>CM052546.1:25425975-25484852 GCA_028533065.1 Trachops cirrhosus | reverse complement strand
ACACATGGACTGAAGTAAAGGGGGGAATGTGGGTGGGAGAGGGTGTTCAGGGTGGAGGGGAATGAAGGGGGGATAATAGGACAACTGTAACAGCATAATCAATAAAATATATTTAAAAAAAAGTTTTAGCACGTTACTGTGTTAACAAATATAAATGGACTCACATTGGACATACTATTTCAGAACCTGATTTTTTTCCCACTGGACAAACTATTATGAATGTTTTTTGATATGAATTAGTGAGCTTCTCCAAAAATGATGTGTGACAGTTGCATAGCATCCCACAACATGGGGAATGTGGGAGACCGAAGTCTCATTAATCAGTGTCCCATTGTTGGACATGTAGGTTGTTCCAATCTTCGGCTACTATAAACAGCATTATGATGAACATCTGGTAACTACAACCTCATCCCCAGGATCCTGACGTCGTTCTCAGTGAGGAATGTGTTTAAAATGTGCTATGAAGTCCTACTCCAAAGGGAGACACCTGTAACACCTACAAGAGGAACAGCACCCGTCCCTTCAGGGACCTCACTCAAATCTCATTCCTTTCGGAAGGCTTCTCTTGACCAGATCAACCCAGAGGGCCTTCTCTCCCTCCCAGGTCCTCTGATGGCTGCTTAGCAGTCACGCTGTCCCTCTAGCACTTAACACCTGCCTGGCCTGGTCTTTGCCATGTGTCTCTTGTCCCTCCAATTACACCAGAAGCTGTTTAAAGGCAGACATCACATCCAGTACTTCTTTGTGGTCCTAAAAGAATGGCACACGTGATTTGCACTCAGTGAATACTTGCCAAGTTATTTCATTTAAAAGCCCGAGGGGAACGGAGGAGGGAATAATCCTCGAATTCTAATTAGGGCTTATGGGTGGTCACTGGGAATGAGGAACTAGGTTTTTTATTTTATTTTTTAATTACAGCTTACATTCAGTGTTATTTTGTGTCAGTTTCAGATGTACTGCATACAGGTTTGGCAATCATATACTCCACAAAGTGTTCCCCCTGATATTTCCAGTACCCAACTGGCACCGTAGGTAGTTATTATGATATTATTGGCTATATTTCCTATGCTGCACTTTACATCTCCATGGCTACTTTGTGACTGCCGATTAGTACTTCTCAATCCCTTCACCTCTTTCACCCAGTCCCCCAACGCCCCTCCCCTCTGGCAACCATCAGTCTGTTTTCTATGCTATGAGTCTGTTTCTGTTTTGTTTGTTCATTTATATTGTTCTTTGAGATTTCACATATAAGTGAAATCATAGGGTATTTGTCTTTCTCTGACTAACTTATTTCACTTAGCATAATACCCTCTAGGCCCATCCATGCTGTTGCAAATGGTGAGATTTTGTTCTTTTTTTTGGCTGACTAATATTCCACTGTAGGTAGGTACCATGGCTTTTGTATCCACTCATCTATTGATGAGCACTTGGGTTAATTCCAAAGCTGGCCATTGTAAATAACGCTGCACTGAACACAGAGGTGCATATATTCTTTTGAATTAGTGTGTTAGGTTTTTTTGGATATATACCCAAAAGTGAAATCACTCGGTCATAAAGCAGATCCATTTTAAATTTTTTGAGAAACTTCCATACTGTTTTCCACAGTGGCTGCACCAGTCTGGGGAATGAAGAACTAGAAAAAAAGCCCACCCTTCCTTTGCTCATCCAAAAGCACTGCTGGAGCTCAGCACCCTGCCTCTGGTCTGCCTCACTTCCTTGGCCCCAAATGGACGCAGCACGGCTACTCTGCCAGAGAGCAGAAACAGGTGGAAGTCAGCCCCCAGAGCAAGGGCTCAGCAGTCAGTGAGGATACCTTCACTTAGCCTGCGACAGACCCTGGAATGAAGCAAATTCCCAGGAAAAGCGAGCAGATGAACGTCCAAGTCTACTGCCCACAGACTGTGGTCTGTCACGTGTGGATATGGGCTCCCTTTAAACAGCCCTGGGATCAAAGGAGTGCTGGGGTGAGGGTCCTGCCTGGGAGAACCCCGGGTTAAT
The DNA here is from genome assembly GCA_028533065.1 of Trachops cirrhosus. NCBI lineage: Eukaryota > Metazoa > Chordata > Mammalia > Chiroptera > Phyllostomidae > Trachops > Trachops cirrhosus. The sequence continues at coordinate 25,482,854 of CM052546.1, read as the reverse complement.
CCTGGCATGCAGTTGCTCTGAGCATTGTCCCTGCCCATACATGAGGAAACTTGCCACATGCTCTCTGCCTAGACCTGGGCTAAGAACAGCAAGGCGAGTGGGAAATAAAGTGGGCCCTCTCTTTATAGAGCCTATAATCTGCCTAGAGGTCTGAAGTTCCAGATACAACAAAGAACAAAAATGTTGTTTCTGTGTTGGTGGCCAGGGGCAGGCATGGGGGTGGGGAGGAGATAGTCAAGAACTCTAGGAGGAAGTCAGGAGGCCTCGGTTCTAGTGCATTCTGCCACCAGTGAAAAATGACACAGCTTTGGGTCAATCGTTTAATCTCTTTAGTCTTCTAGTTTCTACACCAGAAACAAGAGAGACCAATCTCAATGCTGCCCACAGAAGAGCTAACAGGTCAGAACATGGTTCTGAAAAAACCTCCAAGGGTTGCAGAAATGCTTTTATTGTGGTCCACGCTTACATATTTAGACTAAACCAAAAGCCAAGAAAGCCATGGAAGCTGCTATCCCTGCATCTCAGGCACAGTCAGGTAAGACTCTTTTAGGGTCTCCTGGCAGACCAACCCCATGCCACAGCCACACAGAATGGGCTCCGTATCCAAACTGTAGCCCTACCCAGAGGGCATCCTGCAGCTCAAGATAACCTGCCTCCCCTTCTCCTTTGCTCATCCTCTGTCATTCTCCAAGTCTGATCTCTGCTGGTGTTGCAGCAAGAAATGCAGAAGTCAAAGCCACCTGAGGGGGTATCTCAAGTCTCAAGAAGCGAAAACTCACTCCTGAAAAGACTAAAACAGAATTATGAGCTAAAGATTTCAGAACCTGGGAGCTGGCTGAAAAAGAATACCATCTACCAGAGTCGAAAAAACAAACTGGGGCAAGACCAGAGAATTGTAGAAATAAAGGAGGATAGGAAAATGAGGTGAGACAGGGGAAAGAGCTTGCTCAAATCAGTGAAACCAAGAAGGGTTCTAGACTTCTAAGTTATAGCAGGAGCCCCACATCACATCCTCCTGGCCCACCTCCTGCTTCTTCATAGCTACCAGCATCACAACTAGAGCACACAACCCCCTGTGATCTTTTCTGACAAAGCTCAGCCAGGAATGGGAGCTAGTGGATATGTGCTCTGGCTGAAGTCCTGGAGTGGACAATTCCATGAGTCGCTCTGTGTGGTTGCCAGGAGGTCCTGGAAGAAGGGAGTCCTTACTGCACACAGTAGGACTCTTCATACCATACCCTCATATTGCCTTCCCCTCCTCCTCGGCCTCATTCCCATTCATGCTGCTCCCTCCTTCCTGCTTCCTGAAATTTTCTCTCAAATACACTATCTGTACCCACGTCTTCCCCTCAGACTCTTGCAGGTGAACTCAAACCAAAGACATCAGTAGAGAATCTGGTGCTTACAAGTTGACGAGAGAGTTCTATGGGAACTTGGCATCTTTTTTCAAGGGAAAGCATGTTGCTCTGGAAAGCTTTCTCCATAATGCCCATGGCTCTCTGCTCATCCGCCAGGTCTGGTTACTCAATTGAAAAGAAAATCTAGCCCACCACTGCCTTATCCAGCAAGCTTCATGGGGAGAGGAAAGGGACTGAAAGCTCTCTACTTGTGCTCTGTGGCTCTCTGCAATTATTCAGGAGACAAGTTTAGTGTAGAACCTCAATTTCATCTTCCCCACTGCACACTGTCCCATGCTGAGCTCCTTCAAACACCACCCCCTCCTGGAAGAACCGACTGGCTTTTACAAAGGAGCATGATCCCATTTTTGAAAAAAGGAGAGTCGGAGGGAAATTCCCCAGACTGCATGGGAAATATACTCAAGGTGAGAATATCTGGGTGCTGAGGGTGTCAGTCCCATTCTATAGCCACCCAGAGGAAGCTGAGGAGAGAGGACATGCATGCATGCCGCACACAAACATATATATACCCAGGACAAAAAGCAGGGGAAAACAGTATCAAAATATTAGCCATAGTTCTTTCTGAGTAATTGGGAACGCTGGGTCAATTTTATTTTTTTCTTTATACTTGCATTCACTTTCTACAAGAATGTATAATACTCAGGTTTTTAATTATAAAAGAATGTCACTTGTCCCTTCTACACTATCTGCAGAGCCCTAAACATGACCTACAAACACCCACAGATTTAGTTATCAGGTAATCTGGGGCAATGCAGACTCTAAATCTTGTGCTGGGATGTTCTTCAACAAGAGACGTGGAAACACAAAATATTATCATTATCAAGCATTTTCTCCCTCAGTAACTCCGTCTTTCAGAGTAAGTGAAGCACAGAAATACAAGTCAATTGCCTGCACACCGCTGTGCCTGAACTCTGACTTTTGCCATCACCACCCCACTTTGCTTCCAGCTTCTGAGCCACTCTTGCAGCTTCCCCTGCCTATAAGCTGTGGGGGAACCAAGCTTAGCAATCTGGCCACCCCAGGGACTTGCACAACCTGCCGAACAGGGAGAGGACCAAAGGGCAGCAGTCAGTGAGCTGGGGAGCCCCTGAACCAAGCCAGTTGTTAAGGAGGCGTGAGAACCCATCAGCTGGAAACACCGAAGGCGGGCAGGCGGGCGGAATGATTCTGGGTGAAGGAACATTGTAAATGTTGTCACCCAAAATAGAGCTGAGCTGAACTTGGCTCCCAGGCACTGCAAACCTCCTTCCTGCTCCCTGCTGGCTCCCTTCCGAAGCCTCAGAGATGCTCCCCAGGCACCACACCTCCTCCTCCCTGCTGCCCGGATTGGCTTCCTCTGGGCTGCTACCTGAAGGTGAAGACAGTAGAGGAGTTGCTACTCTGACCTGGAGCTCCAGGGGTCAGCCCAGGGGACAGGCTCAGTCCTTCCTGGCTCAGCAATCACACAAATTCCATGGCCAGACATCAGGGAACCCAACGAGACCGAAGGCAGATCTACTGGGATGGTAACATGGACGTCCTTATCTCTGCCATCAGCTCCTCCTCACCACTGCTGCCACTTTGACCTCCAGCTCTTTCTATGTTCTGTGACCATCCACTCACCCAAGTTAGAAACCTCAGCATTCTCTTCAGTAAATTACTTTCTCTTACAGCTACATGTAATTATTCACTCAGATGTACTGACTCCTTTTCCAACTCTCTCCAATCTATAACCTTCTTTGATTTACGGCTTCTGTTGTCCATCAGGCCTATGTTGTCTTTCCCTGAATTACTACAGAAACTTTTTTTTAAAGATTTTGTTTTTTTAGAGAGATAAGGGAAGGAAGGGAGAAAGAGAGGGAGAGAAACACTGATATGCGCACGTGAGAAGCATCGATTGGTTGCCTCTCGCACGCCCCCAGTTGGGGACCTGGCCCACAACCCAGGCATATGTCCTGACTGGGAATCAAACTGGAAGCCATTTGGTTTGCAGGTCAGCACTCAATCCACTGAGCCACACCAGCCAGGGAGATTACTATAGAAACTTTCTAACTGCTCTCTCCACCTTCAATCCTTTCTACTCCAACATCACAAGTGGTCACTTCAATCCCCTCTTCAAAAACTTCTCAGGGACTCCATCCCGCCTACAGAATGAAGTCCAAACTCTTTACTGTAGGACTCAGGCCCTTCACTACCTCTCTGTGACCTATTTCCAGCCTTGTCTTTTGCCTCCTCCCCACCCTCACATCCCATGTTCTAGCTACATCAGACCTCTCAGAGTTCCCTGGATTTTCCAGACCCGAGGTGGTCAGGTGAGACCTTTCACATGAAGCCCATCGCTGTAGGCCCCACTGACGAACTCCTCCCCCTTGGATCTCCTGTCGGCATCCATACCACTCATTTGGCACTTGGCTCATGTAGTCAGTTAGAGCTTTTTCCTTTGCATCATCATAACTAACCTAGAAGAGCTTGAAAGAAGAAACAACGTCTTCATGTTTGTTTTTCCCTAGCATTTACACTGTGCCCTATACTTTCTAGTATTTAATACATACTTATAGCTTCTGATAATGATACCATTAGTTATGTTTCCACATGTGGGTGCCTTGTTACTGCAATGAAATTATAAGCAACTTGAAGATATAAGCCATGTTTTAAATTTCTTTTTATCTGCCTAAACATAGAGCATAGTGCCTTATATACCTCATAAAGTAATTGATAAATATATAGCCCAATTATAAAAGCAGACATTCATTCATTCATTGAAGGAGACAGACAACATTTATAAGATACACTAGTTAAACATATAGTAATGCTAGATAATGCTAAGGTCTATTTCAACTACGATGAAAAATAAAACAGAAAGAGGAGCAGAGAGTGGCACAGAGTTGTACTCTTAGACAGGATGGTCCGAGAAGTCCTCACTGAGAAAGTATCACCTGAAGAGGTAAAGGATGAAGGGAACGAGCCATGCAGATTTCTAGGGGAAGCATATTCCAAACAGAGAAAATAGCAAATACAAGGACGTAGAGACAGGAACAATTCTGGCAGGTACAGAAAAGGAAAAGAAGGACCACAATGAGTTGTGTGGGAGAAACAAGGGGAGAAGGAAGGAGCTGGGGTCAGAGCGGTAACAGACCAAAACATGCCAGAACACCTTTCATCATCTTACTCTGAGCGAGGAAGAAAACCAGTTGGGGCTTTTAGCAGAAGAACCTCCTGAGCTGACTTATTTTTCATTTTTTCAATTTGACTGCTGTGTTCAGAACAGACTGAAGAGGGGTAAGGGTGGAAGCAGAGAGACCAATTTGAAGGCTATTAGAACAACTAGGCAAGAGATAATAGTGGCTGAGATCGAGTGGATAATTGGGGAGGTGATGAGAAAAGGGGAATTTATCAGTTGATGGGCAAAATTGCCTGGCTGTCTCCTGTAATCTTCTCCAATTCAAAAAATGGCATACCAGTTGTTCAGGTCAAAAACACTGGAGCACTCCTCCTCTCTTCTCCCACTCCACATCCAATCCTTTCACAAGTCCTGTATGTTCTACCTTCAAAATATATCCAGAATCCAACCACTTCTCATCACCTCCCCAATTATCCACTTGATCCAAGCCACCATTATCTCTTGCCTAGTTGTTCTAAATGGCCTTCAAATAAACTAGATAATTTCCTACTTTTGATAATTGTACTCTGGTTATATAACATGTTAATATTAAGGGAAGTCGGGTGAGGAATGTACAGGAACCCTCTGTTTTGGTTTTCTTTTTTGCAAGTTTTCCATGAGCACCAACGGGAAACTAATATACAGAGGTAGGAGATAAATATATCATATTTTGGATAGAGCTGCTGTTCTTGAGTAAAGTCTTAATCAAGGAATAATATCTCATCAACATTATGTCTCTACACTGAAATTAAGAACAAACTGACAGTAGCCAGAGGAGAGGTGGGAGGGGATAATGGGAGGAAAAAGGGGAAGGATTGTCAAGGAACATGTATAAAGAACACATGGACAAAGCCAAAGGCGGGTAGGATCGAGGGTGGGAGGTGGGAGTGGCTGGGGTGGGGGGGAGTGGTGGTGGGAAAATGGAGAGAACTGTACTTGAACAACAATAAAAAGATTCAAAAAAAGACTGTGTCTCTAGCTCTACCTTATAGCAGGTACAATATCATATTCTACAATTAATACATGCAGAAGGCAAGAAGAAAGTAGAAAATTACCATCAGGCAAACGCCACAACCAACTGTTGCAACAGGATCCACCAATGGATGCTAAAATTAGTAGTCAAAAAGGATTTACATAGCTTCAAAGTATGTTTTTCAAGATGTTTATTAACTATAAAGGGTAAGATAATAACTTCACAGTGGAGAAATTCAACAGACACCACCTAGTCAAGCGATCAAGGTTATCCTCACCAGTAAGATGCATTGAGAAGGACACAAACTCATTTCTGCAGTAATCTTGGCAAAAAGGCATAACCTCACTCCAATAATGAGAAAACATTAGACAGATCCAATTCTCTTCATAGATGTCAAGATAATGGAAGACAAGGAAACTGGGAAGACTGGTACAGAGCCGAGGAGATGATGGAGGAATAACAGCTAAGTGCAATGTGGGATCTCAGGAGGCTGCTGGAACAGAAAAGGGACATGAGTGGAAAACAACAGATGAAGTTCAAATAAGGCCTACAGTTGAGTTAATAATATCATACCATGGTTAATTTCCTAGTCTTGATCATTTTACTCTGGTTATGTAAGATGTTAATATTAGGGGAATTTGGGTGATGTTGTCTATGGTAACTCTGCACTATTTTTGCAACTTTTCTGTGAGTCTAAAATTAGGCCAAAATGAAAAATTTAAAATGAAAGATTATGTCTCCAGATTTACCATTGATTAAACATCACCCCACAACTCCAGGCACCTTTTCCTCAGTTTTATCTGGAAAATAAGATGAACTTGATGTCCTCTTAGGAAATGTGTCATTGGGTGAGGTTGTCCCAAAAAGTCTATTAGGCCTTGAGCTCCCTAGGGCCAAAGTGAGGATTTGAAGGAAAGACCCCAACGCTTTAAATATGTCCCTTCCCATGTATGAGAACTCCTTCTGTGAACATCAAAGGACCTGATGATAAATCTGAAATTGCCATTAATGAGCACCAGTAAGCAGTTTATGGAGACCTCCCCCTTCAATTCCACTGGCCAGAGAAAGGTGCTCAGGGACTAGAAGCTGGTGCTCCCCCAGATGTGGTCACCCAGCAGTGCAGCTAAGGCCAATACTGATCTTTCTTCCAAACGTCTGCCTCCATAGGAAAGGAGTCCTGGTCTCAAAACCCATCTCTCTGACTGCATCACTGCCTGCCTCTGTTTACCTTCTATTTCCCACAGAGGCCACATTCTTGGACAGAGACAGCCATGGAAGGAGTGCTTCTGGTCACCCAAATCAGAAAGGCCATCAAGGTCATGTCCACAACCACACAGACTCAACCTCTCAGGTACCGCGTGCCCACTCCATTGCCCAGTCTATCCCCAGTGCCGCAGGCATCTCAGGCTCATGTCAAGATGAGAAACTGCACTCACAGCAAGGCTCTGTCCCCAAAAGAGCCCGCGATTCATTCAGGAGCTGGGGGTGGGAAGGTGGAGAATGGGCGAGGGTAGGGCTCGGGGAGGGGCAGGGAGGGAAGCGCTGACACTAGCAATGCTCCTACTCAACTCTACATCAGATGTGATTCTCCAAGCCATGGAATTATTGCTAGAACACCACGTGCCAAAGACGTCTAGGGCACAGGTCTTGAAAATCAGTGGCCCCTTTGAAAGGCCAGTTCAAAAAGGCCATTAGCACATATCTCCCCCTTCCTGGGGCCAGGCCAGGAAGAAAGGATTCTCCCATGGCATGAACTGCTGAGAGCCCTCCAGTCTTAGGTCTTAGTTTGGTCAATACAGTGGTACCTCAGTACTCATCATTAATTCATTCCAGAGCTCGTGACTAGTGCCAAAACTGATGAGTACCGAACAATGAAGCATTTTCTCTTTCGGGGCAGCATCGTGACTCATACAAATTCTAGCAAGTGCAACGAGTCCCGGGCAAACACTGAGTGCTGAAACATGTTTTTCTCATCAAAATGCTATGAGTACAGGGTTTGACAAGTTCTGAAGCCGATGAGTACCGAAGTATGACTGTTATTCCAACATGGGCCATCTGTCACCCATCCTGGTCAGTATGCATTCTGTCCGGCGGACAGCAGACCAGCACAGTGCTGTGGAGGGCTCTTGTGCACTATCACAAACACAGTGGGCATTGTTTAGCTGCAGCAGAAGCCTGAGGTGTTGAAGAAAGCTTTTATGTACAGATCGCCCTCATTTAGCTCTTTCACACATGGCTAATACAAAATGGCACAACCATTCAGGAAGGCAACTTGATAATATGCATCAAGAGCCCCCCAAAATGTTCCCACCCTTTGACCCAGCAATCCCACTTCTCGGAGTTACCCTAAGGAAGTTAGAGTTGCACACAAAGATTAAGGTACAAGGTTGGCATCCCGGTACTAACAGTAGTAAGAAATTAGCTGCAATAAATGTTATACAACCAAACATTGATTAAATAAAATATAGGCCATTCATAAGACGGCCTTCTATATGTACATTAAAAATCCCATTTGCCCTGGCCGATGTGGCTCAGTTGGTCAGAGCATTATCCCATAAACTGAAAGGTTGTGGGTTTGATTCCAGGTCAGGGCACATGCCTAGGTTACAGGTTCCATTCCCGGTCGGAGCACATATGAGAGGGAACCATGAGAGGCAACCAATTGATGTTTCTCTCCTTCTCTCTTTCATTTGTTTCCCTTTCTCTAAAATTGATAAGCATGTCCTTGGGTGAGGATTTAAAAAAATAAAAGAAAAAACAATTTTTTAAATCCTGTTTTCCAAGAGCGGTTTCCCATACATTGTGATCTAAACCTGATTTGGTGTGGATGTGGTATGGAAGAGGAGAGGTATGCAAATCAAAAATGCAAAAAGAAAATACACCTCAGTAGTAGTTATCTCTAGGTGATTCAGATGCTGAAAGATCTTTTTAAATTTTCTTCCTTATACTTTTCTATTGCTTCTAAATTTTCCCCAACAAAAATATATTACTATTCTAGTAAGCAAAATAGATAGCTCCTATTTTATAAGTGAATAAGCAGTTACAGAGAGTCTCCTTAACTTGCCCTAGGTTCTTCAGTGAGTCAGAAGTAAAACCAAAAATAAAGAGCCTGGTCCTCAAAAGCCTCGCTCATTTCACAGGCTGCCAGCATGTGCTCCGTGGTGGCTGGAGGACAGTGGTTCTTAACTGGGGCAATTCTGCCCCTCAGGGGACAGCTGGCTTGTCTAGAGACATTTTTGTTGGTTGGGATGCGGGGAGGGGCATTACTGCTGCTGAACATCTTACATTGCACAAGACAGCACCCCACAACAGAGAATTATTTGGCTCAAAAATGTGAATACAGCAGGTTCTCAGATAATACCATTTTGCTCAATGTTGTTTTATTATAACTTTGATGAGGAAAAAAAAAAGATCCATTCCCATCCAGGACCACTGTCTCTGCGCGTTTGTATGTTCTTTCCATGTGGGTGTGTTTTCTCCGGATACTCCAATTTCTTCCCACATCCCAAAGGTGTGCACACGACGTGAACTGGCGTGTGTACACTGTCCCAGTCTGAGTGAGTGTGGCTAGGGGTGTGAGTGGCCCTTGATGTAAGGATGTGCTGTCCTGGGTGGGCTCCTGCCTTGCACCTGAGCTGCCAGGGCAGGCTTCGGCCACCTGTGACCCTGAACTGGAATAAGGGGGTTGAAAAATAATGATCTTACTTGTTTTCTTGATCTTTACTAAGTGTATATACAGCTCATATTTATTTCAATGTTTAATACCGGAAGGGTTTGGGGTCTTTATTTAAAAGTTTGGTGATGTTTTTGTGTCCAAAAATATGCTCTAGGAACTTAAGTCTTGTTTCTGTCAATTAGCCTATGGGAAAATTGGTTTCATTATACATTGCTTCACTTAAAGTTGCAGTTTCCAAGAACCTGCCCATGACTTTAAGTGAGAACTTACTACAGTGCTACTGTCAGAAGCCCTAATGTAGAAGGAAGACACTGGTTTTATTTCTCCACTGCTGGACTCTGAAAAAGCTCAGGAGGCTCTAAAATACATCAGGCTCCTCCAAACTGCTTACCATCCTGTGCCGGTTGCACTGCCTTCTGCCTCAAACAGGATCTGACTCTGCAGTTAACGAGCCCCAGGGTGCAGAACACCAAGGACTTTATTACTTATATTAGGCATCCTTCCTCTTCCAAATGGAGAAAAATAAATTGTTCATTTCACTCCAGAACTATAACAGACACAAACAGAACACAGCTTAGGATCAAGTGCCCAAATAGAGGAGATGAGCCAGTGGGGACAGGTGGAGGGAGTGGCACACTGACAGTGTGACGTCAGCTGGACCGGGGAGCAGGAGGCCTGTTTGCAGGTCCTTCTCAGCACCTCCACTTTCGGCACCTCAGGAGTCCTGGGTGACTTAGCTTCCTAAGTATCTTTAGACTAGGAGAGAAGGAAAGAGTCACACCCAAACCCTGAGAAAGAGTCCTTCCCTCTCGGAAACCCTTTTCTCCATCAAAGGGGCTACTAGCTTGGATTTATCCACGGGTGTCAAAGGGACATGGATGTGATGCTAACATTTCCTGTGCTCTTGGGCCCAACTTAGAGACTCACAGGACTCAAGAGCTGGAAAGACACTTGGCCAAACCCCCTCTCTTTGCAGTTTGAAAAACCAAGTCCCAGAGAAGCTAAGGATCAGGCCCAAGTCGCACAGGGACAGAGTCAAACCTGAACCCAGACAGTCCATTCTGTCTGCTCCTTCCCAGCATCCCAGCCACCAGAAAGTCTGGTGCCATAGGACCACTGCCACCAGTCCTGTCAGAGGAAGTTCTGTCAGAGGGACCACCCTCCCGTGGCACTTCACATAAGAGGGGGCACGGGGGACCCGCACAGGAACGTGTACACAGTGGGGAGACTGTCCTCTGTGTATCCCACTTGGCTGCAGGCCTGAGGACAGGCTCAGGGTCTATGCAGCAGATGGGTGGGGAAACCAGAGATGCCTCCCACAGCAGGTGGGAGTCTCTAGCTGCTACTGCCTTCTCCTTCAAGTAGCCTAGGAAACATTATTTCAGCTGGCCCCTTTCACTGCATGGTTGACCACACAACTGTTTGCTGTACTTATTCTACAGGTATTTACTGAGCATCTGTTATATGTCAGAAATCAAGCTGGACACAGGCCTTTTGGGACTGATCTAGTGTCTCTAAGATCCAGCCCTGTTACATTCCCCTTCATGGAACGTTTCAGGATCCTTTACTGCTCACCACTCTAACGTTCCCTAAAGGAAACTCCTCTGTGCCTGAGCCACCTTAGGGCAATCTCACTTTGGCTTGTGAGCAAAAGACCAAAAGAGCACAACTAACATCAAATGAAATGTATCTATGCTGCACTGAATTCCAGAGGGGTCAGCATAAAATGCCAACTTAAAAACTAGAAGGAGAAAGAATAGCCTATTTACTCTAGCAGTGGAGGAAAAATAATCTTCTGACAAATGATATGATCGGAGATAAGAATGATGGGCTTAAAAAAAGTAAAAGCATGAAGACAGGGAGGTATGATATAGTATGGTTATAATATGATTCTAAGGTCAAACAGGCATGTCGATACTTCTAACTAGCTGTGTGGCCTTGAGCACATTATTTAACCTCTCTGAGTATCCCATATGAAAAATGAGATAATAGCCACAGTGCCAACCTCCTAGGGTTGCTGTAAGGACTGAATGAGATAACATGTGCCAAACAATTACACAGCGCTCGTACCTCTTCAATAGCCATTCTTTCTGGCACTTGGAAGCTACTTAGCACTCACCCTCTAACCTCATCCTACCCTTTTCCAGAAGACCATAGCAAAATGGCGCCACAAACTTCCCTGGGCTGCAGCACTCACTGCCCTGTGGATTAACGCCACCATACCTCTCCACCCTCTCGGGTCCAAGCAACCCTGCCCAAACCAGATGGCAGCTTGGAGTCCAGAACTATCTTGGGGTGACTTGGGCCCCTTAAGTCACCCAGAAATCCTGGGAGGCTGGTCTGGAATGCGGTAAGGGGAGGATGGAAGCCCTCACCTGGCTCAGCAGTGCTGCTGGGCCGTGAGATGCACCACACGTCAGAGACCCACAGACCAATCGGCAGTCCCTCAGAGTGTTGCTGCTCCTGCAGGACGGGGACATGTGAGTCTCTCATCTGGCTGGCCTCGAACACAGGTGGCCTCACAGTCAGAGTGTCCAAAACCTAAACCAGATCTCCTTTTTCCTGGAACCAGGCTGAAGGTTCTTTGAGAGAAAGACCTTGTCCCCTATATTCCCTGTAATGCTCTGAATGAGATTCTACACGTAGGATCTCTTTGAACTAAATACAGGGTTCGGCAGAAGTAATGCCTGCTTGAGTGTGATTGGTAGGGTATGTGAAAGTCTCGCACGAGATGGACAGCAATTTTAACATTTCACCTAAAATGTCATATGGTGTGCTTGAGTGTGATATTGTTATGTTTCAGAATTACATGCTTATGATTTTGTAATAAAAGATTCTGAAATAAAAAAGGGGCGTTATTTGTGCTGGACCCTGTAGTTCTTTACTGTCAGCAAACAGAACGAGGAATGTGTACCTCAAGTTCATGGGCAAAGGCCAATCATGTCAGGATTGATTTCCCCTCCCATCCACAAGGGGCAGTGCCTTACTCATGCTGGATTAGGCACTTCCTGTTCCAGACAGAATCCTCAGGGATCCAGGTGGAGAACTTCAAAAGCTCTGATACAGGAGGCTATCCAAGACTTGTTAATTATTGTTTAAATAGCCTTTAAATCTGGCTGACATTCACAGGCCCACTGCCATTCCTTTGGTTCAGGTCCTCTTCATCCACTGGGGGGCGCTCTGTCACCAGTCCCTCCCAATCCCAAGAGTGCAGTACACAGCCCTCAGAGACCAAGAACTACTCAGGTCACTTTCTTATCTAAAAGCCTTCAAGGGATTTTCTCTTGTACAAAGTAAAAACCAAACTCTTCCAGTGTAGCACACAACACTGACACCATTTCCAACAAGCCACTGTCTGTCTTAGCAGCAGTATTCCCACCACTTTGGACACATAATGCATTGCTGCTTTCATGCCATTGCCCGTGTTATTTTCTCTTCCTTTAAATTCTTCTGTGCCATCTCCTAGTTCTTCATCTTTCTGGCACGCTCCTTAGTCTTCCTTCAGGACTGTGGCAGGCAGCCTCTGAGATGGTCCCCAATGTTCCCACCTCCTAATATCCCTGCCCCTGTGCCACATCTCACCCGTGAGTGTGGATTGCACTTACTGACTCACTTCTAATAAATATGACAAGAGTGATGAGATGACATCTGTGGCTGAGTTACGAAAAGACCATGGCTCCTACTTTGCTCGCTCTGAGGGAACTCAGCCACTGTGCCATGAACTCTATGGTAAAAACCATGTGACAAGGAACTGATGTTTCTGGCTAACACCAGCAAAGACCGGAAGCCTGCCAATGGCCATGTGAGTGAACTTGGAAGACCCCTGTTGAGAATACAGATGACTGCAGCCCTGGCTGGCACCCTAACTGTACCCTTGTGAAAGTCCCTAGCCAGAGGACTCAGTCAAGTCACATCTGGTTCCTTGTCCCATAGAAACTGTGAGAAAATAGATGTTTGTGGTTTTAAGCCGCTAAGTTTTGGGGTAATTTATTATACAAACTTAGTTGATATGACGACCCAACGCAAAAGTCACTCATCTATTAAGCATTCCCCAACACACTCTTCTATCCCTCAGTCCATCTATACTTCTCTCATTGCTTATGGGATAAACCCAAACTCCTTAATACGAGGTCTGCCCAGAAGGTATCCAGCCATGTACCATGAAAAATAGAGACATTCATTGAAGAAGATACAAGAAACATTGTACACAGGACAATGACGCCTCAGTCCCCTACAAAGTAGGCACCTTGGGACCTCACAGTTTGCTGATTTTGTTGATTGCAGCCCATACATGTTCCACATTCTCAGGTGTTCTACTTGTTGCAGGCCTTCCAGAACGTGTATCACTTTCAACAAATTCTTGACCATCTTTGAAGTGTTTGAGCCACACTTTTATTTGCACTGCACTCATTGCATTGTCCCTGAAAGCCTTCTGAATCATCTGAATAGTTTCTGCAGAGCAATGGTCAAGCTTAATGCAAAATTTGATCAGATTAGTTGCTCTACTCACTCAGTCATTTTGAATGCCACAGCCACACAGTACACATGCTCACTCAATGGCCTCTACAGCCACTGACTAGTACAGTGAAGTCATCATTATTCACACATGCACATTCCAGTCCACTCTCCTTGGCTGCTGGGTTATATCAATGACGTGCAAGCTGTTCCCATTACATTAACAATGGCTGGAATTTTTATGGACAGGCCTCATTGTATAATCTCCAAGGCCCTACATGATGATTCACTTCAGCTCACCTTCTCAACTTCATCCTTCACCACCACACCTGGAGTAACTGACCTTTCAGCTACTCCAGCATGCTTCACTCTCCCCTTTACCTCTGCACACACTGTTCCCACTTTCTGGAGTACTTCTTTCTCTTTACCTTTAACTTTCATGTGTTTTTCAAAGTCCCAGCTCAAATCTCTTTCCTCCAGGAAGACCCTCCAACTCCCAAGGCTGGTTTAGGTGTCTCCATCTGTCCTCTCCCTTCCCTGTACTTTTCTAATCAGAGCATCTATCACATTATGCTTTCAACACCTTTGACTTTTTTATCTCCTGGACTAGATTGTAAGCTCTTTTAGGGCATGGCACATGTCTGTCGTTCATAAATGTATGTATACTAGCTCTGTCTTAACTTTAAGAAATTTCATTATACTCATAAATGGTCCCTCCAATACCTTGGCTTCTCAGTTCCTTGAGTTCTTCTCCAGTGTCCTTGTGCTACCTACACCCTACTCTAGCTACTGACTTGTTCACACACCCAAGTTCCTGTCAGCACCAAGAACTGCAACCTTCCATGACCTTAAATGTATGCATCCACTCTTGAACTACCACATCATACTTTCCAGCTCACTCCTTCTAGTATTTGAACTCTAACAATTCTTTTATCCTAACGGGATCGCCAATCCATTAATACTAGGGTCTTTTCACTGGGCTTTGCCGTGAACATGATGTCCTGTCTTCCATTCTCTCCCAGCTTACATTCATGATCAATCTTTATAATAATCCCCATTCTTTACTTTGCAAAACCACAATCCTAGTTAAATCCCACCCCATATCTGCACCCATGCAATTAAATGTAGCTGGAGGAAAGTACTCAGCCACGCAGACTAGTCTCACTTTAAATTCATGACCATGAAGCAAAGATGGGCCCTTCGTGATGCCTAATGATTGTACTGTATCTCTGTAGTTCAACCATTTTCCACCTTTTTCACCTCATGGTACACATAAACTCATCACTAAAATTCCAAGGCACACCAAAAAATTATATTTTTTGCTGATCTGACAAAAATAGGTATACTTTTGATTCGTTTACAAAAAATAATAATAGTAGTTACCTACCCTTTTTGCTCCAAAGTGACTTAAAAAAAAAAAATCAGGCGCCTATACTTGTACATAAGGATTTCTGGTACCAAGAATTAACCAATCAAATACAACCTTATTATGCAATGTGACCAATAACAAGTAAGTCATATTATGGTTCAAGTCAGGGCATTCATACTGGATGGCTATTGTTGTGTTGTCTGTTGTCATTTTTTTATTTGACAGCATAAGGGAAAAGAGGTAGGTGCCCCTGACTACACAGTTAGGTACGGCATGTTTTAAAAATCCTTGTGGCACACCTGTTGAAATCACTGCTCTAGTTTATTCTATTCACTCACCTATTCTCCTAGACGACTATTCCACCCCTCCTTTGTGTAACAATCCCTCCCCCATACTCTCAGCTGATGACTTTGTTTCCTACCTCACTGAGAAAACTGAAACAATCAGAAGAGAATTCCCACAGACTCCCACCACAATATTGATGCATCTACCAGCATCCACGTGCACAACTCCGCCTTCCTCCTCTCACTAAGGATGAGTTACCCATGGTCCCAGAACCAATCCCTCTACTTGTGCTCCAGATCTCGCCCTGCCCTGCCCCTCACATCACTAATTTCCCTTCTCACCTGGGTGGTTTCCACCAGCATATAAACATGGCTGTCATTTCTCTCATTCTACAAAAATAATAAAGAGTTTCAGCTTGGGAAGATGAAGTAGTTCTGGAGGTGGATGGTGATATGGTGGTAACAATTGTACAACAATGTGAATGTACCTAATGCCACTGAACTGTACACTTAAAAATGGTTGAAATGGTAGTTTATGTTATACATATATAATCACCAAAAAATAGTAAAATCAAGCCCCACCTGATTCCACTTCCTCTACGAGCTATCATCCCATTTCTCTGTTCCCCTTTGCACCAAATTTACAATAAATTCCTTCTCCTACATTTTCTGTTAAATTCACTTAAATAAAATTTAACCTCTCCCCCACCCCCAGCCGACTACTACACTGAAACTGCTCTTATCAAGAGCGGCAATGACAATCACATTGCCAAATGCAGTGCTCCTCCTACCTGACTCCTCAGCAGCATTGGAACCAGTCTCTCCCCCTACTTAGTGTACTTTCTTCACTTGGTTTCCAGGTCATCACATGCACTTGGTTTTCTTCCTACCTCACTAGTCACTTCTTCTCAGTCTTCTCTGCTGGTTCCTCTCGCCCCTTCCCTTTAACCTCTCAACATTGCAGTGTGCAGGGCTCTCGTCCTTGCTCTGCTTTCTGCTCTACCTATCCTCATTCCTTTGTCGATCTCATCTACTTTCTTGGGTTTTAATACTGTCTATATGCCTATGATTACTATAGATCTCCAGCCCATATCTAACTCTCCACTTAACACATCCAAACTATCCAAACCTGAATTTCTTATCTTTCCCCCACAAATCTGGTCCATGCACAGTCTCCCTGATTTTAATGGCAAGATCACATTGCCATTGCTCAGTTAAAAATCTTTGAATCACTCCTGCTCCTCTTTCTCTCTCCCACTCTGTATTTTATCTATCTGGAAATCCTTTGGGTTCTATCTTTTTAAAATATGCAGAATCAAAACTCTTCTCATCCCCTCCTTTGTCACCACCATACACCAAGCCACCATCCTCTCTCAACCTAGATGTCTGCAGTGGTTTCTCCAATGTCACCCTTTCTCCTGAAAGTCTGATCTCAACATAGCAGACTTTGTGATCTCTTTCAACTATAAGTCAGACCATATTACTCCTTTACTCAAAACCTTCCTCTGGATCCTTTTTTCACTAAAGGAAAAAAAACAAAGCTTCACAATGCCCTACAAGGCCCTACTTGACCTGGCACCCAGCACCTGGCACCCGGCACTCGTTGCCTGTCTGAGCTCAGCTCATTCCACTCTAGACACATGAGCCTTTCTGCTGTTCCCTGAACTTGCCAGGCGTGCTTCCCCTTAGCTGGAATCCCCTCTGCCCGAAATTTCTTTCACCAAGATATCCGTATTTCTAACTTCCTCACCTCCTTCAAGTCTCTGCTCTAATGTCACTTGTACATTTTGTCTTTTAGAACCACCCTATTTAAAATGGCAATCCCCCTACCTTGCACTCCCTTTGTCCCCTTCTGTTCTTTGTTTCTTTTTACAGCATTTACCAATTCTAAACACTATTCAATTTACTTATTTATTATGTATATTTTATATTATTGATCTCTCTCCACTAGAAAGTAAATTCTATGAGGGCCAGGATTCTTGTTTGTTAATATTCCAAGCACCTGGAAGAAGTCCTGATATAGAGGAATTCAAACACTTTTGAATGAATGAATAAGCCCAGCACAATGCCTAGCATGTAACAGACGCCTACAAAATATTTTATTAGCTGTGAGCTTCCCAGGGGCAGGGATGTGACTTATTCATCTTTGTGTCTTCAGTATCCAAGGCAGAAATGAAAATTCAATAAATGTTGGTTAAATAAAAGGAAAAAACCTGAAAATGAGGGAGATGAGACTGGAAATGTGAGGTGCCAGCATTGTTCTAAGGTTCATGTTCTAGGTACCCTGTTTCCTCCCTGCCCACTCCCAGCCTGCAGCTTCCCATTTCTGGATCTTTCAGGATGTAATTATCAGTGACTAGAATGAAATGGTCAGGCAAACACTATGGAGGATGAGCCATTGTACTAAATAAAGACGGACTTCCCTGCAGGCTCTAGCTAAAGCTTCACACCATCAGACCACATAGGTAGGGTTTCCAGGTGGGTGCACAGTGAGTCTGTAAGAAATATACACGAGCTAGGCTCCCAAAAGCTTTAGCTCCAATGTCAGGCTTTGGGGCACCCAATTTTGATAGCCCAGAAACTGGAAAATCAAGTTACTTCAACAAACACATCCCTTGTGTTTCTCCTTTCAGGGCTCCACATCTCAATAGGAGAGGCTGGCATTGGCTCAGATACCTTTGCAGCCCATCACTCATTTCTAACATCGGGGCCTGGGGAGTGAAACGGCTCCTTATGCTGCAGCTGTGGGACACGCTGCTCCTACCTGCCACACCCTCCGGTCAGGAAGGAAGCAGTCAGCCTTCCTGATGCCAGAGCCCCGCTTGCAACTGGAGAACATATAGGCTGTCACCTGTAAGGGAGGCAGGAAGGGGGGTGGTGGTGCAGGAGAGCTAGTGCCAACTTGGAAGCGAGGCAGGAGGAGGTAGAGCTAGCTCTGCTACTTTCTCATTCTATGACCTTGGGAAAGTGATCTCACTATCTGGGCCTTTGTTTCCTCATATTTAAAACTAAAATTTTGAAGAGCATTTGAGATCTTGCTCCCCAGCATGTGTTGTCAGTTTGGCTCAAATAAACACTTATAAAAATTAAAAAAACAAAAATAAAAATTTTAACCAGATGATCTAACTATATGATTCTCATAAAACAGAACTATTAATGACCTCTCTAACTTGACAGTTTGGGAAGATAGCATTACCCCCATATGCCTCCCTGCAACTTCATCTTAACTGCTTCACCCCCAGCTCAGCTATCACTCACTCATAAAAATAAGCAATCTCGGTGCCAACTATGTGCCAGGCATTGCGCTAGGACTGGGTGGGTAGCTGTGAGTATGACAGACACAGTCTCTGCTCTCAGGATCTCATATCTGGCGGGATTAGGGATGTGAAGTTCACTTAGAACAGTTTTGATGGAGTAGGAATTGGGGAAGAAGCCACATGGGTGTGAGAGGAGAGGCTGTGAAATAGAGACAAGGTGTTTAGACTGTTCTTTCAAGAACTTTGGATGTGAAAAAAAAAAAACAGAAAGATCAGTGGTCACTCAAGACGGGAGAGACTTAAGTATGTTGTAAAATGGAGAGACAAGATTCAGCAGAGATGGTGACGAAGACAGGACCATTGAGAGGAAGGAAAGTTGACTGTGTCAGGCTCTTGAGATGGTGGGAAGGGATGGAGTACAAACAGAGCTGGAGGACTGGCCTCAGACAACAAGGAACAGGCCCTCTGTGCTTCAGAAGGGAGGGGGAGAGGATGATGAGTGAGCAGGAGTATCAGTTTTATACTTGTCCCTCCAAACACACAAAGTCATAAAGTCAGCTCTGCTGTCTCCCAGGGAAAACCTCAAAATCTACAGGCCTCCACGTTCTCGGTGAGCAACACAGACCCCAGGAAGCCTACAACCTCTACGGGCCCCACCTTGACACCTAACACCAATGACATTCCCTCCTCTGCCCAGCTCCTGAGTCAGAACAAGGCCGAATGGGAGCTGCTTCCAGCCCAGGTGCCCACGAGAGATGTGACAGCACCTCTGGGAGATGGCCCAGGTATAACCAGGTCAAATCTGGGGAAATGACTGAAAACAGTAATAAAGTAGAAGAGAAGTCACAAAGTGCCAGCATGCAGGTAAGAGATCACATGAGTATTTTAGGAGGGAAGAGGCCCACTCCTTCTCACAGTAACTTGGGAAAGGGGCAGAGGCTGCCTAACAGACTAAGCTCTTATTTGACACACTGTAGTCCACAGTGAGGTGCCTCCCAAGTCACTCTGCCCAGGCGCCTAACCTATAGCTGCCCTAAGACTGGAATCTGGCGTAGTTTCTCCAGTTCACTGTCTCATAGCCATGACTGCAACCCGAGAGCCAGGATTCAATAAGCATTTCCTAGGCCAATGTGCAGAAACAGCACTAGAACATAAGGATTTCAGAGGGCAAGTGCTTGTCAAGGTCACAGAAAGCAGAAGACCAGACCAGAGGTCAAAATGAGCATCCTCTTTTTGAGGTTGGCACTTGATTCCTGCAGATCCAAGCTGATAGCCCCCTCCCCAATCCAGGACTTGCTCTCTTAGTTTGCTCTCTTCCCAACCCTTTGAGGCACTCCTCCTGTGGACCACACAGAGGATACCCATTTATAGTGCCAGTGCTTCTAACAAAAGCTCATCCCCGGGGGGAAATCAGCAGAAAGGCTTAATTCCAAATGAAGAACTGTAAGAGGAGCCTATTTAGAATGCTGCCTCCTAAGTCCCTGTTACCCAGAGTCCCCAAAGCATTGGGGAAGACAGAAGAAGAAGAAAAGGCAGGGAACCACAGGGAGGTGATAACTGAAACTTAGCAGGCTGCCTATAATAAGCAAGTGACATAACAGAAATAAACAGCTTTGGGGCGAGGTGCTGCAAGCATTGCCCTAGCAAGCCCAGGGGCTCCAGGGAGTCATGCTGGGCTAGAAACCCGGTTATTTCTAGGGCGCCAAGCAGCATCTGACCTGAATCAGGAGGCTCTGGAAGCAGGGCCAGAGGGCCGATCAGAGGCTGAGAAACACAGCCCACTCCAGTCAGGGGCTTGATCATCCGCCCACTTCCAGAGTTGGGCAGGGAAAAGAAAAAAACAGCACACACTGAATTCTTCAATCTCTTGAGTCTCCACATGAGCCAGGGGGGTTTGCCTGTGTGATTGGTAAGAACAAGTAATCCCCTTATCACTTCTCTTTGTTTTCAGACTGTCTCTGTCTAGAAAGCATGGATTCAAAAGAACTCCACCACTTATAACCAGGGTGGCCAGCTTGGAACTCACCTAATTGTAAGGTGCCTTGAAGTTCCTAGATGTAACACTGGGAAGTGAACACTCACCTTTCAGGTTGTTGTGAGACTCAAATGAGGAATGTCTGCAAAAGTACATGCTTAATAAGTGTCAGTGACTCTTTCTTACCTACCCTGCTTTACCTGAAGGTTTGCCTTCACAACTCCAAGTTCTTGGTCTGCATTCCCTGAACCTACAGCACACGGCAAGAAGGGCATGGCTCAGAAGTCTTCTTGCCACTCAATTCAAAAGGTAGAAAGTCCACACCCAGCTCAACCATAGGAGATAAACAAGAATTGGCACTAAGAATTTGCCATTGAATCTGAAGAGCTTTCAAAGGTAAAAGAAGCAAGAACAGAATTCATCCCAAAGAGAAGCTTCATGAAGAGTGTATCTGTTGGCCTGTCACTGGGAGGAGTTTTTGTTAGTAGTTTACAGGACAGGGATAGGAGACCAGAAGCTCACTTTCTAACATGCCAGAGCCCAAGACATCAAATGCAGGGTAACATAAACAATCCATTCGCCAAAATGCATCTTGCCTTCCATTTTTAGAGGAAGCAGGAAGTAACAACAAAATTGCCACTTGAGGTTTTTTGGTTTTTTTTTAAATCAACAGGCAGGTTATGCTCCAAGATCAAGACATACATGCTCAAGCTAAACTTCCGCTTCCGGAGATCTATGCAGTGAGAAAGGATGACCATGATATGAGGCAAGACACTCAGAGACAGACTGAATTCTACAGTTACCGAAGCAGCAAATTTCCCCCATGCATTTTAGCAATACACATAGAAAAAAGAAAGTTTGTGTATGTGGTCCCATTGGCTCCAAGAAAAGAGTTAGCTGATTTCATCACGACTATTATGCCACCAGTTGTAAAGCACAGCCAAATTTCAGAGATGTTAAGGGACATGTTTTGCGCGGAGAGGGAGTGCGTCATACAGACAATGAAATAGAATATGTCTGCCTGAGGAAGTATTTTATGCTGCATCTCAAACTCCCATTCTGTGGCCTTGCCCTTTAAGTCCTTGGCAGAGGGACTGTAAAGAAGTTATGCAAAAGAGCATTAAATTAAGAGTGAGCAGGCGCGTTCTCCCTCCTGGGAGCATGCCTGTCCCTTTCCCTTCTCCCTCCCCTTCCCCCACAGGCAGGCCTCTCCTAAACTCTAAGGGTCCCCACAGCCTTGCGAACAGGGGAGCAATGGGCAGCAGCAGCTTGTCCAGGGCCAATCCCCTGAACCCGTCCCCAAAGCCCCTTTTCTCTGACTG
This sequence comes from Trachops cirrhosus, assembly GCA_028533065.1. Taxonomy (NCBI): domain Eukaryota; kingdom Metazoa; phylum Chordata; class Mammalia; order Chiroptera; family Phyllostomidae; genus Trachops; species Trachops cirrhosus. The sequence continues at coordinate 25,460,986 of CM052546.1, read as the reverse complement.
TCCAGTGAGCAGACAGCAGACCCGCCTCGGCTCACTTCTTTCCCACACCGTTCCTGGCCGGCCAAAGCAGCCCCGCCTAGGCTCTCTCCTGTCACTTCTTCTATCCCGGGCCCTTCCTGGTTTCACTGCCCCCAGCTTTAATAAACGTACTCTCAAAATTAAAAAAAAGAGTGAGCAGACTGATTAGTAGTTGTAGCAATAACAGCATACTCTGATATAGCACTTTGCAACCTCCAAGCACTTTCACAGATATTTCCTCCAAGCTTCATACAATCCCATTGGTAAGAAAAGCCAGTATCATAACCCTATTTATCAGTGAAGGAAACAGGCTTGCACAGGTCAGCTGTCCCAAGGTCACAGAGATAAAGTGGCAAATTGGAGTTTAAACTGACATCCCCTGGACTATGCTGTTTTATGAGATGAAGTCTGAGGTGAGGGCCACTGAAGAAGTCCCCGAGTAATGCCTGACCTCTGCATTTTTAAGCTCTGTCCCTACTCAACACTGCTTTCCTAAAAATGATGCTTAAAGTCCTCACAGGGTATGGATTACTAGAATGGACCATGCTTTGCTATCCTCTGAACGTCACCGCCCATGACAACACGAGACTAATATCAACCACTTTAAGTCTCATACTACATGACGAACTCATGATTCCTTGAAATGTCACCTCTGCACCTGTAATGTGTGCATAGCCTTGTATTTTGCCAATCCCATCTTGAGTCCAGGCAGAAGGGTCCTAAGGATTCCTGTCTACATCTACTTAGGAGACAAGGACAATGAGAATTTCATTTATCCCAGGTGAGTGGGAGACCCCTGAAGAACAAAAGCAGAGAGCCATAAAACAGTCTCCTAGCCTAGGAGAGAAACACCACATCCCATAAGTCAACAGGCCTTATTTTAGGAAATATTTGGGCCCCTCCCAAAGTAAGAATAACCTACATATCTTCATGCGTAAGAACAAAAGGTCCTTCCTCAGCCCTCAGCTCTTCCTTTCCTATAGTCTTCCCTCCAGGAGTCCTCTGCTTGTCCAGCATGGGCTCCCCACTCCTCATTTGTAGGCAATAGACTTGGAATCCTACATCTCCGGTCTTGTCCTCTTGGGCTCCAGCCCTCTATCAAGGGAGCCTCAGACTGCTCTCTCTTTTTAAGATTTACTGGTACTGTTTTAATTTTTAAAAAGAAGTTCATTTTCATGATTCACTTCTAAGAAGGCATATCTGGTGAATTAATTTTCAACAAAAAAATCCAAGAAAATACAATGGAGAAAGGACGGTGTCTTCAGTCTTCAATAAAAAGCACTGGATACCCAGCCTTCTCTCTTAGTGCTTCTCTAATTTATACTTTGTGTTGCAGCCTAAAGAAACCATCTCCCCTCCTAGTTCAAGTTAAACATCTACTGAGCTAGGGTACGGGACAGAGTGCTGGTCCCAAAAATGTTTGAACTTTCTTTCTTCCATGATGTTATTCAAGCCTTTATCTCTGCCTCTGCCAGGAATGACTTCCTCTTCCTACCAACTACCAAAGTTCACTTACCCCGTCTTTCAAGGTTTAGCTATAATTCCATCTCCTTCTCCTTGGAGTCTTTTCTGATATCTCTAACTAGATATGTACTTGTCCCCCTCTCTCCTTCTTTATGTGCTCTTCTCTCCTGTAGCATAAAACTTAGCACCCTTGACCGTGACATGATGATCTGCCATTCCCTCACTAGAACTTTACAAACTCATTGATGGTAGAGTCATGCTGTATTCATTGTTACATTTCCTGCAAAGAGTTCTGCAAAAAGAAAGCACCCCCCCAAATTTGATCTCCTACTGTCTACTGTATTTTCTACTTGTGCCTCTCAGCAACAAGAGGAAGCCTAGCATAAACTGCCGGGGTTCAGAATCCTGCCTCAGCCATTTACTTACAGCTTCATGACCTTGGGAAAATTATTTAGCTTTTCTATGCGTGTGTTTTTCTCAGTGTAATAAAGAGGATAATAACAGTATTTATTTTATATGGTGATTATGAGAACTAGATGAATTAACATTTATAAAGTAGTTAATACAGTGCTAAGTACATTGTGTCACTTGTACTTAAAAGCATTTGTTAAGTAAATAAAATCATTGCCAAATTCATCATTTTCTCCCTTAAAATTACTTTTCCTCACAACTTCTCCATTTTTGCTAATGGCACTATTATTTTTCCCAGGTTTCTAAGATCAAAGCTTGACCTCTTTCTCTCCTTCAGGCATGCTACCCAGCTCATCACCAAGTCTCATAGAATCTGGAAAAAAAAACCTCACCATCTAGTTTACCAGACTCTTCCCTAGTTTCTAGGGCTGCAGGGACTTTATAATGCCCTACTTGATCTCTTCTGCATTTATCTCTCTCCAACTCCAGTCTGCTCCAAATTGTGTCTGCAAAGTATCTGCAAACATTCTTCTCTTCATATCATATCTCCACACCAGTACCTACAATGGCACCGTATCTCCCCTAGAACCCAATACAAACTCCTCTGCCTATCTCTGGAGACCCTCTTTAATCTGTTCTTCCCTTCTTTCCTAATCTCATTTCCCCTCTATCTCTACCCCAACCACATTAATCGCCTCGTGGTCCTGTAAAGACAGCATGCTTGTCTCTATTCTGTTCATATTGTTCTTTTGGCCTAGAAGCCTTTCCCTTATCCTCCTAAACCACAAAAACCCATTCATTCATTATTCTAGACCGACCTCCAGTCCTAACCTTGTCCTGGAAAATTTCAGCCCTTAATTGATTTTCCCTATCTCTGAATTGTATAGTCTATTTTCCCTCTTTGCAATTATTATGTACCTTTTGCTTTATGTTGCTTGTTATTGACTCACATTCATCAGACATCCCCAACTAGACCATGAACCTCTTAAGAGCAAGACACATGGCTACTAGACCTCCCTAGCATCCTTCAAGGAACAGAACAATAAAGGAACTTAGAAACATACCTATTAGTCAATATTTGATGATGATCTTGCCTCTCCCTTCTTTGGGAAGCAGAGAGTGGATAAGAACAGGAGTGCATGCCCATCTAGCCGATCCTATATGCTGTGTTCACAGATGGTGTGGCAACCCTACCTGGGGGATTAGCTATAGCCAAAAAGCCTGCTCTCTCTGTTGATGAACGCCAACAATCATTGTAATCTAGGCTGCCATATGGTTCACCCAACCCTGTAGCAAAATTGGTTTCTCAGGGATATGGAGAGACCAAGCAGGCCAACTCTCCTATCTACGGAACAGAGAGAGGTCACCTTGAGCTAGCCCTACCAAAACAGCAAGGCACAGAGTCTCCAAGGACAAGCCAAAGGTCGAGCAGATGTAAAACCCACTATAGCCCAAGGCTCTTCTGAATTGAATCTACCCTTTCCTGGAACCTAGGGACATGGGCCCAACAAGCCCCCTCTCTCACAACTCTTAAGACTTCCCTAGAGGAACCCATGGCTGGGCCAGGGCAGAGAGAAGAGGTTACACTGCCCCCACTGGATGCAGAGAGCTGCCCAAAGTCGTAGTTTAATTTCTGTTTCCATAGCATCTGGTTCTGAGGGCCATTAGCAGAGTAAAACGATTTTGTCGCTGAGCCAGCTGTCCTAATTTAGGAGGGACACTCCCCATTTTTTGATCAACTATTCATCATTTTCCCCATTCTCCCTCCTTTGTGGATTCCAAAGGCAGGAAGAGGTCAGGCCCCCATCATCTTCCTAAATTGCCCCAATCCCTCCCATCCAATTATCACAATCACAGACTCAGAGAGGCTTCCCGGGTTTGATACTCAGAATGGAATACAGGGGAAGTCCAGCTTCAAGAAAGATATTCAGTATTCCAGACATCCAGATTGTCTCTCAGCCCAGGACCTTGCTAAAACTTTCAAAGAAAAACTATAAACCCATGTAGGCTCTTATTTTGATGCCATGCCACTTACCTTATTGTCTTGAAACACTCTCTCCACCCCGGTTCTCATAGCTGAAAAAGAAACCTCCATTTGTGAGCTCAAAACAAAGCCCAGGGTGTAAGTACAGCCCGCAAAAGATCAGATAGAAAGCAGTGCGCTGAGATTGGACCCAGGAAGGCTGGTTTCTGGAAAGGATTCTTATTATTTAAAAATAAAACAAACAAACAGAAACCTGACAAAGCTTAAACAGTCTCCTCTTCCTTAACTAAGGACACAGCCCAGACACTCCTCCTGGCCACCTAAGAGAAGCTCCTGTCACTTCTGACTGCCCGATTCAGATTGCAATTCTGCCAATTACTTGCCACCAATCACCCTGCCTACCTCCCAAAGCCCTAATAACTCCCACTCCTCTGTGGCAAAGTAGTACACTCTGGGAATCAAGAGGACCCTAGATAAGTCGCTTGTGACAAATAAACCTTCTCTTAACTTGAGCTGACTTTTGAAGAAGCACCCTCGGCTATGTTCCTTGGGTACGGCACATGTAGGTACCCTAGAGTCACATAGGGGAAATCATTTCCCTTATTTTTTCCTTAACTAATACTTATTGAGCTCCTATTACATGCCAAGTACGATGAAGGTGATAGGGATACAGTGGTATGCAAAACAGCTGAATTTGCCTATCCCTGAATAACCTTTTCAAAGTGCTTCCCATAGAGGCTAATAAAACACACTCTACTCCGCACATCACAGATTTGGTTTTCATTATTATAAACAGCAGGAACAATGACAGTAAAGAGACCAATGTTGCACTCTATAATTAAACCAACCCCCTGTTTTCATCTAAAGTGGCCACCTCAACTTGCCACTTTGATATCTCTACCAACATTTCACATAGGGTACCTTGGCCAATCTCCTCCCATGAACCAGATGCTTATTCCCAATTGCCATTTTATTCCTAAGTTAAAATTCATTCTCTTCTCAAGTCACTAAGCAGTTGTTAGCCATCTAAGTTATATAACAACACAGAAAATAAATAAATAAGATGCATCCTTTGCTCCAGTTCCCTTTTGCTTCTTGAGAGTCAAGAAGCTCAGAGTCTGGAGGACCATACACACACTCCTCCACCCCCATCTGACTATGCTAAGTGATACAATGGACCAATATGATTACAGAAGAGCTATGAACGGCCACAGAAACATAGTGGATGCCACGCTTCATTTGGACTGAGGGAGTCAGAAAAAGCTTTGAGGAGAAGTGGGATCTGAGCTGAGCCTTGAAGGATAAGGAGGCAAGCAACTGACTGAGGAGGAAAGAAAATTCATACCAAGCCAAGGAACATGCAGAAGTGCTATGAAGAATAATGAAAATGTGTTCAAAACTTTCAAAACAGTACATTTTGGCTATGGCAAAGAGTAAGTGTGGAAGAGTGTGGGCTAAAGGCTTAAGGGCAGGCAGGGATCAAAATCTGGAAGGCCTTGCATGCTATGTGAAAGAGTTTTCACTCTGGTCTATAGAGAATAAGCTATTGAAGATTTCTGGGTTGGGGAGATAATTAATTTGTTCTAGAAAGCTAATTCCAGCCATAGACTAGAGCTGGAAGAGAGCAGAGACTCTGAAAATAGGAAATTCCATTCAGCAGCTACTATAGTAGTCCAGGGAAGAAATAAGTGTCCAACTAGATCATCATGAATGACAGAACTGAACTGAAGAAATTTTGCTGTGGTAAAAATTGTTATGACTTGACAACATACTGCTTATAAGGGAAGAAGGTGGGAAAGGAACCAAAGATGATTTTGAGGTCTCCAATGGTTTGGAAGACTAGACCAATGCTGTTATCTGAGATGGTCACCCCAGTCAGCAGGCTATGGGAGGAGAAGATAATGAGCTCAGTTTGAGACACTTGGGATTGTACCCTTTGTTAAGTCTCAGCACGATCAAAGGCAATGCCTCAGAGAATCTTGGAGATAGACAAAAGGCCCTCTAAGAACCCTAAAGAGGTAGGTGCCTCCCAGGTCCTTCCCGTTAAAGAATAGAGATTCCCCTAATCTGAAGGCTGTTGCACCACAGCAGCCTCACAGGGAGCTCTGGTAGAGGAGTTTATTTTGATAAGGTTTGAGAATGTGGCTTTTGTCTAAGGTAGTAAACCCAGATAACAGTCATCAGCAAACCACAAATATTTCGAAAAAGTGTACTAGCAGGAACACTGCCAGCTTGGGCTAAAGGGACAAACAGTATAAAATGAAAAGAAGTCTTTGGACTCCCAAATACTCCCAAAATTTCTACAAGAATAAAGCAAGCTGAGCGCACTGCATATAGTTTTTATATTCTATATATTATGATGTTTACACAGCTTTTAAAACCCTTTCTAGGAAGACACTGCCCTCAGGGTTAGCCAATTCTTAAAGATAGCAAAGGACTGAGCCAGAAGCATGCTTTTGATATGCAAACTAACTAGTCCAGACCTACACCTCCTCTAGTCTGACCCTTAATCATTCCAGGACCAGGTACCAGGCCACCAGAGATTTATCATTTAGAACCCACAGAAATTACTCAAACTAGCCAATCTTAATTTGTCACCCTGACCTTTCTGCCTTCTCCAAGGAAACCTCAGTAAAGACTCTAACCTAATGCCTCCCTTCCACTTTCTGTCTTCTGCCACCTGACTAAAACCTGGCACTTCCCCTGTGGCGGTCATGTGTGGCACGCAGTGGCCCCCCTGTGAGTATAGTAAACTTGTGGGGTTTTTTTGGTTCCTCTTCTGTGTCTCCTCTTGTGGCCACACCTGACTGACCATCACCTGAAAGAACACAGAACACTGAGAAAACTACTTAGCTGCAAACACAGGCTGCTACATTTCATGGAAAAGGAAGGGTAATTCGAGGGCAAAAACAGGAGCCCACAGAATAGCAGAGAATCACTCTCAGGCAGTAGGACTGAGCCTACTCTAGTGCCAAGCTGGATTTCAGAAGCTATGGACTGGTGACTGCTGGCTTCCCTCTTTCTAAATGGGAACATCTACCCCAGAGAGAAAACTAAGGAGACAAGACAACTAAATGTGATGTGAGATTCTAGACTGGATCCTGGACTAGCAAGAAGTTATTAGTAAGATAATTGACAAAATTTGAATGAGGCCTATAGATTAATTTAACAGTATTATATCAGCACTACTAATTTCCTGGTTTTGATTGTTTTACATGGTTAGATCATTCGTGGAGGACAAGATTCTTTGTACTGTCTTTGCAGCTTTCTTGTGAGTCTGAAATTACTTCAGAATTTAAAGTGAAGACATATAAATAACATTGCTTTAAAATGTTTAAGTATTACCAATATGGGGGCATCCACAGCAGTTACCCTAAGTCTATTCCGGCATTGTGTGTGTGTGTGCGGGGGCTAATAACCCGTCCTGTTAATGTACTTCTCCAGATCAAGGGGAGCAACATTCAAGTTGCTCAACTCAGGGAACTGCATTAGAGAAACTTCATATGTACCTAGACCTGATTTAGATGAGGAGACCCTGGCTCCTGAGCCTGAGCCTGAGCCAGCCATAATAGATGAGACTTTTTTGAAGAAGAAGGATCTTAGGTGGAGATGAGTGTACTTTTCATGTGTGAGGCATATAAATACTTTGTGATCAGAGGGTCAGCTGTAATGGTTTCAAAGCATGTCCATCAGTTCTTTGACAATCTTTCCACCAAGAGGCATAGTTTAATTCAGGTCTTAGTAACTTTCTTTTCCAACAAAAAGAATGTGGTGGACCTATAAGAGGAACTAGCGAACAAAACAAATGAGCTAAATAGAACCGGAGGCATGGAAACAAGGAACAGACTGACTGCAACCAGAGAGGAGTGGGGGAAGAGGGGGAAGAAGGGGAAGGATCTAGTCAAGGAACAGGTATAAATGACCCATGGACATGGACAACAGGGTGGGGACTGATGTGGGAGTAGGGGTGGGGGTGGGGTGGGGGGATGGGCAGAGCAGGGGAGAGCGACGGGGGAAAATTGGGACAACTGCAATAGAACAATAAAAAGAAAAGAATGTGGTCGAAGTGACACTAGTGACTTTGGAGGCTGGATCATAAAAGGCGATACAGCTTCGGCCTGGCTCTCTCCTGGGATGCTCACTCTTGGACCTTGCCTCCAAGTTATGAGGAAACCCAGGCAAGGCCCCTGGTCCCCAGCCCCAGCTAAGCTCCCGGAGGAAAACCAGCCAGAATCAACTGCTAGATCTGTCAGAGAGGAAACTTTGATACGACCCAGACTCAGCTACTGTCTGACTGCTCAGCCACCATTTGACTAAACTACATAAAAGATACTAAACCTCCGAGCTTGGCCCAGTAAATCCCTAGAGCTGAGAGAACTAATAACTAATAATTATTGCTGTTTGAAGCCACTACACTTAGGGATGGTTTGTTATGTAGCCATAGATGACTGAAACAATGCACCATGGGCTGTGGGGAATTTCCCAAGGTCACACAGCTAGTAAGGAGGAGAGTCGGAATTTTAATAAAAGAATCCAAAACCATTCCCTTCCCACCACCAACAGATATGACAATAACAGTAATTGCAGGTAGTCTGCATTAAATGTTTTCTACAAGCAGGTACTGTTCTAAACACTTCACATGAAGTGACTCAGTGAATCCTTATCACAATACTATGAGGTAGGTATTATTACTAGCCTCATTTTACAACTGGGGAACCTGAGGCACAAAGAGGTTAATTAATTTGCCCATGGTTATAGAGCTAGTAAGTCACAGAGCCAAGATTCACCCCTGAAAGCTGGCTCCAGAGCACGCAGTCTTAACTACTGTGCTCTGTGTAGTTGAAGCTTCCAAACAGATTACATAAACTGAGAAAAGAACCAAGAGTCCCTTAGGAACTGTAGGCTTTGCAAGGTGGTCAAAAAGAAGAGCCAGTGATAGAGTGACCTAAGAAGGAGGGAGAGGGGAGAGAACCAAACACTACATCTACAACATTTCTTGAGAAGCCCATGGAAGGATCCACAAACCAGCTTTGATCTTCAGGAGTGATCAGATCAAGCCCTGGATGGTGTGGCTCAATGGATTGAGTGCTGGCCTGTGAACCAAAGAGTCGCTGGTTCCATTCCCAATCAGGGCACATGCCTGGGTTGCAGGCCAGGTCCCCAGTAGGGGACACATGAGAGACAACCACACATTGATATTTCTTTTCCTCCCTCCCCTCTCTCCAAAAATACATAAATAAAATATTTTATAAAAAAAGAATGATCGGGTCAAGTGCAAGTTAGCTTTGATACCCCTCCCCAAACACCACAGCTATCAGTAACAAATTCTCCCGAGGAAAGTGATCTCTGAAGAACAGAAAGGAGGGCGATGTCTGTTGGATTACCCTGAGTCATTCAGACTGAGCAGCACTATAACCCTTTTCCATTCTCCTCTTACAGTGGTAAGACTTATTCCCACCCGGGAATCATCAGGCTGTTACTTAACTTCAGAGATAAGAAGAGCAAACTCTTGAATTTATTTTAAAAAGATATGGTTCATGGCCCTGGCTGGGTAGTTCAGTAAGTTAGAGCATCATCCCGATATGCCCACGTTGTGGGTTCGATTGCCGGTGAGGGCACCCAGAAGAATCAATCAATAACTGCATAAATAAGTGGAACAACAAATCAATGTTTTTTCTCTCTCACTCTCTCCCTTCCTCTCTCTCTACAATCAATCAATCAATCAATCAATCAATAAGACATGGTTCATGAAGGGGGCCCAACCTGATGTTTTCTTTTAGACACAGCTCCCCATACTAAAGTTTCCAAGTGACCCCTTCGCAAAACTAGCCTAGAACCAACGCCTTCAACCCTTTAACTGTACAACAAGCTCTGGCCTAAGGCAGATCATTCATCAGAGTCCCTGAGGCGGTGACACCACACAGGAGAAGCACAGAGCCCACATTACATGTGGGCAAAGGTAGAAGCTGGGGTAAAAGCAGCAGGAGTGAAAACAGTATTGCCAAGGGAACCAGTCGTAGCTCCAGCTCCCATCTGCCCTCTCTGTGAGCTGAGTGCAAACCACACACAGTGGAAACCTACTCATAATTTACATAATGAGAAACAAAGACAGCAAACTCCCTCCTGATCTGCGGCTACCCATGTGCCTCCCTCAGACCTACCAATCAGATTCTGGCCCAGCAGCAAAGAGTTTCTCTCAGAGGTGGTGATATCTTGCTCTGCCCAGAGTAGGATACGACCCAGCTCCACATCCTAGGGCCTTCTCAGTATTGTCCTGAATCATCTGGGCTGAGCCTCAGAGGTACCATCTGAAAGGGGTTCTCATAAGCACTTGGCCAAGACAATTTATTACACATGTCACTAAGAGGCCAGTGAATGTTACTAGTCTTTTTGGAGAAAGCATTCCCTTTTGAAAATGAGGCCTGGGAGTATGGGAGAGGCCTTCTTGGAAAAACACCATGTTTTGTCCTAACAATCAGACCTGAGAGAAATTTAGCCAGATTTGTCAAATGTGTTTCCACCCTACTGCAGGACTTATTCCTACCTTCCCACCAAGTCTGTCAGACCTAAAGTCCAAGGAAGGGTGGGAAACTTTGTACTAGAAATTTCTAGAAACTCTTCTGGTTCTTGGGAATGGGGGCTGAGGAATGGATGTTACATTTATGACAAAAGCAAGTATGACAGCAGCCCTAAGGAGGAAGTTGGAGAGCATGGAAGGACAAAGTAGGAGAGGTGGAGCCCCAAGTAAGAAGGTCTCAGAAATAAAACCACCCATATGAACAGACTATGAAAAGGAAACGAACTAAGGGTAAGCAGCCTGTTGGGCTGCCTTGGGAAGACCCAGGGTCCTTTGAAACAAACTCGGCACTTGTGAGTCTGGTTTCACTGTGACAATTGGATCATGTTGTGATCTGAGACTCCTTTCTTCCTTTTTAAAAAACTATTCTTTTTGTTGACTCCCACCCTCCCCTGAAAGGCAATCAACCGATGACAATGCTGGTTTTTCTCATTCAGAGACAGAAAGTCAGACGTGACAGATCATCAACTGAATCTACTTGTTTCATCCTGACTAGTAAACAAACTCTCCTCTCTGGAGCCACACGATTACTCCAGAATAGAGTCATCAATGTGGCGGTGTTTGTGAGACTCATTATTGGCCTAAGCAGCAGGGTGGGGTACTGTATTGAGATTATACTAATGGCCACAGGCACCAGTGGAAGGGACCCTGACTTGAGCAAGCTGAATGCCATAGCAAGGTGATGACTAGTGGTCCTTAGGAAAGCTGAATGCCATAGCAAGGTTATGACTAGTGGTCCTTAGGAGCTTTGAGCTGGAAGACGACTCCCTCTGGAGAGCCCCACCCCCACTGGATACTTCTGTCCAGCACACATGGGAGAAAACGTCTCATTTCAAGGAAATGGTGAAGAATTAATATGCCTGAAGAGAGACGTGACAAATCATTGGGTTCCCGCTCCCTCCTCTTGTAGGGGAAAAAAATCTACAAACCAGAACTGGCCTCCAGACATCCCCAAGCTGTCTACTAGGCAAACCAATCCAAATCTGTGACCTCAGCTTATTACAGAAGACACCTCGTCATACCTCTTACCTCCTAAGCTATTCAGCTTGAAGCACAAATAGGTCAGAATAACAGACATTCCAATGATAGACCAGAATGGGGAATACCCAAAAAGCTCACATAGCCAGTGAAATTGGAAAACTAATTAAGACAGAAAGAAAACATAAGCCAAAATATTGACATGCACGAGGAAAACCACCTAGAGATAATTCTAAAACTTGAGAGAATTACTTGCAAGAAAATAACACTATGGACTATCATGAAACAGAAAACTGAACTGAAACATAACTGAGAAGTAACATTTCTGCCCTTTATCAAAATGTCTGAAGATGCTTTCCATGGTCTGTCACTGAGCCTGGGCTATCATTCGAGGAACCCTGAAATTTGTCTAGGACATCAGCAGTCAGCAGAGAAAGCACAAGGGATCACTCATTCCCTTCTTCCTTGGCAGTAGCCATTAATCAAATATTTACTTAGCCATGTTATAAGTTACTGCCTCCAGTATCTTACAATCAGGTGAAGAAGGTACTGACCCATCAAAAAATAATTATTAAAATACATGAAATTAAATGACAAGTGTCATGTAAGTGATACAGGCCAAAATACTAAAACTCTAAGAATAAGAAAAAAATGAGGAATAGTTGCCCATTTCTCTCTTTCATCCTGGTTATTTTCTGTATTACAAACACATCCCTCTGCTACTCTGCATGGAATCAATCTAATCAGTCAATTTCATCTCTCTCTATCCAGAAGCCACCCCAACTTCTCTATATTAGAATCTTATCTCAAACTACTTCTCCAAGAAACTTTCATTAATCCTCTAACCAGGTCTTATCTTCCTTTTATGACTCTTCCCTTTCTCCCAAAAGCACTATGTTGGTATATCTTATGGCATTCATCATATTCTGGATTGAATGAGTGTTCTACAGTTGAACTTCTAGATTGTAAGCTGCCTGAAGACAAGGACTGTGCCTGATGCAACTTTCCCAAGGTTCCTAGTTCTTGACACAGCACGTATTCAAACATTTGTCAGAGCAACCATTTGAAAGATAGAACTGAAAGAAAGGTCTTTTAGTAATACAACCTTTGGGATACCAAATTATATCACTGTCACAATTGAATTGATGTCCTGATTTGCCCATGGGCTGGACCAGGTATTTAGCCATGTGGTGACCTTCCTCTCATTCATTCCGTTCTGAGGAATGTTTTAGCTCAGCTTGGCTTCTGTTAGTTGGACCAAGATCAGAATCAAGACCAAGTAAAACATCCCAGCCTAAAGGACAAAGACAAATCTTCAGTCTGTGTAAACAAATCAGGGAGAGAGAGAAGAGGGGAGGCCAATGTGCTCCACACAGGGCAGGAAATCTGTGAAGGAAAAAGAGAACCATTTAGGATTCTGTTTCTAAAGAGAAAATAAAAAGTAACCTGAACATCACATCTTGGAGGTCAATGTTGCTAGCAGAATACAGAAGCCCTCCAGGATACCTGTGCCTTGGCCACTCTGGAGACCTCTGCAAGGGTAAATGGAATGTTAACTACCTCCAGCCCCAACCCCAGGAGGCAAGCAGCACAATCAGGTCCTGAGCAGAGGCACAGTGAAGAGCTACAGGCTCTCTGTCCAGAGCAGGTCCCTGGAGAGGCTATTTGGATTTCACTGCATGTGCAAAGTGGGAAGGGAATGTCACTGTAGCACGAAGCTCGTATGCCACACTCTGCTGGCAGCAACTAGCCAGAGAAAGAAGGTGCCTTAAGTTAATCTCATTTCATAATTACCAAAAACATCACAGCTGGTTAGCAGCAAATGCTCCCAGTCAGTGTGAATCTGTCTTTTTGACCCCAGATTGGCAAAGGCTCCCCGGCCTTTGCCTGGGTACAGCATGTTCTCTTTCATGTCATTCTAATGCCTTTTAATCACCCTCCGGGTTTGCTTCAGTTCCACAGCCTTCCGCGGAGCTCTCGCTCACCACCATTCCTCTATGTGCTGTTGTTATTAAAGGACTCATTTTACGTAAGACGGTTATTTTTTTCAAACTTGTCATAATTTAGTACTTCCACCCGTCAATTCATCAACTTTCCCCAGTTTTCTAAAGAGTTCCTTATATCATCTCTTGAAGTTCATTAACTGGATGTATTGCTATGTACACATTCCAATCAGTAAAGTGAGAGAGGAGGGTTAATTCACTAGAAACAAATAGGACAAAAATCCCCACTTCACAGACATCCAACCAAACTCAAATTTGGGGGGAAATTTCTTTTACCTTCAGTGAAAATTACACTAACAACACTTCGGACCTTGAAAAAGAAAGACCCAGGAACAAGTTGTTGAAGACTGCACAGGTGGGGACTTCATTAGTGCTGACATCATTGTTCCTTTTCCAAATTAATGTTGGAAGTTGCCATGTACCATTAAGCCAACAGGATTCAGAGGGCTAACACTTCTCACTGTTTAGATTTGCATATCTGCATTTTTCCCATTTCTCCAAATGGCAGTTCCACGATCCTCTGACATTTTAGCACTGTTCAAATCCGTTACCTTAAACGCAGTACTTCAAACCAGTATGTGAGGGGTTAATTCCCCCTGGACTCAAACCAACTGTACAGGAATATGGTCAAAATCAAACTCTCCATCAGCAACTGGGGTCTTTGGCGTCTAAATGAAAATCAAAGCATTCGTGCACTGTGGAGTTTTCTCTTTCCGTACGTGGAGTCGTATGATTGCCCACATGGATGCTATCGTGGGGTTCGTAGGCGTGAGAAACAGCAGGAACTGCTATGCGGGCGCAGTGGCAGCCGCAAAGCTCAGTGACAAACCTTTGGCCCTCTCCTTTGAGCGCTGCAATTAAGACTCACTCACCAAATTCATCATCAGGGAAAACTTCTTAATGGCAAAATATCAAAGAAGTAAGTTGGTATTTTCACTTCTGGCCCGTGAGTTATATTTAAGAGGTAAAATACTGATTAAGGTCTTGGGTTAGGTTTTCAAAAATATCTATTACATGGGAATAATTGACCATAAAATTAGCTTAATAGCAAAATTAACATTCTCCATCTGTTAAAAATATACAGGACTACTTTGAAAACATTCTGCTTTGTAGAGAAACACCTATTTTAAGAATATGTTCTTTTACAATTGCCTTAGAGCTGAGTAGCCAAGGACAGAGAGGGAGACTTTCCATCATATAGTCTAACAAACTTTCTGAACTTTGAACCATATAAATGTGTTGCATATTCAAAAATATAATACAATTTTATAAAGAAAAACAAACTTGATTATTTTCTGTTAGAAAATAAATTTAAAATGTCCTCAATAATAAAAGACGGTAAGAGGAAGTTAATCACCTAGTTAGTTAATATACCATTCTCTTTAGTTTACCATTTATTAATTCAAACTGATAGTCCTTTTATTGTTTAAATGTAGGGCTGGGAAGTGGTAATCTACCCTCCAAAAAAGAGGGTCTTTCTTCTCCAACAATACTTTTATTCTCCACTGCCTAAATCCCATTAACGCTAATCAGCACAGTGGTTAAGTGCTTTGTGGTTAAGTGCTCCAGCTGATAATGACTCCAGGAGAAGAAAGCTTCCCGCAGCACAGGTGAAGGCTATCATCAAACACAGCTTTTCAGCCAGGACTTAGTGTCACAGATCCGCAAGTTAAGATTCTTTTACTATTAATCTGGAGGCTTGCTTTTTTAACTTCACTAGACTTCTTCCATTCAAAAGACACTTATGAGTCTCACTGTAAGCCAGGGGCAGCCTCAGATGCTGAGGGCAGGAGAGCAAGGAGAAACAAGAAATCAAAGGTAAAATATGGTTCCTGCCTCCAAGAATCCCAGTCTGCTGAGGAGAGCAGCCACTGAAAGAAATAACATTATAACGGTAATTCTGTTCCTAAAGTTATAACCAAGCCTTGTCCTCCTCATGACCAGGACTGGTCAGTTTCTAATCTAGTTTCACTTTCCCATCTTCAAGCTGCATCACAGCTGGGTTTCCAGCTGGCTGAGGAAGAACAGATTCTTTAAATAAACAGCATTTTAAAAATATGCAGTCGCTTTTGCTTTACTGAATTGTGTGAACCACCTTCCTGTAATACGTGAATCTAGGTGCCAAATGAATTAAAAACGACCCTAAAGAATGTGAAATCCCCCAGGAATACACCTTTTCTGTCTTCAACAACAAACAAAACTTCAAATCAGAAAGTCCCCCAAAAAGAATGATCTTTTTTTAATGCTATCTACTATGTCTATTCAATAAGAGAACAGCTTAAAATCATATATATAGGAAAGCAACAAGTTATAGTGTGGTTATACCAAAAATATATGCAACCATTGTTAAAAATGCAGGACTATTTGCAGAACAGAATGCTTTTATAGCAGTGTGCAGAGTTGCGAATCCCTGAACGTTTTTTCGAACTAATTTTCCTCTCCTTTTCCACAGAAGACACAGAGAACCCCTCCATGTGTTCAATCTTCTTCGAAGTGCAAAGATTTTACTCAGCTCTTTATCACCAGAGGTAGTCATTTTGGATGAATGATACACATTAGATCCATAAAAATGCCCTTCTGGCAGGCAGTGCTACTCAAGGAGGACTTCACAGACTTCAAGTCAACACTTCACAGTTGCAGTGAAATTAGCCATTTATGAGGAGCTTTTAGAAGGGGTCCGGTCTGACCCCTGAATTAATGCTACTGAGGCATGCCAACTTTTAAGCATAATATACCCTTCTATATAGTACATTAGCCCAAAGTCCTGGTCCACCAAAACACGGCTTTTTAGGTCATGTCCCTAGGAACCACACCTTTCAGGACCCAGAAGCACTCAGAGCTGAAACCAGCTGAACAAAGTAACGATTCAACCATAGTTGCTCAACATAACCGCCATGATGACAGTTTCTAAGTGCCAGTTTCCCTATTTTGCAATGGGCAAACCTGCTCCAAGGAGAAAATGTTCCCAATGACCCTGTGGCCCAGAGGGTTTTCTTTAGAGATAGAAAACAGAAAATGAGTTTGTTAGTTATTTCCTGCTGAGTACAAGGAAGGTGTTGTGGTTAGTTAGGATGATTTTGTTTCCTTATTTAATATACCATTACCAGTCCATGTGTTCTTTAACCACATGGTAGCAAATAAGAAAATGCAGTTTATGTTCTTCTGTTATATTATTGCCAGTTCCACAGGTTTCTTCTCACAAACACATCCTTTAATTCCTGCTCCCCTTATGTAATCCCCCCAAACTGACACGTACCTACTTACCATCAATTCAAAGCAAATATTTTTGCATTCTAAGATGTTTACTACCATACCATTCCTTCTTAATATAATGTGTGGCGTGTGAGGGCCTTTTCTTGAGTAGTCATGGAAGCCCTAAATTTATCTTTTTGAGGGATATACTACACGTGCTATTTTAATCCTACGAAATGACCATAACCTAAAAGCAGACTATAAAGGGGACCCTTAGATCTGTCATAATCTCCACACTCAATTGGTAAACTCTTAGATGCTCACTAAAACAAATAAGGTGTAATTGATGGGGGAGGGGGGCTGGAAGCAGAGAAAACAGTTACTCCGTTGGGCGCTCTGACAATGACCGCGGGTCTCAGCAGACAGCACTGGCGATGTGCTCGCTGCATATTCAGAAGCAACTCACCGAAATCTAAAACAGAAGCTGTCCTTGGACAAGGTTCAGTGAATGTTTTCACTATTTCCCACTGCACAATACCGTTCCTCGGCTCCCTAGAGTGGCTCAGATAAAATACTTAGCAGAATAAAAAAATTAGAAATTCTTTACTGGTCTCAACTTGTCATCATAAAACATTTCAGAACATAAAACCAACATTAAAGAGCAGTCAACAGTATTCCACAGAACAATGTCAGGGAGAGAACTGCTGTTATCACCAAATGTTTTTCCCTTCTCATTAAGACACTGCAATATTCTTCTCATTAAAGTGATACAGTTGAATTTAATGCCTAGCTGCACTCCCATCACTAAACTAAAATTGGTCTTTTGAAGGACGGGGTGGGAGCAGTGGGAGTGGAAGGGGGCGAGGAGACAAGTTTCCAAAAGCCAAAGGCATTGAACTAGGAAGATGAAGGCAGCAGAACTTCCTTGAGCTGTTCCACATTCTTTGCCACTTAACTCAAAGCTTCATTACACTACCCAGAATCAGCAAACTGGGTAAACATACCAACTTCTATGACAGTCCAGGACATCTATCACAATTCAGGGATTACACAGCTCAGAGTCACACCACAGGCACCAAATTCAGCCTTAGTTGGGACAAAATGAAACCCCAACATGAATAAGCATTAAGACAAGCTAACACCAAATACTCCAGTATGGGAACAATTTGGTTTAAAATACCTTCCTAAGAAGTAAGTACTGTAAAAATAAATTAAAATCTTTTAAAAAAAGAAGTAGTAAGTACTGGATTCAGGGACAAGAAGAAAAAGCTATTCGACTGACATTTCTCTGACTTGTGACATGAGAGACCTCCATCCCAGCAGCACAGATCTACAGATTTCGGCGTTCTGTTTCTCATCGCCTGCATTCCTGTGCAGCACCCAACATCAAGAAGATGAGAGATGCAGTCAACACACCCTGCCCATGGGATGTCAGAGCTGAACTTACAGCGTTCGTCAGAAGTTACTCTATTTCATCATCATCACCATTAACAGACCTGGTAAAATCTCCCAGAAACAGCCCAAAGAAGTGTCTGTTCATTAGTCCTGGAGGTTAAGAGAAGGCTGTGCTACCCGCTGAGCAGGCAATCACGACTGAGAAAATCACGGAGAAAAAAAAAAACCCAAAACCCGAGCCACATGGAGGTCAGAAAACAGTAGCAGAAAAAGTCCAACTCTGCCTGCGCCAGCGGTGTGGATGAGCAGAGCCGGGAGCCCAGGAGAGGAAGGAGGGGGCGGGGGCCATCATTCCCTAGGAGAACTTGTAAGCGGAGGCCTTCAGAGCCTGGGAGTCTGCCCAGCTGCTCCTGCAGACCCTGCCAGCCTGGGCAAGGCAGGCCCGTGGGAGCAGAGCGGGCAAGGCCTCCGAGGGTCACTCCTGATTCACTGAGCCGCGGGCCAGCACCACCCCGACCTCTCCGTTTTTCCTGACTCTGCTGGGCTATGATGGCAGCTTTCCAGCCCCACATGCCATACATCAGCCGCAGATCCCTGCTGGCACAGGCCAGCGCCTCCCTCGGCCCTTCCCCACCCCTGGCACACTTTGAGCGTGATCCTCCTTCTCCCCAACCTCAAACCCCTCACCCACCTTGCCAGGCGCCCTGGCCAGGGGCGGCCCCACCCCCAGTGGCCCGGCGCTGCCAGGCCTGGGCACCTGCAGCACCTCTACGCCCCACCCCCATTCTCCACCAGCTCGCCCCTCCCCCCTTTCTCCAGCAGAGAGAGGGGGCGACTCACCGCAGTCAGTGCACAGGATCTTGCCCACCTCTTTCTTGAGGTTTTTGCCGTTGGTGTCGAGGGGGGCAAAGGCCGTCTTAAAGACTAAGGGCTGCTCCGTGGGCTCCAGGAAAAAGATGTAGCGCTGGTTCCTTTCGAGCGGCGCACAGGAGCCCACGCTGATCACCTGCTCTCGCTGCAGCCCCCCGCTTCGGAGCGGCCACTTGTCCAGCACCTTCACCAGCGCCACTCGACCGGAGGCAGGCGGCTCACGGGTGCTGTTGGAGCTGGATCCGCCAGCCGGGGCCAGCCCCTGTACCTTGCCCTCCACCACCACGGGTGCCTTGTACGCCTGGTCCTGCACGGACTTGAGGCTAGGCGAGTAGCAGGCAAGCGACACACCGAAGAGCAGCATGGAGAAGCCGGGGGCCGGGTCGCGCCTCATGCCGCCGGCGGCTGCGGCTCGCGAGCGGGCGGCGGCTCTCCGGGTTGCGGGGTTGCGGGGCTGCGGCTGTTGCGGCGGCCGCGGCTCTGGGGGCGCAGCGGGATGGGAGATGCTGCTGCTCCTGCTGCTGCTGCTCTCGCTGCTGCTCCTGCTGCTGCTGCTCTCGCTGCTGCTGCTGCTGCTGCTCCTCTTGCTGCTGTTGCTGCTGCTGCTGTCGCTGTAGCTGCTGCACGGAGCCTTCTCCAGTGGCGGCGGCGGCAGCGCTGAGCAGCAAACCTGCCGCATCTGGCCAGGCCATTTGGGGGGCTCCGCCGCTCCGCCGCCGCCGCCTTGGGAGGGGAAACAGAGCCTGCAGGAAAACCGGAAACAGCGTAACGTTAGCGCCTCGTAGCCCTCCACCCGCAGCCCCGGGACGTGGCCCAGCTAGGGTAGGGGGCAGGCGGCAAGCGGGCCGCGATGCGCAGCGCGGAGCCGCGCAGCGCTCCCACCCAGCGCGCCAGGACCTGGAGGAGGATGCGGAGGATGGGACGCCCGCCCACTTGCTCTCTCGCGCCCCCTCTACCTCCGGACCGAGTGAGGAGCGCGGCTTCTGCAGGGGAAGCTTGGGACTGCACTGCTTTAGAGCTCGGGTTCTGGGCCCGCAGGGGCACGGAAAGGATCGTGCTACCCTTTGCTCTTGGGATTTATCTGCTTGAGAATGGAGTAGTTCATGAGGAGTGGGCGGAGTAGAGATAACGGATTCTGGCTCTGTCCTATGAACACGGGAGTGGGACACAGGGCGTGTCCCTGCCTTTGGCCACCCGCTGTAGCTGCCAGGGAGATTGCCGCTGACGCGCTGACGATCCAGTCTCCCGTTCTAGGGTTGTCTCCTTCCCTGGGAGGACCCCAAAGGCTGACCCCTAATCGAACCCACGTGTTCGGCCCTAACACCGCCAGGTGAGCGCTGGAGATTCGAGTTGAGTGGAGGAGGATCCCAGCCCCGTCATTTGGTAAAGAGTTGGGGCTACATGAGGTCTTGTCTCGGCATTGAGGCCACTTAACCAGGGGTGGTGGTTGGGAGAGGGTCCAGCCCCCCAAGATCTGGGCTTTCTCCAGCCGCCCGAGGTGACCAGGCTGCAACCTCATCTCAGCGGCTTTTTTAAAAGCCGCTCCCTGAGGAGGTGGGGGCTTCCTGGAGCCAACCTGAGAGCCAGAGCCTGTCAGTCCAGAGGCTGCTCCACAGGAAATGGTTTCTTTTGAAAAGTCTGGTACTTGCAAGAGGCAGGAGAGTTTGCTTAAACTAAAGCCAGTATCAGATTTTAAAAAATCAAGTCCACCACCTATTCTATTCCTATCAACAAGGATCCAGGAAGTTTTCAATCAGCTTATCTGTTTGAAGAATGGAGCTCAGAAATTCCAGTGAGATTTTGGAGAATTCTATCCCTGACTGCCACCCACCCCACCCCAGGACACTGGCCCATGGATGGGTGACATAGACCAGGATTGCTATTCTGGAAAGGAAGGAGGGAGCTAGACCTTTCCTCCTGGCTAAGAGACCCCTCAGACTTAACATACCGAAAGCCAGTGGCATTGTCTTTCCCACCCCAGTCTAGATTCCCTATAATTATTAATGGCACCATTTTATACTTGGCAATCCAATCTATTCCGATAAATTCTTTAGCCTCATCCTCTTTTCCCTCATCTAATCAATCACCAAATCCTTTGGCTCTACATTTTAAGATATCTCCAATTCATCTAGCTGCTCTCCAACTCTGCCATGAGTACTGGGGGTCCGAGTGCTCATCCTCTCTCGCTGGACTACTGCAGAGCCTCTAAATGGGTTTCTACACCTCACCTCATCACCACCCTCCATCATGCACTGCCAGCATGATCTTTCTAAAAATAAAATGGAAATAAAATCTGCCAGTGCCATTGCTCTCGGGAGTAAAGTCCAAGCTCTTCAACATGACTCTTCATGGGCTCCCTTGACCTAACCAGCTCCACACTCTGGGAGCCAGCTCCTGCCCTGGCAATCCTCAGCACATTGTGTGATTTCCTAGTGTGCTTCTGCCCATCATGTCTCTTACGTCCAGGAAGTCCGACCGCTACCTTGTTCACCTAGAAAACCATTCTTTCCCCAAGGCCCAGCACAGTATTTTACTTCACCCCTCCCTTCTATCCCCCTACACATACGTGATGGAAGGAATCCTTCCTCTTCTGTGTTACCATGTGCCTCAAACATATTACTGCACTGACCTACACTGTACTTCAAGCAACCATTAACAGGGGCTACATTAGACCCATCAGACCAGTCATCTTTTTTTTTTTAATGATTTTAGAAAGATGAAGGGAGAGGAGAGAGAGAGAGAGAGAGAGAAAGAGAGAGGAGAGGCATCAATTTATTGTTTGATCTATGTATTCATTCATTCTTGTATGTGTCCTGCCTGGGGATAGAACCTACAACCTTGGCATATCAGAATGATGCTTTAACCAGCTGAGCTACCCAACCCAGGGTCAGACCAGTCATCTTAATGGGAGGGACTATGTCCTGTTAGTCTTTGTATCCCTCCCCAGTGAAACAGCCAACATGGTGCCTGGCTTAAAAGGAGAAGCAAATCTTTAGCAAACTGAAAATCAACTTTCTTAAATGCACAGTCCATCTTGTTGGTACCTTCATTGTCCCCCTTTTCATTTCACAGATCACAGATCTTGTACATCACAGAACAATGTTATAAAGATCACTAATTCCATCCTCTCATTTTTTAGTGGAAAAAAAATCAGTCCCGGGGAGAAAAAGGGACTTACCCAAGATCACACACAACCAAGACTATATTCAGTCTTCTGTTTCTGAGATCAAAATGGTGGGGAAGATCTGGTGCTCTGGGATCAAGCAGAGCTGGGCTTCAATCCAATGTTTTAACTTACTAACTTTGGGGTGAGCCTATTTCACTCTCCAGGCCTTAGTTTTCTCACCCATATAATGGAGGTAGTAAGAGGGTCTACCACATAAAGTTGGGTTTTTGTTCATTATGTGTATAGTCAATAAATATCCAATCAAATGGCTCCTCTGTGAAAAGCACCAAGGCATAGTACTGGTCACTGGGTAGACTGCAGTGACCCAAACTGATACTGTTTCTGCCCTCAAAGCTCATACTCTAGCTGAGAAGACAGCAGTTAACAAGTAAGTAGGTGAATAGGTAACTAAATTACTTAGAGTAATACATGTCCTGAGGGAAATAAACAGGATGCAATG
The DNA here is from genome assembly GCA_028533065.1 of Trachops cirrhosus. Taxonomy (NCBI): domain Eukaryota; kingdom Metazoa; phylum Chordata; class Mammalia; order Chiroptera; family Phyllostomidae; genus Trachops; species Trachops cirrhosus. Next base: position 25,438,468 of record CM052546.1, on the reverse strand, counting down.
ATAGGGAATAATGGAAAGGGGAGATGGTAGATCTACTTGGATAAAGGAAGGCTTCTCTGAGGAGATAACATTTAAACTGAGCCTAGAAGGATTTGAAGGATATAGATTATGTAAGATAAGTATAAAGTGCTTAGAACACTGCCTGGTGCAGAGTAAGGACCAAAATTAACATTGAATATTATTGATATTTTACTTATATCAGTGGTTTCCAATTTAAGAGCTGAGAATCTCTCAGTGGTGTGTAGTTATTGTACATTAAGACTTTCTGTATATTTAAAAATTCAGTGCAGCTTTTCAATTGTAGATGCCACTAAGAGGAATAAAAATACGTATTCTCTTTTTTTCCACATATCCATTTTAAAGCATAACAAGACACTATCTAGTGTGAATAAAACTGAATCAAGGTGAAGAAGAGCAGCAAGATATGCTACCATTTTTTGAAAGATAAATATATAGCCTTCATTGGTGTGGCTCTGTTGGTTGGGCATTTTCCTGCAAAGCAAAAGGTCACTGATTTGACTCCTGGTCAGGGCACATGCCTGGGTTGTAGGTTTGGTCCCTGGTCATGGCGGATAGAGAGGTAACTGAATGATGTTTCCTGCTCTCATCAATGTTTCTCTCCCTCTCTTCCTCTCTCCTTTTCCCTCTCTCTAATAAAATAAATAAATATTTAGAAGATAAATATATAAATATTTGCAGAGTATGGATTGCCTTTGCAAGGACATAGTACAAATTAGAACAATAGTTGACCTTGGAAAGGGCACTGTATGACTGAAGAATGGGGCACAAGAGGGATACTTTTCATAGTATTCCCTGTTGTACCTTGTGAATTTATATCAAGTTTATATACTGCCTACTCAAAAAAATGTTAAGAGGGGAGCCGCTAAATCAGGGGTGTCAAACTCATTTTCACCGGGGGCCACATCAGCCTCATGGTTACCATCAAAGGGCCAAAATAATTTTAGGATTATATAAATGTAACTACTTCTTAACTGTTAAGGAGTTCAAATTACATTTGGCTCTTTGAAAACAACCATGAGGCTGATGTGGTCCCCGGTGAAAATGAGTTTGACACCGCTGCTTAATTTTTTATTATTGCTTAATTTTTATTATTGCTTAATTATTGCTTTTTATCCTGTATTTTCTCAATCAAAAGCTCCTTAAAGTAGAACTATTGTTATATGGGATTCCTTGATTTTTTTTTTTTTTTTACCTCTAAATGAGATCCTCATGCTTAAAAGGGGTGGGAATTACTTTGCTATAATATTATCTCCTTTAGCATGAAAAGGTAACTTTTGAGATCCCAAGTCTAGAACTCCTGCAGCCACACGAGGTAGGACTTAGCAGAGACTTCTGAAGGGAAGAAGGGCACCTGTCCAGTTTTCCTCAAGGTGTGATATGTATGAGGGCCAGCTTCCAGAATTAGCCTGTCATTTAGTGTAAAAGAACAGGGTATTTGGTTTCCCAGCCCAGACTAACTCTATATTGACTGTTTCCTGGGGATAAAACTGAATTAACAGGAATGTCTTAGAAAATAAAGCTTGATATTCTAAACCTGCTAACTCTTCATCATAAATTCAATGACTGATCATAAAAATAATAGCTACCATATATTAATGGCTGATTGTGTCTATATTTCCATGCCTTGATGACTTTGCATTTTACATATTGAACAGACTTATAGAAGTTTAGTAACTCGCCCAAATAACAGAAATGGGCTCCCACTGAGGCTTGCCCTTTGTCAAAACGCTCGTCCTGTGCCACCACATCTGAGTGGAAGGCATCTCCCAGTGTCACTTTCATTGTCGTCTATGAGGTCTCTCATGTCTCCAAACTACTTTCACCAATGTCAGGCTATTTGAAGTTCAAACAGTACAGAGCAACTGGTATAAGAATTATTTCACAAAGAGATGAGGAAAACTGAGACACTGAGAGAATTTAAATGACTCTCCCAAGATCACAAAACTACTGATGGGGCCGAGACTTATTACACACTCAAGCTCACACTTTTGGGTTTTTCCCCCCTTATTTATTTACTTTAATTTGTGCAGCCTTACTGAGGTATAATTGATGAAATCGTAATGTATGTATTTATTTTTAAGTCGATTTCAGGACTTTAAGGTTTATGGAGGAAATGCAAATTGACATATTAGCACAAATAACTCAGGTATAGCTCAGCTGTGTTTTCATTTCAGATGGCCTTACACAAATATTTTTATAGGGAAGAGTCATAATTTTGCTATTAAGTGCCACACGTTGTGCTTTGAATCATATTTCTTCCGAGGTAATCAAAGGGTGTGAGGACGCCCACTGGGACACTGCACAAAACACAGAGCGCTTCACAGATTTGCGTGTCACCTTTGCACGGGGGCCATACTAATCTTCTTTGTATCATCCCAGTTTTAGTATATGTGCCGCCAAAGTGAACACACGATATATTTAAAGTGTACAAGGTGATGATTTGATATATGTTGTGAAAGGATTCGTATAATTGAGTTCATTAACACATCCATCACCTCATATATTTACCCCCTCTTCTTTTTTTGGTGAGAACACAAGTTCTACTTTCTTAGCAAATTTCAATTACATACTATATCGTTAGTCACTATGTTATACATTAGGTTTTAAGAGTTTATTCATTTTAGCGCTGGCTGGTGTGGCTCAGTGGATTGAGTGCTGGCCTGCAAACCAAAGAGTTGCCAGTTTGATTCCCAGTGTAGGGCACACGTCTGGGTTGTGGGCCAGGTCCCCAGCAGGGGGCACACAAGAGACAACCACACATTGATGTTTCTCTCCCTCTTTTTCTCCTTCCCTTCCCTTCTCTAAAAATAAATAAAATCTTTCTTTTTTTTTTTAAAAAAGAGCTTATTCATTTTATAACTGGAAGTTTATATCCTTTTACCAATCCCTCCCCACTCCCCTAATCCTGGTACCACCATTCTAGCCCTGTTCTATATGTCTAACTTTTTTTTAGGTCCCACATATAATGATACCATGTAGTATCTGTCTTTCTCCATCTGAAATATATATATTAGTTTGCCCGGGAAAAGTCCAGCCATTGTTAATATAATGAGAACTGTTTGCATCACATCAGTGTAACCTGGCAGCCAAGGAGAGTGGACTGGAATGCACATGTGTGAACAATGACAACTTCAATGTACTAGTCAGTGGGGTCAGTACTTTACTGAGTGAGCATGTGTACTGTGTGGCTGTCACATTCACAATGACTGAGACAGTAGAGCAATGAATCTGCATCAAATTTTGCATTAAGCTTGAACATTCCTCTGCAGAATCTATTAGGATGATTCAGAAGGCTGCAGCCATGGGCAACTGGTGATTGGCAGCTTCATCATGACAATGCACCCACTCATGTATCACATTGTCTCATATAGAGTTTTTTGGCTCCTCGCCCAGGTGCCTCAGCCCCGCTACAGCCCAGATTTGGCACCCTGCAACGTCTGGCTTTCCCCAAAACTTAAATGACCTTTGAAAGGGAAGAAATTTCAGACCATCACTGAGATACAGAAAAATACGATGGGGCAGCTGATGGTGATTGGCAAAACTGTGTGAGGTCCCAAGGTGCCTACTTTCAAGGGGACTGAGGTGCTATTGTCCTATGTACAATATTTCTTTTTTGTTTGTTTTTTATTATATTTTATTGATTATGCTGTTACAGTTGTCCAATTACCCCCCTTCATTCCCCTCCACCCTGAACACCCTCAACCACTCACATTCCCCCTTTTAGTTCATGTCCATGTGTCATACATATAAGTTCTTTGGCTTCTGCATTTCCCCTACTATTCTTGCCCTCCCCCAATCTATTTTCTATCTACCATCTATGCTACTTATTCTTTGTACCTTTCTCCCCTCTCTCCTCCTCCCACTCCCCTGTTGCTTACCCTCCATGTGATCTCCATTTCTGTGGTTCTGTTCCTGTTCTAGTTGCTTAGTTTGCTTTTGTTTTTGTTTTAGGTGTGGTTGTTAGTAATTGTGAGTTTGCTGTCATTTTACTATACATGTTTTTTATCTTCTTTTTCTTAGATAAGTCCCTTTAACATTTCATAAAATAAGGGCTTGGTAATGATGAACTCCTTTAACTTGACCTTATCTGAGAAGCACTTGATCTGCCCTTCCATTCTAAATGAAAGCTTTGCTGGATAGAGCAATCTTGGATGTAGGTCCTTGTCTTTCATGACTTGGAATCCTTCTTTCCAGCCCCTTCTTGCCTGGAAGGTCTCTTTTGAGAAATCAGCTGACAGTCTGATGGGAACTCCTTTGTAGGCAATTGTCCCCTTATCTCTTGCTGCTTCTAGGATTCTCTCCTTCATTTTTACCTTGGGTAATGTAATGATGATGTGCCTTGGTGTGTTCCTCCTTGGGTCCAACTTCTTTGGGATTCTCTAAGCTTCCTGGACTTCCTGGAAGTCTATTTCCTTTGCCAGATTGGGGAAGTTCTCCTTTCTTGTTTGTTCAAATAACTTTTCCACTTGTTGTTCTTCCTCTTCTCCTTCTTGTACCCCTATAATTCGGATGTTGGAACGTTTAAAGATGTCCTGGAGGTTCCTAAGCCTCTCCTCATTTTTTAGAATTCTTTTTTCTTCATTCTTTTCTGGTTGTATGGTTTTTTTCTTCCTTCTGGCCCACTCCATTGATGCGAGACCCATCTCTCATTCCATCACTATTGGTTCCCTGTACATTTTTTTCATTTCACTTATTGTAGCCTGCATTTTTACATCTAGTTTGTGACCAAAAGCAACCAATTCTGTGAGTATTCTGATCACCAGTGCTTTGAACTGTGCATCTGATAGGTTGGCTATCTCTTGGTTGCTTAAAAGGATGGGTTCTGGGGCTTTCAATTCTTCTCCTGTTTGAGCCATCTTTTTGCTGGGTTTTTTGTTTTTGTTTTTTTGGTCTTGTTGAGCTCCTGTAGTGAGGGGCAGGGCTTTAGGTGTTCACCAGGGCAGGGCACTTCAGTTGCTGGGTTGTGACTCTGTATGTGGGGGCAGGGTCTGAGAAGGATCAATGGCGCTTGCTCTGCTCTCCTAGGACCTCAGACCCTTCTGCTGCTTTCTGTGAGCTAACTGGGTCCCTCTGGTGCCAATTCCCATGTCAGTGGGCCTGTGCACCCCGCAGGACCTTCCTTTCCAGTCAGTGCCCCAAAGCTCTATTTCCCGGTGCTGGGACACTGAGTTGGGCGCAGTGCCTTGCTTCCCAATGGCTGCCTCACTGGGTCTGTCAGTCGCCAGCCCCTGGCTGGGGCCTGCCAGCCACCACCACTTGCGCACTCCCCGGGTTGCTCCGCGTCCCTTGCCTGGCCTGACTCCGCCCCTCCTACCGGTCTGGATGCATGTGTCTAATTTAACTCCTTGGGTGTCTGATTTCCATACAGTTCAATTTTCTGTCAGTTCTGGTTGTTATTTTGTTTCTATGTTGTTGTTGTCCCTATCTTGGTTGTGCAAGGAGGCACAATGAGTGCGTCTACCTATGGCTCCATCTTGGCTGGAAGCCACATGTATTTCTTGTATCTTCTTCAATAAATGTTTCTAGCTTTCATAGTACATGGCTGGATACTTTCTGGACAGACCTCACTGTATATCACACCCATTATTATCCACTCATCCAGTGATGGACGCTTTAAATTTTTCTCATACCTTGATTATCATGCACAACATTGCAACAAACATGAGAGTATAGATTTCTCTTTGAGATAATAATTTCTTTCCCTTTGGATCAAGCTCACACTTTTGAACAGAACCACACAGAGAAATGGAAGCTGGACCTGTTCACTACCCACTGTGGCTCCCACAAAACTGTGAAAAAGTTAGTTCATGGTGGCCGTGGACGGTGTCATTCTATAACAACCACTGAGAACAAAACCAGAAGTAGACAGAATGATATAGACATTCTGAATTCAAGATAGAACACCCACATGAAAAGCTCGGCTTCTTCTCCCAGATCCTTCCCACACAAGATGGACTTCCTCCAGCTTTAGCCAATTCTGCGGCCAGAAAAGGCCACTAAACCAGGTTACAAGATTGACTCCATCCAGGAGAACTGGCTAGTGAGTGAGGTGTGCATGGCCTTTTTGTGGTCACTGAGTCTCACAAACCAAGCCAAACACTTTGCAGGGGAGTTACATTTTCTGAATAAAGGCATTTTGTAAACTTATTTTTTTTTTACCCTTTTGAGGTCTGTTTTCTAAATTTGGCTTCCATAGTCACTCTCAGGTTCTGTGTGGTTCATTTCTTTTCCTCCAAGGATTTTTCAAACAAGGAACTAAGTAGAAAACAGATATTGAGAATCTGAGAATGTTAGCACTGGGAAGGACTTTAGCAACCATGTGGCCCAAAGTCCTCCTTTCGCAGAGGAAGAGCTAGAGACCATAGAGGTTATCTAATTTGCTCAAGGTCACACAGCCTCCTTAGTGGCAAAAACAGCATGAAAACCCTGATTCTTTGCCTAGTGCTCTTTTGTTCACATTTCAAAATCCTGGCTCCACCCCGACTGCAATGTGGGCTTAGGCAAGTCACTTCACCTTCGTTGGCCTTAGTTTCCTTCCCCAATAAAATTGGGATAATAGTAACCCTACCTCTTAGGGGTTTTGTGAGGATTCAGGTTTTTGGGAGGTAATTCATGCAAAATGCTTCACAGTACCTGGCACAGAATGACTGGCTAAGGTTGTGGGCAATGAACTCAAACTGCCTACCTCTGAATTTCAGTTCTGCTACGTGCTTAACTGACATTTGGTCTAGCTACTTCACTTTTCTGTGTCTTGGTTTCCAATTAAATGGGTTAAATGATAATAGTTCCTACTTCATTAAAATTGTTGTTATTATTTTATAAATAAAGTAATATATATAGCCCACACAGAGTAATGCTCGACACGTTAGCTATTATTCGCCTGACTAGAATAACCACTTTTCTTTATTTCAGTAGCCATACTTTACCTCAAACTCAGAAGTTTTAAAACTACCCATTGTCATAGGTTTTGAACACATGCTAAAATTCTTAAGAGTAGAACCTGATGTTCGACTTTATGTTTTTTTAAAAAGTCACATCAATGGTACTCCCAGCTCCCAATCAAGAGGAGCTGATTCAATCAAGTATAGCCTATGTCAGGAGTTCAAGGGCTTCCACTCCCCAGTTTGTTGAAAAGGGTAGCAGCCCCTCTGTCTGAGTGTTCCATCTGGGATAATAATACTTATTTCTTTGTAAAGTGCTTTGAGACCTTTGGATGAAAAGTGCTATGTGAGCACAAATTGTTATCTCTTTTCCAGATATTACTTTTAGATACAAATCCAGAAGCTCCCTAAAAAGACCACAGCAAAGTATCATCTAGATATAGGCATATCTTTCCTGTAGCATCACAAGCAGCTAATACATTCACGTTTCACAACATCATTAGTTTTCTTTTACATGTCATAGCATATCTGGTATGGACTGAGAAAACATAAGATGTCCTCAAGTTGGATCTTTTGCTGTTTAACATGAAAAGATTTTCCTCCCTCTGTTTTCCTGATTTGTGTATTTGGAATCCTCTCCCGAGGTCAACAGGAACTTTGAGGTTGATTCAATTCTGGGGGCGTGAAGCAGGATGAGAAGAAGAAATTATTCTCTTATTCCCAAACCCTCCTCTCTCTTCTCTCTTCCCTCTCTTCTCACTCTCTTCTCACTCTCTTCTCTCCCTTCTCTTTCTTTGAGTGTCCAATTCAACCTTGCTTTATAATTTTCTAGGTTATGTGCATTATTTTTTCATTTGCTTCCCAGACACTTCCAAAATCAGCCATAGTTAGAAATTTTAAGACTTTATTTTTCCTGAGTTTTTTTTTACAATTCATAAATTTACTTATTCATTCTACCAAGAAGCATTTCTTGAAAACCTACTTTGCATATGGACCCAGATGCTAAAGAAATAATAGCCATGGTTCCTGTCAGAGATGAAATCTAGGCAAAATTAGAGGCAGGAGCTATTACCAGTTGAGCAAGTGCCTGCCTTGGACCTCCCACCCACCCCCAACACTTTTTCCTTTAATGTCATCCCTTCCATTTTTCTTTCAGGCTCAGTGTCCCACTGTCCTCTCAGCTCTCCCAATTCTGAGGGCAGAGAACATACACTCTGCAAACACTAGGTCCTCAATATTTGCTGAACTCAACAAATTCAATCACACTAAGGGATTAATATCTATCAGGGTCTAATGCCTACAAACTCCTTAAGTAATGGCTTCGTTTCTAAGATATTCCATATTATTCATTTCAAAATGAAATTATTGATTTCGAAAATAGTTTTATTCATTCTTTAAAAATATCCATTTGATTAATATTCATTTTGCAATTTATCACTCAAAACTACAAAATTTTTAGTGCCTACTCTGGATCAAGCTTTTTATACCAGACACTGAGAATGAAGGTACAAATTAGACACATGAGGTCCCACTCTTTCTTTTTTTTATTGATTTAAGAGAGAGAAAGGAAGGGAGAGAGAGAAAGATCAATTTGTTGTCTGATTTATTTATGCATTCATTGGTTGCTTCCTGTCCATACCTTGCCTGGAGATCGAACCCACAACATTGGTGCATTGACATGACACTCCAGCCAACTGAACCCAGACAGGGCTGGTCCCACTCTTGAAGAGGTTACACTTTTAAAGGGACACAGACACACAAAAAGGAAACAAATACATAAAATATTTCAGTAAGATAAAGAAAAGAGGAAGAAAAAAGAGTGTGTATGATTAGATTGAAAGTGACTAGGACAGAATGGCACTTGCAAGGGCAGTCTCTTTAAAGAGGCAATATTTGAGCTGAGGTCTGAAAGATGAAGAGGAGTTAGCCACACAGAACTCTGGGAGCAGTGCATTTGAGGCACAAGGAAGAATTCCGTATGGAGGGCCTGAGACAGTAACAAACCTGACATCAAAGTATGGGGAAAAAAAGCCAGTGAGGTTAAAGATTCTTAGAACAGGAGTGGCATGAATGAGGGCAGGGAGATAAGATCAGATTTATGCTGGGCCTTGCTATGGTAGGTTTGGATTGTATTCCAAGTACAATGGGAAGTCACTGGAGAATTTAAGTAAAAGAATGGTATGTTCTAGTTTATATTTAAAAGAGTTCACTCTACTCTGAGGGCAAAGGCCAGGCTCCAGTCCCCCAACGGTCGCCCCCGTGGGTCGAATCCTGTCATGAAGTTTCTGGCCAAGATTGTGGAAGTGGCCTGTTTGAACCCCTTCATGCATGTCAGTTTCACAGTGGCCAAGCTTGCCAAGCCTGTACCCTGCCCATGGGCCCACATAAGCTCAATTTCATCTGTGGCAGGTGGCAGGACCAGCATGTGCTGCAAGCTTCCCCAGGGGAACGTAAGAGAATTCCAGATGGACAGTGTCCCCAAGGAAAACAATGAAATTTACGTAGAGATCACAATCGCCAGAGAGCTGTTATCTGTGTTGAGCAGTAGTTGCATGGTGGCCCATGACATCACCATAAAGGTTATTCCTAGGAAACTGTGGAAGAATTTACAAGAACCACAGTCCCAGACTCTGATGTTAGTAGATATTTGCCAGTCTTGAAGACTATAATGAGCATTGTGGAAAGAATGAAAAACACCAGCTATCATCTTATATTGAAGCAAACCTAATGGAGACTTGAAAATAGAATCTGAAGTAGTGTGTGTTACAACTTACTTTATAGAGATCTTAGAAGTCCTCCATTAAGCCCCTGTTTCATCCGAAGGTATCCTTGTCGTTTTAGCCTCTGAAACACTTTCAGGACAGAAACCCAGACCAGATGGTGGAAGTACACATAGACATTAGGAAGTTCCTGCAGTTTCTTGTTGGACAAGTAAACCCCACAAAGGCCGTCTGCAATGTCCTGAGTCACAAGATGGTTCACTTTGATTTGCTCCATGGGGATGTGTCCCTGCAGTATTTCATCCCTGCCTTGTCATACCACCGCTCCACTGCACTGGGGCCCAGGGACTTCTGCTGTGACCTGGAAAGGAACCTGGTGCTGTGTTCAGTCATTTGTCTGTGTCCTCACAGGAGCACAAATTCTGTACATTTTCCTTATTTTTCTCGCTATAACATCTGAACAAGAAATTGAATTAATGAACCAGTTGGATAAACATGCTACTTAATATTAAATAAACAAATAAATAAATCACTCTGCAATATAAGCAGAGACTATAACGATGCAAGAGTGGAAGCAAAGAAAGCAGTTCGGAAGCTGTGGCAGTAGTCTGAGTAGAAGTGACAGTGGCTTAGACAGGGGTAGTGGCACTAGGGAGGAGGAAAAATTGATGGAATTCAAAGTATAATTTGAAGGTGGAACCAACCAACCAAGATTGGATGAAGTAAGTAAGGAAGGTAGAGTGATCAAGGATGACTCAATTTTTTATTTGAGCAACTGGACAGATGATGCCACCATTGATTGAGATGGAAAACTTAGCAAGCAACATAATAAGGCTAGGGGAAACAGGAAATTCCATTTTTTAAAGGTTTTATTTATTTATTTTTAGAGAGAGGGGAAGAGAAGGAGAAAGAGAGGGAGAAATATCAATGTGTGGTTGCCTCTCCCATCCCCTCTACTGGGGACCTGGCCTGCAACCCAGGCATGTGCCCTAGCTGGGAATCGAACTGGCATTGCTTTGGTTTGCAGGCCGGCACTCAACCCATTGAGCCACACCAGCCAGGGTGGAAATTCCATTTTTGACACGTTAATACTGAGATACCTGTTAGACATTCACATGGCAATTTAAGTTAGCTGGATATATAAGTCTAGACGTCAAAGGAGAGGTCAGAGTTAGAGGTCTAAATTTGGGAGTCAACATATAGATGGTATCTAAAGCTATGAAACTAGATAATGAAAAGAGAAAGTTGATAAGAAAGAGGATCTAGAACAGCACTGTCCAGTAGAAATACATGTGAGCCACATATGTAATTTTGAATTTTCTATAGCCATGTCAAAAAGGCAAAAAGAAACAGATATAATGAATTTTAATAACTCAATATATCCAAAATATTATTTCAATATGTAATCATGTAAAATTATTAGAGATATTTTATATCCTTTTTAATACTAAATCTTTGAAATTCAGAATGTATTTTATGCTTACAGCATATCTCATTTCAGACTAGCCGCATTTCAAGTGCTCTACAGCCACACATACATGATGTATGTCTAGAACTTAACCCTGAGGCAACCCAACATTAGAAGTTGCACAGAGAAAGAAGAGTCAGGAAAGGAGACTGGAAGAATGGTATCATGGAAGCCAAGAGAACAAAGCATTTTAAAAAGAGACTGGTCAACTGTGTCCAAAGTTTATAAGAGGCTGAGTAAGATAGGAAAGACTGATAGAATTCAGCAACGTGTAGGTCACCGATGAGCTCGACTAAAGCTGTTTCAGCAGAGTGATGGCTTCCTGGATGGAAGACAGAATGGAGTCAGCGTAAGGTAAGGAAGTGGTGACAGCCAGTATAAACAACTTCCCTGAAGCGTTTTGCCATGCTGACAAGCAGAGAAATGAAGTACTAGTTGGAGGTGGATGTGGAGTCAAGGGAGGGTTTTTACCCAAACCGGAGATGCTAGTGCATGCTTGGATGCAACTGGGAGTGTTCCAGTGAGGAGGAAGAAAGTATTGTGGGAGAAAGGGGATAAATGAAGAGGGAAGCCCTTCAAAAGCCAAGAGAGGGCAGGCACAAGAGCATCCAGAGAGGGGCTGCTCTTTGGCAGGAAAAATGACTCTTCTATCATAACAAGAAGGAAGACAAAGAATGAGTACAATAACAGAGTAGAGATACAGATTAATTTGTAGGGTAACAGGAATCTTCATTTTAACACAGGGCTAGAGCCATAAGAAAAAAATACATATGTAAAAATAAAAGAAGGCATTGTTAGCTCTAAAAAAAGAAATAATAATGTCCATAAAAATAATAAATGGTAAAATTTGATTAATGTCTAACACAATACTTTATGTAAATAATTATCCAATAACTATGTGAATTTTAATAAAACAGAAATACCTGCATACAGTACAAAAACAAGATACGTATTAGAAATACAAGCCAGAAAAGGAAATAGATTTCCAGGAAGTCCAGGAAACTCAGAGAGTCCTAAAGAAGTTGGACCCAAGGAGGAATACACCAAGGCACATCATAATTACATTACCCAAGATTAAAATTAAGGAGGGAATCCTAGAAGCAGCAAGAGAAAAGGAGACAATTGCCTACAAAGGAGTTCCCATCAGACTGTCAGCTGATTTCTCAAAAGAGACCTTACAGGCAAGAAGGGGCTGGAAAGAAGGATTCCAAGTCATGAAAGACAAGGACCTACATCCCAGATTGCTCTATCCAGCAAAGCTTTCATTTAGAATGGAAGGGCAGATCAAGTGCTTCTCAGATAAGGTCAAGTTAAAGGAGTTCATCATCACCAAGCCCTTATTTTATGAAATGTTAAAGGGACTTATCTAAGAAAAAGAAGATAAAAAACATGTATAGTAAAAT
>CM052546.1:25407388-25425475 GCA_028533065.1 Trachops cirrhosus | reverse complement strand
GGCGGGCAGGGCAAATAAAGTGTTACAGATTCCAGGGAGTGCCAGACCACCTGAGCTGTCAGGCAGTAACTGCAAGAACATGGCAGCTAAGTAGGGAGGAAGGGGGAAGAAGAAATACACCAATCTCTCTTTCTTCCTTTCTTCCTTCTACCCCTGTGCCAAGATTCCACTAAACCAATCGGAAGTCAAAGGGTGAGGGAACCAGGGTCACCCTCGTAGAGGGAAGAGAGTGTTGTAACCAGTAGAGGTCTGTGCTCCAGGGTTCAGAGCAGAAAGGGTGGAGAGTGAATCCGGGGGGTGGGAATGGGTGAGAGCAGGCGAGCAGAGTATAATTAACACAGAAAGATAAGATACCCCTACAAGAAACAATTAGAGAAACAACTAACTAGGAATATCAATTATGGACTATCTGTGGAGCTCTAAACATGTGAAAGAGATGAGGGGAGGGAAGAGGGAAAGCAAAATAAAACTAGCTAATTCACACAAAGGCTGTAGTAACTCTTAGCTTTCATTAGTCTTTTCTACTACACCAGAAACTTAGAAGAGGAGGTTGATTATTCTGTGTTTTGTTTACTAAAGAAAAGGTTTCATTTCCCTCTTATGAACAAGACAAAAAAATCATAGAGGTAAAAATATATATTTGTTTAACTTTTCGAGAAAAGGAATCCTGTGTTGATTTTTACCTCCTATTGTTCTTGGCCCTACTATTCCCATATTCCTCTACCTGCACCATTTGAAAGAGGCCTAGCTGCCAGGACACGCTGGCTTGCTGAAGCTTACATTGAAATGAAAGCCTGATGCAGACATTTGAGGTCACTAGGCCTCTACTACCATATGGACACAGTCAAAAGCAAAAAGCAAGACAGCATTGTGGTTAAGAAGGTAGGCTCCGAAGTTGGGTTACATGAATTTAAATGCTTGCTCTACTAGGTCCTAGCTGTACGGCCTTGGGTAAGTTACTCCTCTTGTCCTCCATGTCACAGATAACATGGTGATAATAATAGTACTTATTCCATGGGTCATCTTGTGAGGAGTACTTACGATACTGTCTGGCACAGAGTAAATGCTTAAGAAGAGTCTTGTTAACAAAGCCAATGTTCTGATTCCAAAGTATTCTGCAGCCAACTTGATTTTTCTTTAATAACCTTATCTTGGTCTCCTCTCTATATCTTCAAATTCTCTCTCTCTATTTCTCTCTCACGCACACACACATACACACTCAGAGAGAGAGAGAGAATAGTGAAGTCCTTGTTTATACCAAAAGTTTAGGCATACTTTTAAATTCATTCATATACTCATATATTAATTGAGTACCTATTATGTTTCAGATACCAGACTAGGTTCTGGGTGTAATATAAAAGTGAGAAAAAACCCAATTTCAGCCCTTGTCCCTAAGGAGCTTGTGATCCAATGAGGGATACAAATATTAATCAAATTACTACAGATAAAAGCTGTAGATAGGGCAATGCCTATTAGTGAATTAGGATATTGAAATTCAGTCTTTTTCAAATTCTAGAGAAAAGGAGGTGAGCAGAATTCTGTGAGCTACAGGTGAGACATCAGGCTGGCTGTGCTGTCCAGTATGGTAGCCATACTGGACGTATGTGGCTAGTTAAATTTTAATTGTAAGCAATTACAACTAAATAAAATTTAAAATTCTGTTCCTCATTTGCACTAGCCACATCTCAAGTGTGAAGAAAATTCCCATGGTCTAGAGAACAGAGGTTGTGAGTAAAAGGAAGGAAAGTGCTGTAAAATACAGAAGTCATGGCAAATACAAAGTTTTCCTAGTAGGAACTATAATTTCTAGTAGACAAAAGGGTACAAGTATGGTGCAATATTTACAATATCACCTGGACTGGTTCCCCTACTAATAACCACTTCCTCACCAAAGTGACATTTTCCAGTGGAGCTTTATATTTAGTTTCAGGTAAGTTTTAGTTTGCAGTTTTGGGATGTAAGTCCAGGAGAAAACAGAAATCCATTAAAATGAATTATAATGCTTATAATTCAACTTTTTTGAAACAGAAAACTATAGATGTATCAGTATGGTCCATGTAGCTTTAAACCAGAAGCTACATTTTTTTGTACCTACCAGTATTTTATTTGTATATGTATCTTTCATATTTTACTGACTACAGTTTCTTACTCATGAACATACCACTTTCTCAGGTTTCCTTTTCTCCATTCTCTCGGGAACACAAAGCTTTGAGTATAATTTCACGTCGACTGCGTTTATATCCACGGAGTCAGAAGCAAGAGCTCTTCATTGCCTCTGTGTGCAATCATTCTTTCCACACTCCCTTTTTGTATTTGACAGTGTGTCAGAAAAGTGCCGTAATTGGTATGGGAAGGAAAAGGGACTTTAAAATGTTGCACTCAGGATAAATCTGTAACATGCACAGGAAAATAAGAGGAATCGTTGACAGGTGGCAGTTTTCTACCTGGAAAAAGAAATTCAAGTCACCGAAGGAGAAATAAAACTTTGCTTATTTTCTAGGTCTAAGAAAAATCACAGCTCTTGCTATTGTTGTTATCATTAAGGATTCTTATCATACAGTTTTAATTACCAAGGCAAAATATGGGTATGGTTTCCCAGCTTAGAAAATGTATGGGTAAATTGTAAAATGTGGTCCCCAAAGCTGAAACTACCTTAATATGGAATCCCCTCCAAACATCTCACTGTCCAACATGTAAGAAGCTTTACTCCCTTGAGACCACCATGCTGTGAGGAAGCCCAAGCAACTGTGCGGAAAGGCCCACAAAGAGGAAAGGCAAGGCCCCTGGTTGACAGCCCAGCTGCGCTTCCAGCTAGCAGCCAGCACCATCTGCCAGCATTCGGAGTGAGGCCATGGCGGATATTACACTGTTCTCAGCATTTCAGCCAACACTATGTGAAGCAGAAGAACCAGGAGATCCAAAGAATGGTGAGAAATAAGAAATTGTTCTTTTAAGCCACTAAGTTTCGAAGTAGTTTGTTAAGTTGCAATAGAACTGAAAGAGTATCTTAGGCAAGACTATCTAGAGACTACACAGCTTACTTCCTTTATGCACATTATACACAAGGTTAGGCATGGATTTTGTTTTGATGAACTCAACTATGCTGTGGTAAAAGAAAGAGAAAATCTGACAGTTATTCCCCATCCTTCCCACCCCCATATATACCCACCATCCCATGCCTGTACTCACACTCTGTCTTCTCTCTGTTACACTGGAAAAACTGTTCTTGTTCCTATCAAAAGTCAACACTTCTGATTGTGTTCCAGATCCCATTCTTCTTTACCTTTTCAAGGACTCGCTTAATTACCTTTTCCTTCTGTTACATCATCAGTTTCCCCTGTCTATGGACTCACACCTATCAGGATGTAAACATGACTTGACATCACCCATTTAAAAAATTTCATCATGCCCTGATCACTGAGACTCAGTTGGCTGGGCATCATTTTTCAAAGCCAAGGGTCACCAGTTCAATTCCTGGTCAGGGCACATGCCAGGGTTGTGGGTTTTGTCCCGGTTGGGGCTCGTGAGAGAGGCAACCCATTGGTGTCCTCTCTCACATCGATGTTTCTCTCCCTCTCTGTCTCCCTCCCATCCCCTCTATCTAAAAATAAATAAATAAATCTAAAAATAAAAAATTCAACCCCAAACCCCCTTCACCCTTTGTCCTACTTTCTTATTTCCATCCATAGCATAACTTCCTCAATCAGTTGTCTGTGGTCCACTTTCCCATCTGCTATTCTCTCAACCCACTCCTACAGGGTTTCTATACACATCACTTTATTTAAATTGCTCTAGTCAAGGTCACCAATGACTTCCATGTTGCCAAATTGAACAACCATCCCTGTCCTCATCTTCCCACTCAATACATCTCTCAGCAGTATTCAAAACAATTCATCACTCCTTTCCTTGAAGGATTTTTTTCCTTTTGGTTTCTGCTGTACCTCACATTGCTGATACTTGTCCTATCTCACTGGTCATTCATTTATTTTATTTTAAAAATTTTATTTCTTGATATTTAGAAAGAGAGAGGAAGGGTGGGGAAAGTGAGAGAGAGGCATAGATTTGTTGTTCCACTTATTTATGCTCTCACTGGTTGCTCCTTGTATGCGCCCTGACAGGAAATCAAACCCGCAGCCTTGGTGTATTGGGACAACACTCTGACCAACTGAGCTACTTGGCCAGGGCTTGCTATCATTCTTTTAGAGTTTCCTCTTCTGGCTCGTCCTCCTCTAACCAGCCTCCAATTGTTGGTATCCCCCAGCATCACCCCTTCTTTTCTCCATCTAGTCTCACTCCCTAAGTAATCTCATGGCTTTAAAAATATTTAAGAGCTAATGACTCCCACACATCTACACCTATCTCCTCTCTGAACTCCAGAATCACATATCCTATTGCCTACCTGACATCTCCACTAGGAAGTTTAACAGGCATCTTGAATTTAACATTCTCAAAACACAGCCTTGATTTCCAATCCCATCTCCAAATTATTCGTCACCATTCTGGTAAATTGCACTGCTCTCTAATTAGTTGCTTAAACCAAAATCCTACAACACCGAATCTACTCTTTCCCTTACCACCCATATCTCATCCAAGTCTTGTCAACCCTATCTGCAAAATATATCACAAATCCTTCCACTTTTTCCTCTCTCCATTGCTACAATCTGCTGCCATCACTTAGATAAGTCACCATCACCTCTGCCATGGACTACTATAACCATCTCTTAAGCACTTGCATTTTCTACCTTTTTAAAATGTAGATCACATGTCTTCCTCCTGCTCAAAATTCTCCAAGATTTTCTGTTGCATTTAGAATAAAATCAAAATTTCTTACCCTGACCTGTAAGATCTTATATTACCTGGTTTCTGCCTACTTTCCCAACCCTATCTCCTGTCACTTTCTTATAGTTTAGTTTGGTTCCAACTGCACATACCTGCTTGCTGTTCTTTAAACACACCAAGCTTGCATTGGCCTCAGGGCCTTTGCATTTGCTATACTCGATGGCTGAGACACTTTCCCTCAGGCCTTTGTATGACTGGATCCTTTCTGTCATTTAAGTATCAGTTTGGATGTTACTTCCTCAGAGAAATCTTAAATAATTACTTACCTGAGGAGTAGATCCCAATCAATCTCTACCATATTATTTGTATTATAGCAATTCTCACTCAGTGATAATAGTTTCCTTATTTATTTGTTTTCTTGTTTATTGTGTTTCTCCTCACTAGAATGCAAGTTTTCTGTGAAAAGAGACCTTGTTGGCTTTAATTTTGTCTTTCCCAGAGGCTAGAAGAGTAGCTGGCACATAGTAGCCACTCAACAATATGTACTGCATAAATTAATGCTAAATAAGAATAGTAATTATAATAATATCATTCCTTAACCTTAGTTCTGTTCAAGAACTTTATATGGAAAAAAGAAAAGAAGAAAAACTAAATTACCTATAGTCTAACCAATAATTATTAACATTTCAGAGAATTACCCTCTAAGTGTTTTCCTTTTATAAAAAATATTAGAGCCTTTTGGAAAAAGATAAAATTAGGCTCATTCTTCACACCATACATAAGAATAAACTCTAAATGAATCAGAGACCTAAATATAAAAAAATCCCATAAGTTCTAGAAGAAAACACAGGTTAATTCCTCTTTAACCTCTGTGTGGAAAAAGGCTTTGTAACTATAATATAATATACAGAGGCAAGACAAATAAAGTATTAATAAATTTGAATAAAAATAAGTGTTTTGAATGGAAAAACATAAGCAAAGTCAAAAGCCAAAGGACAAAGTGGGATATAATATTCACAACATGCATCATAAAGGGTTAATATTTCAAATGTACTTCTTTAACAACTCATTAAAGTAGAAAAAAAAAAGACCAAAAATCCTATGGAAAAAACAGGCAAAAGGCATGAACAGGTTATTCACAAAGAGATACATAGCATTTTTAAACATATTAAATGATAGTCAATGTCATTCATAATAAGAATTATAAATTATTAAAGCATACTGAGACATTGTTTCTCACTCATTAGTTTGGCAAAAAACCTAAAAGCTTGATAGTATACTCAGTTGGTAAGGATATAAGAAAACAGACACTCTTGTACATTGATGGAGGGAATATGACAAAAGTACATACAAATTTACCCTTTCGTACAGAATCCCACATGTAGAAATTTATCCTAAAGTTATACCTCCAATAATATAAAAATACACATGAGCAAGATTATGCATTGCAGCATTATTTGTAATTTCAAAATATTGGAAACTACGCAAATATCTAAGTGAAGGAAGGTGTTTGAATAAACTGTGGTACATCCATACAGTGGAGTACTATACAGCTATTAAGGAAGAATGAGGAAGATCTTTATGAACTGATATGAAATAATTTCCAGGATACACTAAATGAAAAAGCAAAGTGCAAAAGAGTATGTATAGTATGCTACCTTTTGTGTAAGAAAAAAAGGAAAATAAGAAAATATGCATTGTCATTACAAAAAGAAATATAGGAAGGATAAACCAGAAAACAATGAAATGTGTTTTAGAAACATATTATGAACTTGGTTTCTAATACCATTCCCCACTAAAAAGAATCTGGGTTCCATTGAGAAATGGCTGATTCCAGGACTGGGGCAGGTAGGTACAACTGGAGCCTGGAACATCTTGTTATGCCAGAAAATACTTGCTAAAATATGATGGGAACATTTTGCAAGGACATGGAGGCCAACTTGAAGAGGCTTCCCATTGGCCAAATCTGGGACAATTGGAACACCAAACTGGGTAAAAACATGAATTATAAACAATTGGAAAATAGAAAATTTTAAGTTCATATAATTAATGGATAACCAAGAGAGAAAAAGAGGGGAGGAGGGGAAGAGAGAGGGGTAGAGGGAGAGAGACAGACAGACAAACAGACAAACAGACAGACATGAGGAAGAAGGGAGGTCTCTTGCTTAGAGCAGAATGCTGAGGGCCCAGAGCCAACTTTGCCATTAGACACAGAGTCTAAAGCCCACGATACTTTTAAAGGCCCATAAATATGTTTTCATTTTGACTTCTTTTAAAAGAAATCAGAACAAAAATAACATAATAACAATAAATCCAGCTTAGATCATATTCATCTGTATACCAACACCATCATAAAATATAATTAAAAATTTTTTATGGAGAAAGGGAACCACAAAAGCAAAAGAGCCAGGGCTCATGAAAGTCACCATGGGGTCCCAGGAGGATGACCAGTGTGTGTGAAAATCGTCATTTGAAAGCTTCATGGCAAGAATCACCAATAGATACTAAGTCTAAGGGGAATTTTTGGTGAAGAATAGGATATTTACATGGTCTTAAAGTATCTCCCCCACACACTGCTTGTTAGTTGGAAGAAAGAGAAAAAAATTATACACTGGAGAAATTGGGCACCACCTTGACTGAGTGATCAAAACTGTCACGGGTGAGGGACAGATGGATGTCATGTGCCTCCAGATGTAATAATCTGGGAAGGTTGTAATGTTGTCTATGCAATTTTCCTGCTAAAGGTGGATGAACTCAATATAATCATGAGAAAACAAACAGAAAATGAAAATGCTCTATTTTTTTAAAAGGTGGTAGTGTACAGGAGTTATTCTTCAAAAATGTCAATGTCAAAAAAGACTAAGAAAGACTGGGAAATGTCCCAGATTTAAGGTGGCTCAAAATACATGACAACTAAATGCAACACCTGACCCTAAAATTGAACCTGTACTAGAAGAGGAAAACCCTATAAAAGTCATTATTACATTAACTAAAAATTTGGAGTATGGACAGTAAATTATATAAAACTATTATACTGATGTCAAAGTATGAAGTCAAGAACTATAGAGCAAAGCCCTATTTTTCAGAAATACGTGTTGCTGTATTTAGGGATAAAGAACTGTGATAGTTCAGAAAAAGTGTGTGAGTGTGTGCATGTGCGTGCAAAGAAAGAATAAATGATAAAGCAAATGAGTTACAATGATAACAATAGGTGAATTTTGGTAAAGAGTGTAGGAATGTTCCTGGTACTTTCTTATGTTTGCAACCTCTTACCTTGGCTGTATTTTTCACATTGTTAATAGTTTCCCATGTTATTACCTAATCTTTTAATCTATCATTTTAAATGTCCGATTAACACTATCCAATTGACACTAGAGTTTACCGGGTCATGTCCTCACTGTTAAACATTTACATTATTTTCAATTTTACCTAATTTAAACAATGTTTACAATGGTTAAGCTTAAGAGCTATAGAAGCATATTACTTATATGGAAATCTCAGTTCTGTTATTTACTCCCTTTGAAGCTTTGGTAGATTACCGGTCTTTCTATGCCCCAGTTTCCTCTTCAGGCACAATAGTATTCATAGGGTTGTTGTGAATATTAAATGAGAGGTTCATGAAAGAACTTAACAGT
Organism: Trachops cirrhosus; assembly: GCA_028533065.1. Taxonomy (NCBI): domain Eukaryota; kingdom Metazoa; phylum Chordata; class Mammalia; order Chiroptera; family Phyllostomidae; genus Trachops; species Trachops cirrhosus. The sequence continues at coordinate 25,417,061 of CM052546.1, read as the reverse complement.
GGTGCCTTGCACACAGTAAACACTCAATAAATATCAGCTATTTGTATAATTTTTGTGCATTAAGCTTTTTCCATTTGGGGAGGTCTAACCTTCTGCAATAATAACAGTTTAAGATAAAGGCAATACTAATATTTGGGGATATGAATAAGAATGCATAGTGTAGAGATAAGAATGGCAATATTCTGAACAATGACACCAGTGGTTTTATAATCCTTGCTTTGTTTAATTTAAAAAAGTGTACAGGAATTCATCTAATAAACAAAACATATCCTGCTATCCTAAAGTATACCACCAGATGGCAGCAAAACCAATTAGTTGACTATTAATTTAAACAGGTGATTTTCAAACAAATTCACAAAATCCCAAAATAGAATGCGGGTTCTTTGAAAAGAAGCTGTGGTCATAGCAAGCCCATTAAATTTATGGCTGGTGAATTAGTTGAGATACATCTGTCTTACTAAGTGTTAGGTGGCCAGACATCTCTGAGCGGGTTCCTCTTTTTTTTATGACTCCATACCCACCCAGCTTAAAATCCCTGTTCTCCCCCAAACTTTCCCATCTCAGTAAACAGCACTGCTACTATACACTTAATTGCTTAAGGCATAAAGTAAAAGTCACTGTATTATAGGGTATGGGCTTTTTGTTTATTTTTAGTTTTGTTATATTATGGTAAAAAGATAATGTGATTTGTATCAATTATTTTGTTATTCCTTGAGACTGGCTTTGCAGTAAAATTTTATAAGTTTTCCTCTGTGTGTACTTGAGAAGAACATGTACTCTCTGTTGGGTGAAGGATTCTGAAATCAAGCTTGTTAACTCTGTTGTTCATATCCTTTATATCTTTATTAACATTCTGTCAGCTTTTTCTGTTTCTGTAGAAAACGTGGTAAAAAAAATCTTCCTCTGTAATCAAAGATTTGCTCATGTATTGCAATTCTGTCAATGGCATTTCTGCTTTATATCTATTGAAAATATATTATGACATATAGATTCAGAATTGCTATATCTCCTTGATAAATTATTTCTTTATTATTTTTAAAAGTCTTTGCTCCTAACAGTGCTTTTTATCTTAAGGCTCATTTTGTCTGGCACTAATATTACTATACTAGCATTCTTTTGGGTGATTTTTGCCCATCATATATTTTCCATTCATTTCCTTTCAAACTTTTTATGCCTTTGTTTTAGCTATGTCTATGATAAACAGTATATAGCTAGATTTTTTAAATACCTAACATGTGCAGTTCTGATTTTAACAGACAAGTTTAATCTATTTATATGTTAAAATTAAACATATTTGGACCTATTTCTACAATTCTATATTTTTTAAATTTATAATCCTATTCTTTATTTTCCCTCCTTGCATGCTTTTTATTGAATTGATCCAATTTTATTTATTCATCTTCCTTTAACTTATTACCTATATTTATAGGCTCTTGGTAATTATCTCTGCACTTTCAACATGGTCATTAGAAAGTTTAAAGTAAATTAATTTATTCTCCTTGATTAATTAAGATTATCCTGAATAATCAAGGGCCTTACAAAGCTTTATCTCCAATCACCCTCCCTCCTGTCTTGCTCACTTATAATCTAGTATTTCAGTTTTAATTTCTCACATTATGTTATTCCCTTGACTAAAATCCCTCAGTAGCTTCACCTTAGAAAGACTATCTGAACCCTTTGCTATAGTACATACACTTAGCAGGGTCTGGTCCCTGCCTGCTGCTCCGATCTCCCGATCTCCCTGTACGTCACTCTTCCCCATCGCTCACTGCCCTCCAGCTACAACCACTTCCCAGCTCCTGGAACAGGCTGTGATTGAATACCAATTTCTGTCCCACCTCAAATCCTGGCCACAAGCTTTTCCTTCAATTCAGTATGGTCTTCTTCAATTCTTGCTATTGCTAGCTTTCTCTCATTCTTCTCAGCTTAAATATAATCTTCTCAAAGAAGTTTTCTCTTGCCACTCTATGCAGATTAGGTCCTCTCCATCCCATAATTTTCTGTAATAGCACTCTGTTTATTTCCTTCATGTACTTATCACAAGTCATAATTACATATTGGAATATGTGTTTCCTTGTTTAATGCCTGCCTCTCTGAACAGATTTGACTTTCTAAGAACATCAGTAGGAATGGAAAAGTAAATGTGAATGAGAAACATTTTAAAAGAAGGATTTATACAGTTTTATATCAAATTAGATGAAAGAGAAAGTATTAATAAAGGAAAAAGTTAAATGTAATCCTCAGGTTTCTCCTTGGAAAATTGTAAGTAAAGAGATATCACTTGACAGAAATCAAATAATTGGGAAAAGACTTCAGTTTGAATTAAATTGAGGAGGGAGCAATTACTTTTCCAACATTACAGCTAAAGTAACAGTGGGACATCCATGTGAAGATATGTCATAGAAAATCAGAATTATGGTGGTGAAACATAGGGTAGAGGTCAGGACTAGAAATGTAGTTGTGGAAATAACATTTTTCATTCCTTATCAATTATATTCATTTTTTCATTGAGCCATTCCAAACCTTCTGCTTTCTCCCCATTCATTCAGTAAACATTCTTCCTGGCTCTGTGCTAAATGCAAATACCTTTGCAATAGTTAACTGAGGTGGATGCTATTTCTGCCCTCATGCAGCTTACAGAGCAAAGAGGGAGCAAGACAAACGAGCAGATGCAATAGAGTATGGTACACCCCACCACAGGAATTAAAAAGGGTGTTATTAAGAGCATGTAGCAAGAAAAATTAACCTAATTTATAGGGTCAGGAAAAGTTTTCTGGAGAAAACAATGCTTCACTGAAAGAGAAGAAAGAGTTAGAAAGAGAAAAAAAGAGCACAGAGACTCCTTAAGTAGAGGAAACATGTATGCAAATTCTTTAAAGCAACAAAGAACATGCATGATCAAATATTTCTACTTTTGTCATGGAAATATTCTCTATCCAACCCTTAAAGAATTTTTTAAGTTGATTGAGTTATAATTTACATATAGTAAAATTCATCTTTTTACAGTGTAAAATTCTATGAATTTTGACAAACTTACACACAGTTTGTCATTGCAAAAATTTTAACACTTGTAAAAATCAAGATATGTAGTATTTCTATTACAAAAAAATATTCCCTCATACCTCTGTACCTCCCTTCCCTTGGTCATCTGGCAACTGCTGACTGGATTTCTATCCCTATAGTTTTCCTGTTTCAAATGTCATATAGTAAATAAATGGAATAATACAGTATGTTGTGTTTTGAATCTAGCTTTCTTCACAGATCATAGTGTTTTTGACTCATTAATGGTGCTGCATGCATCTTCCTTTGTATTGGTGAACCGTATTCCATTACATAGGTATGCCATAATTTGTTTCACCAGTTAATGAACATTTGGCATATTTTCAGCTTTTAAAAAATATGGACATAAAGTGCTACAAATATTCCCACAGAGGTTGCTTATTTGTCTGTCTATCTGGGTATAAGTCTTCATTTCTTTTAGGTAAATACCTAGGTGTGGGATTATTCTGTCATAGTAAAAGCACGTTTAACTTTGTAGAAACTGCCAAGTGCCCCCCCCCAAAATGGCTGGACCATTTTGCTTTCCCACCAGAAGTGCTGAGATTTCTAGTTGTTCTGCATCCTCATCAACATTTGACATGATCAGCTGTTGTTATTTTTCATTTGAGCCATTCCACTAGGTGTGTAGTGGTATCTCATTGTCATTTTAATTTTCATTTTCCTAACGTCTGACAATACATCTTTTTGAGTACTTATTTGCCATCTGCATATCGGCCTTTGTAACGTGTTCAATTTTTTTGCCCAATTTTTCTTTCTGGGACTGTTATTATTGAGTTTAGAGAGTCTTTTACATATTCAGGTTACCAATACTTTATCAGATACATGTTTTGCAATGTTGCTTCCCAGTGTGGGGCTTGTCCTCTCATTTTCTTAGAACGTCAATCAGAGAGCAGAATTTTTTTTTGTTTTGCAAAGTTTAATTTATTAATTTTTTCTTTTCTACCCAACCTCTTAATCCTATTCCTTCCCAGGATTCTTTCTAGGACAGTCTTCTTTCTCTTCCAATCATGCAGAAGTTTCCCACTTTTTACAGAGATCCTCACTTGCACCTATCGCCCTTCCCCCGCTGTTACTATCCTTCTTCTCCTTTATTTCCCTGCCAAATGTTTGGAATAAATGTTCCCTAGGAGCCACCATTTCCTCACTCTTGAGCATTCTTTAAACCCTGAAATTTTGCTTCCATTCACACCACACTACCAAAACTAACCTCTGGGTGTCACCAAAAAACCTCTCATGTGTGAGTTTCAATACTATTTTCTAGACTTGAATTCTTTACTTCCTTTTGGCATAACCCTTCCTTACAAAAATTATTTTTTAACCTCTCCCCTGCAACTTTTCCAAAAGGCTGATCTAAAACTGTATAGTATTCCCTTAGGGATTAATTTGATTGTTATTTAATGTCACGTAAACAAGAATTTCTCTGCTGAATAACTTCAATATTTTTGTTCTGAATTCAGACTGAAGCAGTAAACATCAAATGGGTGTTAACTTATTTATAGGTAACTGACTCTCTTAAATGAGTTGAATATTTGTTTTTTCAATGACTTCATTGTCTTTTTTTTAAAAAAAACAACCTATACAGCTATACACTGCATAATGACGTTTTTGTCAATGATAGACAGCTTATAAGACAGTAGTATCATAAGATTATAATGAAGCTGAAAAATTTCTATTGCTTAGTGACAAAGTCACATAAGGTCTTAGCACAATGCATCACTCATGTGTTTGTGGTGGTGATGCTGGTGTAAACAAATCTACAGTACATAATACTTGATAAAAACTTACAGAATATGGATATAAAGAAAGAGTTTTTGTACAGCTGTATAATGTGTTTGTGTTCTTTTTTAAAGATTTATTTCCTTTTAGAGAGAGGGAAAGGGAGGGAGAAAGAAAGGGACAGAAACATCAATGTGATTGCTCGGTTGCCTCTCGCACGCCCCCAACTGGGAACCTGGCCCACAACCCAGGCATGTGCCCTGACTGAGAACCAAACCAGCAACTTTTCAGTTTGCAGGCCGGCGCTCAACCCACTGAGCCACACCAGCCAGGGTTGTGTTTTAAGCTAAGTGTTATTACAAAAGAGTAGAAAAGTATTTTTTAATTAAAAGTTTATAAAGTAAAATGTTACAGTAAGCTAAAATTATTTATTACTGAAGAAAAATATTTTATAAATGTACTATAGCTTAAGTGTACAGTGTTTATAAAGCCTATAATAATGTTCAGTAGAGTTCTGGGACTTCACATTCCTTTACCACTCACTCACTGACTCACCCAAAACAACTTCCAGTTCTGCAAGCCCCGTTTATGGTAAATGTCCTATACTGGTGTAGCATTTTTTATTTTTTATACCATAGTTTTACTGTACCCTTTATATTTTATATAGGTTTAAATACACAAACACTTACCATTGTGTCACAACTGTGTACAGTATACAGTACAGTAACAGGCTGTACAGGCTTGTAGCCTAGGAACAATAGGCTATACCACACAGTCTAGGTGTGTAGTGGGCTATACCATCTAGGGTTGTGTAAGTGCACTCTATCATGTTTACACAATGACAAAATCACCTAATGACACATTTCTCAGAATGCATCCCATTGTTAGGTGACGCATGGCCATATTCCCAATGACATAAATTTCAGCATGGCCTATGACTGACTTTTATTAAAAATGCTGAGTTATCAGAGTCCAGATGAATGAAAATTTCCTCTAGCTGTTTAATTTTATATACATATATATACTTTATTCCCCAGTACCCTCCTCCACTTCCCTCTACCCACCACCTTCTGGCAATCACCACACTTGTCCATGTCCATGAGTTTTTTTCTGTTTTTTTTTCTTTTTCACTCAGTCCCCCCACCCTCAGCATGCTGCCCCACCCTCAGCATGCTGCTGAGCATGCTGCCCCATAGCTCAGCCTGCTCTCTATCTATGAGTCTGTCACTATTTTGCTTGTTAGTTCATGTTGTTCATTAGATTCCACATATGAGTACAACCGTATGGTACTTGTCTTTCTCTGACTGGCTTATTTCACTTAGCATAATGCTCTCTAGGTCCATACATGCTGTCTCAAAGGATAAGATTTCCTTATTTTTTTTGGCTGAGTAGTATTCCATTGTGTAAATGTACCACAGCTTTTTTATCCACTGAACAACTGATGGACACTTGAGCTGCTTCCAAATCTTGGCTATTGTGAATAACACTGCAGTGAGCATAGGGATGCATATATTCTTTCAAATTAGTGTTTTGGATTTCTTTGGATAAACTCCTAGAAGGAATCACTGGATCATAGAGCAGATCCATTTTTAATTTTTTGAGGTAACTGCATACTGCTTTCCACCGTGACTGCACCAGTCTGCAGTCCCACCAATAGTGCACAAGAGTTCCCTTTTCTCTATATCCTAACCAACACTTTTTTGTTGATTTATTGATGATGGCCATTCTGACAGATAGGAAGTGATCTCTCATTGTGGTTTTCATTTGCATTTAGCTGATGATTAGTGATGCTGAGCATCTTTTCATATGCGTATTGGCTATCTGTATGTCCACTTTGGAGAAGTGTCTATTCAGATCCTTTGCCCATTTTTTAATTGGATTGGGTTTGTGTGTATGTGTGTGTTTGTCAAAAATTATAAGCTCTTTATAAACTTTGGATATTAGTCCCTTATCAGACATATCCGTGAATATGTTCTCCCATATAGTGGGTTGCCTTTTCATTTTTTTGATGTTTTCTTTTGTTGTGCAAAAACTTGATAGTTTGATATTGCCCCACTTGTTTATTTTTTCTTCTGTTTCCCTTGCCTGAGGAGATATATCAGAAAAAAATATTGCTTCAAGAAATGTCCAAAATTTTATTGCTTGTGTTTTCTTCTAGAATTTTTATGGTTCTAAGTCTAACACTTAAGTCTTTCATCAATTTGGAGTTTATTCTTGTGTATGGTGTAAGAAGGTGGTCTAGTTTCTTTTTTTCATGCACATATCTGTCCAATATTCCCAACATCATTTATTGAATAGACTGTCCTTACCCCTTTGTATATTTTTGCTTCCTTTGTGAAATATTGACTATAAAGGTATGGGTTTGTTTCTGGTCTCTCTATTCTGTTCAATTGACCTATGTGTGTTTTTATGCCAGTACAATGCTCTTTTAATTACAATGGCCTTGTAGTACAGTTTGATATCAGGTAGTGCAATTCCTCCAACTTTGTTCTTCTTTCTCAAGATGGCTATTGCTATTCAAGGTCTTTTGTGGTTCCATATAAATTTTTAGAGTATTTGTTCTAGATCTGTGAAATATGCCATTGATATCTTGATAGGAATTGTGTTGAATCTATAGATTGCCTTAGATAGTATAGACATGTTTATGATGTTAAGTCTTCTTATCCATAAACACAGTACATGCTTCCACTTATTTGTATCTTCTTCAATTTCTTTATTGTCTTATAATTCTGAGTACAGATCTTTTACATCCTTAATTAAATTTATTCCTAGATATTTTATTCTTTTTGAAGCAATTGTAAATGGGACTTTTTTTCTTAGTTTCCCTTTCTGATAGGTCATTTGGTATATAAAAATGCAACTGCATTTTTTATAGTTATAAAATTTTATATTCTGCTGCTTTACTGAATTCATTGATCAGTTTTAGTAGTTTTCTTGGTGGAGTCTTTAGAGTTCTCTATATACAGTATCATGTCATCTTCAAATAATGACATTTATACTTCTTTTCCAGTTTGGATGCCTTTTACTTCTTCTTCTTGTCTGATTGCTGTGGTTAGGACTTCCAATACTATGCTGAAATAATAGTAGTGAAAGTGGACATCCCTGTCTTGTTCCCAATCTTAAGGAAAATGCCTGGAGGTTTTACCCACTGAGTATGATGTTGGCTGTGGTCACTTATAGCCTTTATTATGTTGAGGTATGTTCCCTCTGTTCCAACTTTGGTGAGCATTTTTATCATAAATGGGTGCTAAATTTTATCAAATGCTTCTTTTGCATTTATTGATATGATTATGTGTTTTTTAGCCTTCATTTTGTTTATGTGGTGTGTCATGTTTATTGATTTGCAAATATTATACCAACCTTGCATCCCCAGAATAAATTTCACTGGATCATAGCATTGATCTTTTTAATGTATTGCTGGATCCAGTTTGCTAATATTTTGTTGAAGATTTTAGCAACTGTGTTCACAGGATTATTGGCCTATAATTGTCTTTCTTTGGAGTGTCTATGTCTGGTTGTGGAATTAGGATAATGCTGGTCTCATAAAATGAGCTTTGGAGTCTTCCCTCCTCTTAAATTTTTTGAAGTAGTTTGACAAGGATAGATGTTAGCTTTTCTTTGAATGTTTGGTAAAATTCACCTGCGAAGCCATCCAGTCCAGGACTTTTGTTTCTTAGGAATTTTTTGATTACTGCTTCAATTTCACTACTTATAATCTGTCTATTCAGATTCTCTGATTCTTCCTGATTCAGTTTTGGAAGATTGTATGTTTCTAGAAATTTATCCACTTTGTCCAGATTGTCCAATTTGATGGCATACAGTTGTTCATAATATTTTCTTACAATCTTTTGCATTTCTTTGTTGTCAATTGCTACTTCTCCTCTTTCATTTTTTATGTTATTTATTTGGGTCCTCTCTCTTTTTTTCTTGATGAGTCTGGTTAAAGGTCTGTCAATCCTGCTTATCTTTTCAAAGAACCAGCTCTTGGTTTCATTGATCTTTTGTAGGTTCTTTTTCTAGACTCTATTTTCTTTATTTCTGCTTTAATCTTTATTATTTCTTTTCTTCTACTTGCTTTGGGCTTTTTTTGTTGTTGTTATTTTTCTAGTTCCATTAACTGTAAGTTTAGACTGTTTGAGATTTTTCTTGTTACTTAAGGTAGGCCTATAATGCTACGAATTTCTCTCTTAAGACTGCTTTTACTGTGTTCCATAGGTTTTGGATTGTTGTGTTCTCATTTTCATTTGTTTGAAGGTATCTTTTGATTTCTTCCTTGACCTCATTGTTAAGCCAATCACTGTTCAGTAACATGTTATTTAACCTCCATGTCTTTGTGTGTTTTTAAGTTTTTTTCTTGATTGATTTCTAGTTTCATACCATTATTGTCAGAGAAGATGCTTGACATGATTTCAATGTTCTTAAATTTATGGAGACTTGTTTTGTGTCCTAATATATGTCTTATCCTAGAAAATGTCCCATGTGCACTTGAAAAGAATGTATATTCTGCTGCTTTGGGGAGAAATACTCTGAAGATATTAATTAAATCCTTCTGATCTAGTGTGTCATTTAAGGCCTCTGTTTTCTTGTTGATTTTCTGTCTGGAAGATCTATCCATTGATGTCAACAGGATGTTAAAAATCCCCTGCTATGACAGTATTACTGTAAATCTCTCCCTTTATGTCCATCAAGATTTGCTTTATATATTTAGGTGGTCCTATGTTGGGTGCATAAATGTTTACAAGGGTTAAATTTTCTTTCTTTTTTTTAAAAATATATTTTATTGATTATGCTGTTACAGTTGTCCTATTATCCCCCCTTCATTCCCTTCCACCCTGAACACCCTCTCCCACCCACATTCCCCCCCTTTACTTCAGTCCATGTGTCATAAGTTCTTTAG
>CM052546.1:25122700-25406888 GCA_028533065.1 Trachops cirrhosus | reverse complement strand
AATGTTAAAGGGACTTATCTAAGAAAAAGAAGATAAAAAACATGTATAGTAAAATGACAGCAAACTCACAATTATTAACAACCACACCTAAAACAAAAACAAGAAGAAACTAAGCAAACAACTAGAATAGGAACAGAACAACAGAAATGGAGATCACATGGAGGGTTAGCAACAGGGGAGTGGGAGGAAGAGGTGGGGAAGGTATGAAGAATAAGTAGCATGGATGGTAAGTAGAAAATAGAAAGGGGGAGGGCAAGAATAGTAGGGGAAATGTAGAAGCTAAAGAACTTATGACACATGGACATGAACTAAAGGAGGGGAATGCGGGTGGGAGAGGGTGTTCAGGGTGGAGGGGAATGAAGGGGGGATAATAGGACAACTGTAATAGCATAATCAATAAAATATATTTTTAAAAAAAGAAATGGGAGGGAGGTGGGGAGGGCTGGGTGGGTGGGCTGGGATGGGAGTGAAAGATAGAAAATTATACTTGAACAACAATTAAAATAAAATAAAAAAAGAAAAAAGGAATAGCACATATATAACAATAAGCAAATATTTCAAAGATTATAAAATAACATATACTTCAGAACAGTATAAATAGTATGATCCAATTTAGGTAAAACTATATATACACACACACACAGAGTACGTGTATGTGTGATGTATGTTTATAATCAAAATTTTCTGGAACAATGTCAATATTAGTAGTTATTTGTTTAGAGTGGGATTGAGTAAGGATTAGGTGAACAATAGACTTTTATAAAGTACTTCTGTAATCATTTAAATTTTTACAATGGCCATGTAATCTTTTTATATTAAAGATTAATTTATAGTGATTGTTATATAATAACTGAATTAATTAATATACTCTATATTTATGTGGATTTAGTACTTCACATATATTATAAATACACACAGTGTGACTGCAAGAGTAAGCACTAATTCATGAAAAAATAAAACATGCCAAACAATTATGGTATTTTTCATAAAGTAGTGGGATACTAGATGATTTCTATTTTCTACTTCAAAAATTACTTTTCTAGATTTTTATAATGATCCTGGGATACTTTTCTTGCTATAAATAGCACTGTTTATTTTTTTCAAGCTACAAAAATATTCATTTTCAAAGTAGAAAACTTAGAAAATAGCCCTGACTGGTGTGGCTCAGTTGGTTGGGTGTTGTCTTGCAAAGCAAAAGGTCACTGGTTCAATTCCCTGTCAGGGCACATGCCTGGGTTGCAGGTTTGGTCCCTGGGTAGGATACATGCAAGAGGCAACTGATCAATGTTTCTCTCCCTCTCTTTCTCTCTTTCCCCCCCTCTCTCTAAAAATAAATAAATATAATATTTTTTGAAAAACACATAAAGGAACATAGGTTCACCTATAACTTCAACATACAGAAATAACTATTGCTAACCTTTTACTGTATATCCTTCTGGTCCTTTTACAGATTATTTTCTTGTTAAAAAGATGATCATTGCATCTGTTTGTGATCTATGTTTTTATTTGACATATTATCCAAAACATTACCCCATGTCCATAAGTACAGTATTCTCCAATAAGACTTTTGATAACTGTATATTTTTCCATAATATGAAGATATCATAATTTACTAAGCCAACTTCCTACTTCTGAACTGTCCCAATTTTTTTTACTACTCTAAATAACCAATCAGAGAGCATCCTTTTGGCTGTATCTTTGCATCCATCCCGTTATTTTCTCTGGGTGAATTCCTAAAATAGAAATTTCTGTGTCAAAGCATAAGGTGCTATTTTTTTATTGTGGTAAAATACATACAGGGTGGGGCAAAAGTAGGTTTACAGTTGTGAGTATGCAAAACAGAGTTTATTCTTGTGTTATTTATTAATTATTGTATCATTTTTCATATGAACAACTGTAAACCTACTTTTGTCTCACTCTATTTAACATACAGTTTATGATTTTAACCTTTTAAAGTGTAAACTTCAATGGCATTAAGTACATTTTACAATGTTGTGCAACCATCACCACCATCTAGTTTCAGAATTGTTTCATCAACCCAAACAAAAACCTTGTACCCATTAAGCAGTCATTTCCTATTCCCTCCTTCCCTTATCCCCTGGCAACCACTAATATGCTTTCTGTCTCTACTGGGCTATAAAGGTTGACTTATCTCAGCATCCAGATTTGCCTTTTCTAGATGGTTCATATTAATAGAATCATATACTATTTTGGCTCTTATGCTTGGTTTCTTTCACTTAGCATAATGTGCTCAAGCTTCATCCATGTTGTAGCATGTACTAATATTTCATTTCTTTTTGACTAATATTCCATTGTATGGAATATACCACATTTTGTTTATCCATTTATCTATTGGTAGCCATTTGGATTGTTTTTATCTTTGGGTTGTTATAAACACTGTGTACATGTTTTTGTTTAAACACCTGTTTTCAATGCTTTTGGAAGCATATCCAGGAGTGGAATTACCAGATCATTTGTAATTCTATATTTAACTTTTGGAGGGACTGCCAAACAGTTTTCCACAGTGGGCTGCATGCACTTCTATCAGTAATGCATGAGAGTTCCAATTTCTTCCCCTCCTCATCAACACTTGTTATTTTCTTTTCTTTTTTTTAATGACTATCCTAGTGGTTGTGAAGTGGTATCTTTTTTTTAATTTGCATTTCTCTAAAGACTAATGATGTTAAACATCTTATCATGTCCTTGTTGGCACTTGTATATATTCTTTGAAGAAATGTCTATGCAAGTTTTTTGTCCATTTTTTAAAGATTTTATTTATTTATTTTTAGAGAGAGGGGAAGGGAGAAGGAGAAACATTTTATGCGAGGGAGAAACATTGATCTGCTGCCTCTCACATGTGTTCCGACTGGGGGACCAAACCCACAATCCAGGCACGTGCCCAGACCAGGGATAGAACCAACAACCTCTCGCTTTGTGAGACAATGTCCAACCAACTGAGCCAAACTGGTCAGGGCTTTTCGTCCATGTTTAAGTTTACTTGACTTTCCATTGTTGCATTGTAAAAGTTTGTTATATATTCTGGATACTAGACTAGACCCTTATCAGGTATATGACTTACAAATAATTACTTCCATTCTGTGGGTTGTATTTTCACTCTTGATAATGTCCTTTGATGCACAAAATATTTAAATTTTATGAATGAAGTTGGATCCCAATCTCACTCCATATACAAATTTTTATAAAGTCCAATTAGCTATTTTTTCTTTTTTATAATTTTATTTTTTATTGGATTTAGAGAGAGAGAAAAAGGGAGAGAGAGAGAAAGAAACATCAACTTCTTGTTCCACACATTTATGCATTCATTGGTTGAGTCTTGTATGTGCCCTGACTGGGGATTGAACCTACAACCTTGGCATATCTGGATGACTCTAACCAACCGAGCTACCTGGCCAGGGCCTTTTCTTTTTTTAAATTTTATTTTTCAGTTACAGTTTACATTCAATGTTATTTTCTATTAGTTTCAGGTGTACAGCATAGTGATTAAACAGTTGTATACTTTACAAAGTTTTCCCCTCAATATTTCCAATATCCACATGGCACCATAATAGTTATTACAATATTATTGACTATATTCCCTATGTTGCACTTTACTTCTCCTATTTTGTAACTACCAATTTGTACTTCTTAATCCCTTCACCTTTTTCACTCAGTCTCAAAACCCCTTCCCTCAGGCAACCATCAGTCTGTTGTTTCTATGTCTATTTTTTTCTTTTATTGCTTGTGCTTTTGGTGCCACATTTTTAAAAAAATTGTCAAATCTAAGGAAAAATATGACACTGTTTTCTCCCAAGAGTTTTATAGTTTTTATTAAATATAATGATTCATCCATATCTTTGATTTATTTTGAATTAATTTTTATATATGGAGTGAGCTAGGGCTCGAACTTCCTTTGAGTATGTGGATATTCATTTGTTCTAGTATCATTTGTTGAAACAGTTATTCTTCTCCCCCATTGGATGTTCTTGGAACCCTTGTTAAAAATCAAAGTATTGGACTTCTGGTCAAGATCGAGACGTAGGTAGATACACTGTGCCTCCTCGCACAACCAAAAGAAGGACAACAACAAATTTAAAAACAAAAATCAACCAAAACTGTCAGAAAATCAAACTGTATGGAAGTCTGACAACCAAGGAATTACAGAAGAAACATTCACCCAGGCCAGTAGGAGGGTTGGAGTTGGGCAGCAGGGGTGGAGAGGACCCATCGCAAGGTGGCAGCAGGAGGACTGGGGCAGACCTGGCATGGCTGTGGCTGGCAGAGCAGGCAAGGTGGTGGCTGATGGAGTGGGCAGTCCCATATTTGCATGCTGGGATAAACTGGGAGGAACAGGTGGGGAATGAGACAGACTGTGAAACCCAGGGTTCCAGCACTGGGAAATAAATCTCTCACTGAAAAAATCTGTGAGGGTTAAGGCAGCAGGAGAAATTCCCAGCCTCAAGGAGAGTTCCTTGGAGAGACCAACAGGTTCCCAAACATACACAAAACCACCTACCCGGGAATCAGCACCAGAAAGGCCCAATTTGCTTGTGGGTAGCAAAGGAAGTGACTGAAAGCCCCTCAAGAGCCAAGCGAGTGGCATTGTTCCCTCTTTGACCCCTCCCCCACATAGACTGCCACAAAGCAGCAATGGCATTGCCCTGCCCTGGTGAATACCTAAGGCTCCACTCCTTCCTACATGGCAGGCACACCAAGACAAAAAAAAAATGGCCCAAATGAAAGAACAGATCAAAGCTCCAGAAAAAGTACAACTAAGTGATGAAGAGATAGTCAACCTATCAGATGCACAGTTCAGAACACTGGTAATGAGGATGCTCACAGGAATGGTTGAGTATGGTTACAAAATAGAGGAAAGAGTAAAGGCTGTGAAAAGTGAAATAAAGGAAAATGTACAGGGAACCAACAGTGATGGGAAGAAAACAGAGACTCACATCAACAATTTGGAACAAAAGGAAGAAATAAACATTCAACCAGAACAGAATGAAGAAACAAAAAAAAAATGAGGAGAAGCTTAGGAACATCCAGCACAACTTTAACTGTTCCAACATCTAAATCAGAGAGGTGCCAGAAGGAGAAGAGGAAGAGCAAGAAATGGAAAACTTATCTGAAAAAATAATGAAGGAGAACTTCCCCAATCTGGCAAAGGAAATAGACTTCCAAGAACTCCAGGAAGCTCAGAGTCCCAAAGAAGTTGGACCCAAGGAAGCACACACCAGGGCATATCATAATTACATTACCCAAAGTTAAAGATAAGGAGAGAATCTTATTAACAGCAAAAGAAAAGGAGACAGTTACCTACAAAGGAGTTCCCATAAGACTATCAGCTGATTTCTCAAAAGAAACCTTGCAGGCAAGGAGGGGCTGGAAAGAAGGATTCAAAGTCATGAAAGGCAAGGACCTACATCCAAGAATACTCTATCCAGCAAAGCTTTCACTTAAGAATGGAAGGGCAGATAAAGTGCTTCCCAGATAAGGTCAAGTTAAAAGAGTTAATCATTGCCAAGCCCTTATTATATGAAATGTTAAAGGGACTTATCTAAGAAAAAGACGATGATCAAAAATATGATAACAGTAAAGATGATGATCAGTAAAATGACCACAAACTCACAACTATCAACAACTGAACCTAAAAAAACAAAAACAACAAAAACTAAGCAAACTAGAATAGGAACAGAACCACAGAAATGGAGATCACATGGAGGGTTATCAGTAGGGAGGTGGAGGGGGACAAATGGGGGTAAAAGTATGGGGAATAAGAAGCATAAATGATAGGTACAAAATAGATGGGGGAGGTTAAGAATAGCATAGGATGCCCTGGCTGGCATGGCTCAGTGGATAAGCGAAGGCCTGCAAACCAAAGGATCTCTGGTTCAATTCCCAGTCAGAGCACATGCCTGGATTGCAGGCCAGGTCCCCGGTTTGGGATGCTTGAGAGGCAACCACACGTTGATGTTCCTCTTCCTCTCTTCCTCCTTCCCTTCCCCTCTCTCTAAGAAAAAAATAAATAAATAAAATCTTTTTTTAAAAAAAAGAATAGCGTGGGAAATGTAGAAGCCAAAAAACATACGTACAACCCATGGACATGAACTAAGGTGGGGCAGTGCTGGTGGGAGGGGGCATGCAGTGCAGAGAGGAATAAAGGGGGGAATAGGACAACTGTAATAGCATAATCGATAAAATATATTTAAAAAACAAATGTTACTTTTAAATCAGAAAAAACCAAATTAATAAAAATGCATATATAGTAATGTTTTTCCTCTTTGTTCTCTATCACCTCTATTCATTCAGGTTTGTATGCCCTCATACTCAGATTAGTGCAATAGCCTTCTAATGAACTTGCCTATAAGTGACTAATATTTTAGCTTTATATTGCCTAAAGAGTAATATCTCTTTACTACAACTGTGTTATTTCCTTTCTCAAGGGTGTGTCTGAAGTATTATTGGTAACTAGACTCAGAGCATAGTTACTCCACCAGGTTACAGTCATCTGTGGCTCTTAGCCTAAAAAAAATGAGCCAGTCATACCCATACCTTCTACTATAGATGGATTAGAAGGAAAATTTAGTTAAAATATATTCAAGATAAAAAATGTAAGGAGATAATATCCTTTTGAGCAGGTAGTAAAAATAGCATTTTGATCTCAAAATCAAATGTCATTTATTCTTTACACAAACATTTAATGGACAGCTACTATATGACCCAGTATTATAAGAAGAAATAAAATTCAGATGCTGTGCTCTAATTTCTCACAGTTTAGAAGAGAAGACAGTAATTTGAAAAGATAAATTACAATCTAACATTGTAAGTGCAATAATAAAAGTGTGAATAAAACATTGTGGCAACACCACAGTGCAGCAACTTTAGTAGAAAGATTCCTTTTTTCTTTGATAGATCTGTTAAATTGCCATTATAATTATCTAGAAATATTTTTATAGTATTTCCCCACCCCAAGTTTATCTTTTAACTCATTTACAAATATTTACTTATTTCCTACTTAAGACAGACAAAGGGACAAAGATATTTCTAACCTGGTTGGGATTGAGTTATGACATGTGAAAAGCTAAAAAGTAATATAACTGTGAAGTTTTCAGTAAAATTTTCCAGTTTTGTGATATGTTGTAAAATTACATAAAATTCATACATTAGAATAAGAATAATATAGTATGAGTCAACAGCACAAAAGCTCTGACCTAAGGTAAGAATCAGATGAGTAGACTAGATTAGCAATTCTCAACCATAGTGCCTCAGTACAGTGGTCTGTCATTATAAATTGGATAGCACGTCACAGTAACATGCATCTATACTGTTTAGGGTATCAGAGTTTCATATTAGTTCACACACACAGGACTGAAGATTATTCTCACAATAACATCATTTTCACTTATTTGCATCCTGATATACTTACTTGGTGGTTTAGCTAATGAATTCTCAAAAGGGAAATTTTGATGTATCTGGGAGAGACTCCATGAAGACTTCAAAGAATAGGTAGTAATTAGAGATAAATTGGAGGAGAGTACATCCCACTATGTGGCAAAGATGAGAATGTACAAGATATACTAGGAGGAAAAAGGAGACTGGCCTACCAGAACAGAGATTTATAGAGGGGACTATAGCAACAAATGAGTTAGGTAATTGTTTCCCTTTAGCCTTCTCATAATAAGACCCTAATTTCTTCTTACAGAGTATCCTCCTCCTCTTTTCTGACTAGGTAATCTTTGGCTAGAGTTAACTCCAAGTTACAGTCCAGAAGTGAGTAAATGACTCAAACCTGGTAAGTCATAATCATATTCCCCAAGTTTCAAAGATGGTTCAAGAATGAAAAATAAGATGCAATGAACTTTTACTTAGAGAGCTACATGGTCTTTTCTTCTGAAATTACTAATAGTAAGAATGCTGCAAGCTTGAAACTACTAAGATGTCAGTACTTTGTGCCAGGAAATGTTTGTAATTTGACAGAAGACAGGATGAAGAGATAAAGAGAAAGAATAAGTCCCATTGACACTATCTAGCCCCTGGATCAAAGCATGACTGAAATCAATAACCCCTAGACTTTTAGATCATATTAGCCAATAAATTTCCATATATACTTAAGCCATTTTAAGTCAGATTTTCTGTCACATGCAACAAAAGAATACTAAATTATTTAGGTCTGTTGGGGCTAGTTATTAAGGATCCTATGTGACAAGGTTAAAAATTAAGACTTTACTCTATGGGGGACCACTAAAGGAAAGATCTTTAAAGCAGATGTGGGGCATAATAAAAGTTATTTGGTGCATATAATTTTTTTTAATTTTCAAGGGAGAAAATTACTACCAAGAGTAATTTGTTTTGACAGGATAGCATACAGGAGCAGAAATGAGATTATGTCTCAGACTTCTTAGGCTCTGGGACCTAGGGTGCTTACCCTCTATGTCATTCTGGTGTAGCTAGAACTTAGTACTTCTCAAATATGTAGTGTTTGAGACAGAAATCCTTAGACTTTGAGCAAGTGAATTTCTTACAGTATGATCCATCTTTATAATATGTCAAGATAATATGGGTATGAGTGAATCCATAGTAGCGATACCATTGTCTACTTCAACAACCAATGAAATGAAGTGGAAATATGGTGCCATATGAATGGTACATCTAAAACCACTCCACTAATGATGAAACCCATGTTTTCATTGTATTTCAATAATCATATAATATCAAAAACTGGTCTGTGAAAAAAGTTCAACGGCGTAGGGTGTTATGCATGGTTCCTTAACAGTTTTGTGTAATTGAGTAAACCACTTTCTTTCTCTATGACTCAGTCTCCCTACTTAAAAGATAGGAAAATAATAATACTGAACATAAGATACAAGGAGATTAAAATATGGCCTCAACCATCTTCATCTATGTTCATCATGTGCTTAAAGAACATCAAGGAACAATACTGTGGGAATACAGTAATGACAACAAAAGTCAGAATTGAGTACTAATATGTTCTAGGCATCATTCTAAATGTTTTCCATGTATTAAACCATTTATGCCTTATACCAACCCTGCGAGGTAAATATAATTATTATTCTCATTTTGCTGAGGCACAGAAAAGTTATGATTCTTACCCAAAAGCCCAGAGCTAGTCATGATTTGAACCCAGGAAGCTCTATATTGCCTTTCTAATTATCAAATAGTGTACTAGATAATCTAGAACAGAATAATAAACAAAAAAGAAAAAAAACTTTGAACATCCAAACAAGATGTCAAAAGTTTTTAATGTCTTTCATTTTGTCATATGGAATTCTCTCAGCTCAAGGCTTATTGATTTTTATCTTAGCACAATTTTAACCAGTATGTTGCTATTTTTTAAACTCATGGGAAAGTAAAAGGAACAAATACAAATGTTTATTTCCAAGAGAAAAGTTCAGAATAGAGGGCAGCAAAAATGAGAATGCTGACAAAATAACAAAATGCACAAGACTCTTTGAGGTATGGAAAACACACACACCTACTGGACAGCCAATGAGGATACCATTGTTATAGTACATACAACTGCTGTTCCTAATAATTATCCTGAGTCATCAATTAAAAGTTAAATTATGGTCAACACTCCAAGACACAGGTGGCAAACACAAGGCCTGAGGGCTGAATCTAGCCTTCCACCTTGTTTTATCTGGCCCAGCACCTTGTTTCTACCCTGCGGCAGTGCTGAGCTCCTTGCCCCTAGTTAAGGAGTAATTACATTTATACAGTCCTAAAATTACATTCGGCCTTTTGAGGGCAACTGTGAGGCTGATGTGGCCCCCGGTGAAAATGAGATTGACATCCTTGCTCTAAGAGAAGGTCAAGTTTCAGACCAGAGGTCCTTATCCCCAAACTTCATCCCAGAGAAAGCATGTAACAAAGGGAAACCTAAGGATCCTAGAAAGACTATTTCTAACCAAGTAAATGAGGTCAGAATCCTCTGAAGGATATAAACATCTTTTCAGAGAATTTTCCATTATCTTTGATGGATATGATCAGCAAGTGGAACTTGACAAGAACCTCAGCATTAGAAACTGGAGAAAAATTTGAGCTGAAATCATCCTAGTTCTTTAAATTAAAGCAAACTCTTTTCTGCTAAGCAAGTTAAAATTTAGGCTGCCTTAAAGAATGAAAAACAAACAAACAAACAAAAACTCATGCTCCTTTTTTTCAATCCAAAGCAGATATAAGAAGAAAATCCAGTAAAGGTACCACAAATACAGAAAAGCTGCTGAGAAAATAATACTAGCAAATAATATTCAGCACCAATTTAAAAGACTCTAACAGCAGATTAAATGGAATCACATCAGGAATGCAAGGATAGTTCAACATTAGAAAGTTTATTGCAATAACTAACCATTTAAAAAAGCAAAAGAGAAGAAGTATGTTACCATCATTTTTCAGTGATTTATTGATTGATTCCTTCAGTCAAAAGATTTTTATTATGCACCTAGTATGTACCAGATTCTATGCTTGGTTCTGGGGATATGGCAGTCAACAAAAATGGAAAAAGTCTCTGTCCTAAAGAGCTTATATTTTAGCCAAAGCTGATAAGCAATAAACAATTAAGCAAATAAATATATGATATCTGGAATTATATGTTATGGAAAAATAAAGGGAGCAATAATTGTAAGCGTACTATTTAATATAGGGTAACCAGGGAAGGTCTCTCTGTTAAGATTACATTTCAGCAAGACCTAAAGGAAGTGAGGGGATTAGCCAAGAGAATATATAGGAAAGAGGGTTCTGCGTAGAAAGAAGAGCAAATGCAAAGGCCCAGAAGTGGGAGAGAGCCTAGCATTTTTCAAAAATGCCAACATGGCTGGAGTAGGGTGAGCAAAATGAAGACTAGAAGAACACAAGGTCAGAGAGGCAGAGGACAGAGAGGACACACCATGTATGCCCCTGTAGGCTATGGTAAGGACTTTTTTTTTTATTCTAACTGAAACCTGTAATCACTAGAAGGTTTTGAATAGAAAAGTGAAAAGATCTGGCCTCCATTATAAAAAGATTCTTCTGACTGTTAAGGTGAGATAATTCTCCAGGGATAAAGGTAGAAAAACAGGTGACTAGATAGGGAAATGCTACAATAGTCTAAGTAAGGAATGATGGGGGCAAGCACCAGAATGGTAGTGAGGGAAGGTGAAGAGAGGTGGTTATATTCTGGATATGTTATGAATTCTATTATACCATGAAGCTGGCTTTTTTAAAACTAAAGTAGAAAAAATGATATTTTCCCTGCATCAGTTCAGTTTTCCACAGAACTATCCTCTTATTTCTTGTCTGGAAGTAGCAAGAGTCTGGTTGCTAGCTTTCTGAAGCTGGGTAGGGAAGAGGACTGTGAGCTCTATTTAGAATACAGACTTTAATGTTTTCATCCATACCTTTGTTTTCATACTCATTCTTCAGAGACTGATATAAGCAAATTCAGAGGTTCTCTAGTTCAATTTCTTCAGAGAAGACACCCCACCCCCACCCCACCTCCTGTATGGTGAAGAAGAAAGCATCTGACTACTTGGAGTGGCAGTGGAGGGTGAGCATCTGGGTTCTCCCTGATCCTTATACAGACTTTTAAACAATCCACCCCTGTTCAGCCCCTTCCTTCCCTGCACATATTCTTTACCACTCTAATTCCTGTGGCTTTCTGAGGTTCCATGGGACAAATCTGTGTGCTTATTGCTGGTGTCCTCCTCCTCTGCAGTACCTAGGTTTTTACCTTTCTCTAACTTAAGTCATTTGTCATTTCTCCATCCACTTTTAACTTTCATATTCGATGCTTTGAGTTTAAAGATGTTTCCTCACATCACTGAATATGGCATTCATGTTTTTATTTCTTATTCTTCTACAAATGTCTTTAAACATATTAAATATACCTAGTATCACTCTTAATTAATAGGAAAGTGCAAATTAAAACTTCATTAGACACCACTTTCCACCTATACAGGATTAGCAAAGATCATCAGCAAGGTTATTTTGTTTGGTAGGCTTCAGTTGCTCACTGGCTGTTAGCTGAAAACCTCAGTTCCTTGCCACATAAGTCTTTCCATAGTTAGGTTGTCTGAGTGTCCTTGAGACACGGCAGCTGACTTCCTCCAAAACAAGAAATAGAAGAGAGAGAAAGCCCAAGATAGAAGCCACAGTCTTTTTCTAAACAGCCTTATTGAGATATAATTCATAAACCATACAATTCACCCATTCAAAGTATATAATTCAATGGCTTTAGTATATTTACAGAGTTTTGCAACCATCACCACAATCAGTCTTAGAACATTTTTATTACTTCCAAAGAAATCCTGAACTAAGCCATCACACCCAACCCCACCCCCAACCCTCCAGTCCTAGGCAACTGTCAATCTACTTTCTGTCTCTATAGATTTGCTAATTATGATCATTACGAATAAGTGGAATCATACATTATCTTGTCTTTCATGACTGGCTTCTTTCACTTAGCATGTTTTAAGGTGTGACCATGTTAGATCATATATCAGCATGTCTTTTTACCAGGTGCTCTCTTTTTTTACACTATCATTTAGTGAAATTCCTACTTATTTCTATTTACATATCTAGGTTTTTCTCTCTCTCACTTTTTCTAGATCCATGAAAGACCCAGACCTTCTTGGTTTGGGATCCAGGTTAGCACTTCACAACCTCAGAAACAGTTCCCTTGAAAACTAGTTGAGGTTCTAATTTGGCCTGTGGTTTCTGTGTCCTTGAAGTCTTTCAAAACCTAATCTTGCAAGTGACATACCTCGACTTCTGCCGTATTCTGCTGGTCATACAGACCATTCCTTATACAATGTGGGAGAGGACTATATAACAGTGTAGTAATACCAGAAGGCAGAAATCACTAAGGGCCTTCTTGGAGGCTGCCTGCTATGGGGAGGATGTTGTCATGTTGCAATCCATGTGAGAAGACTTAACCTCCTATCTTATAGACAACCACTTACAAAATAACAAAAGCAAGCAAACAACAAAAAGCTTACTTACACTGCATGAAGAGAAAGAAAAAGACCCCACTTGAAGTGAGTTTGCAGGAATCAGTCTTCCTTCAGCAGCTCCTTGATCAGTATAGAGGTGAATATCTGGCATTATGGGAATGAGGAAATGAAAATTAACACATGGCTTGAAAAGAAAACATAAAAAGAAACCAAACACTGATAGCAACTTTACTAAACACAGTTTTAGCTACATAAATAAAGTTGAAAAGCACTCACTTGGCATAAATATATTTACCCTGATGAATGATTATTTCCCATAATAACTGAGACCATAAAGAAAGTAAACTACAGCTTTCTCATGATTTGGTCATGAATATTCACTCAGTCATTTTGTCAGTCAACAAATATTGAAGATACAAAGGAGACTTTGCTCTCAATTCATATCCCCCCCTGGGATATGACACTATACTTAACAATATAATAAAGAAACATAAAACAAATACATAGCTCCTGCCTTCAAAAATCTTTCATTCAAAGGCAAGAAAAAATAGACAAATGACAAACTAGTGTTTGTTTTTAAAGACAATAAACACTAGGAGCTATCAAAGTTCTTCTTTTAAAAAAATATATATAGCCATTTATCTTGGTTTCTCTTTTTCCATCTCCAAGTGTTTTTAGTTATTGATGAAAACCATTATATACAAGATGGCTTTTTCAATTTTAAAAAACCCCACACATTTTTAGGCACAATGTAGTAGTACCATCTGTTTGGGTTTATTTTCCTGGACAATGTGTGTATCAATTCAGTGGCTAACAGTAGTGAGATGAACATTTGGAGTTTTGTAATTTTTTTGAGAGACTAATTTGTGTTGGCTCATATAACTGTGTCAAGAGAGGTTAAGTTGAATCTCATTGGTACAATTAAAATACAAGAAAATATTTAAAGATAGCTTTACTAAATTTGATTTAGTGAAAATATTCCAGATCAACAGACTGAAGGAGACTTTTATTTAAACTAGTTTTACAGACAGGTATAAACTCAAGACCAGATTAATTTGCAATGGGCCAATAGCAAACAATATAATTTAACACATTTCCATTTCTGTAGAGTATTAAAAAGAAATTTTTAACTGTGTATAATTTGGTATTTATATAAGACCAACTTAAAAGCAACTTTCAAACAACCCAGTCAGCAGTCTCTACCGAGTACCCCATCTCAGCCTTTATACCCTTAGCATAAACTACCACACAAATAAATGGTTTCCTCTTAACAGAATCCCTAGCACAGTAATGTCAAATCAGGCAGCAAACTTTTAATATACAAAAAAAGAGAAAGTTTTAAAGCTCTAGGTAAAGATGACTCTTCCATTCTATAAAAAAATAAGTATATAACATTTTACTCCCACGAGACTGGCAAAAATTAAATGTAAAAGTAACAAATAATTGAGGAGTAAGTAGAATTCTTATGAACTGTGGAAGAGTGGGAAAAGATTTGGCATTAATTATCACACAAAGTTGAATATGCTCATACTCCACAAACCAGCAATCCTACTCCTAGGTATATAACCAAGAGAAACACTTGCATGTATGACCGGGAGGCATGCATAAGAATTTTTAATGCAGCCCAGGCTGGTGTGGCTCAGTGAATTGAGCACAGGCCTGAGAGACAAATGGTCGCCAGTTCAATTCCTGGTCAGAGTACATGCCTCGGTTGCAGGCCAGGTCCCCAGTTTGGGGTGTGCAAGAGGCAACCACACATTGATGTTTCTGTCCCTCTCTTTCTCCTTCCCTTCCCCTCTCTCTAAAAGTAAATAAATAAAATCTTTTAAAAAAAGAATTTTTAATGCAGTCCTAGCTGGTATGGCTCTGTGGATTGAGTGCCGGCCTGCAAACCAAGAGGTCACCAGTTTAATTCCCAGTCAGGGATATGCCTGGGTTGCGGGCCAGGCCCCCAGTTGGGGGTGGTAGAGAGGCAACTGATTGATACAGGCATCTCTCACACATTGACGTTTCTCTCCCTCCCTCTTTCCTTCCCTTTCCCTTTCTCTAAAAATAATTTAAAAAATAAAAATAAGTTACTCTTTTAAAAAACACAAATTAAGCAACATATTGTTTTAGCATATGTACATTTGTCATAAACCTAAATTTTATAAAGAAAACATCAATGGAACGATAATCACAAAATGTAGGGTATTGGTTACCTCGGAGGGCAGGAGGAAGAGATAAAGGAGAAACACAAAAGTAGCCGCAAGTTACTGGGAAATGTCCTTGTCCTTAAGTTGGGTATTTCATTATATATTATTAAGCTTTATGTGTTATGTATATTTTTTGTATACATTAAAAAGAAAACTTTTTGCCCTGGCCTGGTGTGTGGCTCAGGTTGGAGGGTCATCCCATAAACTGAAAGGTTGCAGGTCCAGTCCCATGCAGGGTGCATGTACAAGGCCACCAATCCATGCTTCCCTCTCACATCAATGTTTCTCTCCCTCTCTCTCTCCTTCCCTCCCTCTCTCTCTTCAAAATCAATAAGCATGTCCTCAGGTGAGGATTTAAAAAAATAAAAAAAGAAAGAAAATTTTTAAAAGATTGATAAAATTTGTCCTGGCTGGTGTGGTTCAACGGATCGAGTGCTGGCCTGCAAACTGAAAGATCACCAGCTCCATTCCCAGTCAGGCATGCCTGGGTTACAGGCTAGGTCCCCAGCTGGAGCGTGCAAGAGGCAACTGACTGATGTATCTTGCACATCAAAGTTTCTCTCCCTCCCTTCCTCTCTCTCTAAAAGTAAATAAATAAAATCTTTTTTAAAAAGATTGATAAAATTCATCCTCACTTCCTTCAAGTGAGAGAGAGCTGATTTTTATTCTGCATGTAAAGCAACTGAGGGAGGTATGGCCCTATCTTCAAAAAGAGTTCTGCAAAATAGAACCCCACTCAAAGCTACTAATACATTTTAAAGAGAATAATCAGTCTATCTGGAATCAAGAGAATGCATTTAAAATTAAATCTAGGTGAATTAAGTGGGATTTTTGGGGGGTCTAATATATGAATGGAGTATGTGGTAAACTGAATCCCCTACCTGCCTGATGATCCAGGATGGAATCTCAGTATCACCGGGTGAAGTTTAAATTTTCAGAGATAAAGGGGTAGGGAATTTTCAGGAAAACTGGAAGTTCAGAATAGAATATCTACCATAACACGAGCAAAAATTACAATGGCTAAATGAATTAATTCATTTATTAAACAAACCTTTCTTTAGCATAGACTTGCAGCAGGGAGGAGAGAGGGGCTGAAGTAATAGAGATCATTAAAACACAGTCCTTGCTCTCAAGGAACTCATACTGTAGTTATCACAGAAAAACCTTTCAATGTGTAAATGGAAGACTTACTGCTTCCTATGAAGAACCAATAAAAAAGATGTTCAGAGAGAGAAAGAGGGTAAAATGGCCCAACACTGAGAAAAGGAAAGAGTACTTGTAGGTTTTCAAAACAATACAGTTGATGAATCTAATGAGGAAGAGGACAATTTTAATTCTACCCATAAAACGGTGAGCCTAAATCTGAAGAGAGAGAGAGAGAAGAGGGAACTTGGCTTGAGTTAGTGCAGCAGCAAGTGCGAGTTCATAATTATGGAGTGCTCACCACATACCAGATCCTCCTCTAAATGCTCTTTGTGAATTAACTAATTTAATCCTCAAATACACCTATGTGAAAGTGGGCATTATTATCTTCATTTGATAAATGAGGAAACCGGGGCCTATAGAGGTTAAGTAATTTGCCCAAAGTCACATAGAAATTTGAAAGTAGAGTTTTGAACCTAGGAGATTGGATTACCTAGTTCAATTCTTGACTACTACACAAGAGGGATTTTTTTTCTTTTTCTTTTTTTTAAAAACTTTATTTATTTATTTTTAGAGAGGGGAAGGGAGGGAGAAAGAGAGGAACAGAAACATCAATGTGTGGTTGCTTCTCACACACCCTGTACTGGGGACCTGTCCCATAACCCAGCCATGTGCCCTAGACTGGGAATTGAACTGGTGACCCTTTGGTTCACAGGCCAGCACTCAGTCCACTGGGCCACACCAGCCAGGGCATTTCTTAAATAAAAGTTGGAAAAAGAGAAGAGCTAGAAAAAGTTGTCATCACATAATTCATTAAAGTTTGTTTATATACAGGTGAGATAAATTGTAAATATTAAATTTTTATCCCAAGATATTCTTACACCTTGGTAAATATTAATGGTGTACCTCAACAGTTTTGTACTGGACACTATGAATGTAGAATATTGCAGAGAAACTAGCAGAGAAAAGCTGTGTCTCCAGGATCATGATCTTAGGAGAAAAATCTCATCTTTTTGACCCCTCTGGAGACAGAGGTAGAAAGTTATTCAGATAAGCCTTGGCAAAGCCCTTGATTTCCCCAATAATAAACTAATGTATTTTATAGCCAACCTTAGTGCACATATGTATTTATTGTCTCTTTTTTATTTCTTTCTCAGCAATTTAATAACTGACTTGTTGGGATCATTTGGTTCAGCCGTATGGTAATGAGATAAAATTGATAGTTTTAATTCCTTTTTAGCTCAGGTGGCCATGAACTGCACCTCTAAACTTAGCAAACATGAGCTGTTGAATGACCCCAGAGAAACTGTGTTTGGCTCAGAAAAAGTCTATCAACTTTACAAAAGATAATGCTTTGCTGAGTATGTGTCAGAACCTTCATCTTTGTATTCAAGGACAAGACATTAATTTTCACAGGGAACGACTAAAGTGATTTGTTTAAGGCTTCACAATGAATCTCTGGAACAATCAAAAATAGATGCTTGGAAAGTTCAATATATTATACTTGCTCAGATTGACCTTACCTATATTATACAGCTACACATAATAGAGTCTTCATCCAACCTCATGATATATATTCAATCGATCTTGCTTTTATATAGCAAAAAAAAGAAAACACAAACAAACAGATAACTGGGAACAGAAACTATTTTGGTTTCTAATTGTTTATGGAAGAATTCTTACCTAAGGACAAGCCAATGAAAACAAAATCAATCCCAACTCAAAAATGCTAAATTAATATGCCTAGAATAAAGTGATCTGAAGCCAGTTATGCAATTCATTCAGAGAAACCCACAAAACAGTGGCAGAGCTTTATTTAGCAGATGCTACTGCTCACTAAACTAGATCCAAATTTTTAAAGTGATCTGACATCTGACAAGGCCACAATAATAAGGGAGGTGCCTCATTATCCAAGAATCTTCAGAGCAAAGGAAAAGGATGGTGAAACACAACATTAACATGAAAATTTATCAGACTAAGAATTGGGATAAATAAATCCCCAATTTCAATTGGAAATAGGAATGGTTCAAATTATAGCAGTACCAAATAAAATAAAAATTTAAAAAATTATTGAAAAGTATTTGTGGGGGCAGGGGTATATTAAAGAGACTAAATGATAATGGAAAAACAATACAATAAAGGTTTAAAAAGAAATATATTTGTAAAGAAATATAAAGTTTTGATGTCTGATATTTCAGAGTAGAGGAAAAAAATCCTCTTAGAAGGATTAATATTCAAAACCTCCAAGGTAGAGGTATGGGAGAGAGGGGTGGGGAGAGGAAGAGTTAGTTTAATGGTCAAGAATGCAAGCTGTGAAAGAAAATTGTCTAGGTTCAATTCCTAGTTGTGCCACTTGGCAGATGTGTGATTTTGGCAGGTTTTCTTAATCTCTCTGTGTCTCAAGTTTCTCATCAGCAAAATAAGAGAACTTACAAGGTTGCGGAGAGGACTTCATGAGCTAATATATACAGTGTTTACTCAGTGCCAGGCACATAATAAGAGCATTCTATAAACATCCCATTTTTGAATAAAGGCTATCTAAAGATTAACATCAATGGTGATATTTAATCAAAGAATCAAGAAGAAATCTGATACAGGTATGCAAGCTCTTATCCCAAATCCTTGGGGCCAGATGAGTTTCTAAATTAAATCTTTTAAAATATTTTAGGAATTTAATATATTATGCTGTCTATATTTTACTTAACATGTGTTGTCCTGGGCAGCAGTCCTTAACCAAACACAATGAAATGCATCAAAAGTCACACCAACTAGAATGAACGGAGACTTTAGAGTCATGCCATTTCCAATTTTTGCCACCAAACAAATTAAGAAAATATTCTTTGAATTTAGGAACTGCAGGTACATTATTGTGAAGCTTTGTTGGTAGAGCCATAAATTTCATTGTATTAAATAATATAATAGTCACGGGAAATATAGAGCAATGGTGATAGTAAATGAACTTTTTTCCTGAAAACCTAATGACTTTCTTTTTTTCTCTTAAAAAAAAAAAGATGTATATGTAGTTTTCACATGAGCTGTTACCTGGTTTCTACTTCAGGATTTTATGTGCCATAAATTGTGCACAATGCCTACAACGTCTGAAACATCTCCCTATATATCCCCATGACTGACTATTTCAGGTCTCTGCTCAAATGCTACTCCCTCTTCAGAGAGGCTTTCTTGATGACACTATTTAAAATATTGGGTGGGGGGCATTCACACACACATTCACACACATTCACATACAATCACACATAAAACTCTTTCCCCTTTCCTTTGTTTTTCTTTTTAGAACTTAACACTATCCAGCATTATATTATATATTTGTTTTATCTGTCTTACTAGACTGGCAACTCATGAGAGCAGGAATTTGTTTTGTTTGAGCACTTAGAACAATGTCTGGCAAATAGGCATTTGATAGATACTATTCCATAAATGGCTCAAGAAAATAAGGCTAACATAAACAGCAGTGAGTCCCAAGAACTACTCCTAATATAGCAGGTAACACCTACTTTAAAAAGGAAATTTAAGCCAAAAAAAGTCATCTAAACATCAGCTATAGCATGTTTATGTAATTTGTATATTAATGGGATTCCAAACAAGTAATTAAAAACATTTCTTCTTTATATACATACTTATCAAATAAATATTGATTTACTATCTAGGAAATAAAAACTAATCATTAAATTTACATTTATAGCCCTGGCTGGTGTAGCTTAGTGGGTTAAGCGCGGGCCTGTGAACCAAGAGATCACGGTTCGATTCCCAGTCAGGGCACATGCCTGGGTTGCAGGCCAGTTCCCAGCAGGGAATGCTCAGGAAGCAACCATACATTGATATTTCTCTCCCTCTCTCCTTCCCTTCCCCTCTGAAGATAAATAAATAAAATCTTTAAAAAAAAATTACATTTATAGTACATTTACATTTAATAATTAATTTTAATTATTTAAGTAAACAAGAAGAAAAATATACTTAAGAGAAAAATACTATAGCACAAAACATTAAAAAATTTACTTCGCATTCCTCCCAAAACACACATCTTACTCACCATAGAAAGAAACCCAACTACCTGATCTTCATGTATTTGCAAGGTACTAGTACATTCAGTTATAAAAATGGCCTAAATTAGCTTCAGAGAGCACTGGTATCTTGTTGTATATACATACCTACTTATACATGTATGTATTTAGTCTTGCTCCAGGTAGTAAAATGGCACCATAAAATGTGCAACAATGTTCAATAGTCTTTCCAGTTCAGATAGACCCACTCTTGGAAAGGTCCAGCTCTAACCTCTCCATATCTAACCTCATCCATATATTAGTTGTGACTTGGGAATTGCTTTTACAGAGAACGAAAGAAAAAGAAAAGGTACAGTAAGAATTTAGGCCACACTCTTGGCAAAAGTATCAAGAATAAGGGGACTTCCAGCCAATATGGAGGCATAGATAGATACACTTTGCTTCCTCCCACAACCAAAAGAATGACAGCAACCAATTTAAAAACAAAAAACAACCAGAACTGCCAGAAAATCAAACTGTATGGAAGTCCAACAACCAAGGAGTTAAAGAAGAAACATTCATCCAGACTGGTAGGAAGGGCAGCAACGGGCAGGCAGGGTAGAGAAGACGGGTGGCAAGGCAACAGTTGAAGGACCAAGCAGACAGGTGGTGGCTGGCTGGCCCACATCTGCATGTGGATAAACCAGAAGGAACAACTGGGGAGTGAGACAGACTGAGCAACCCAGGGTTCCAGTGCAGGGAAATAAAGCCTCAAAACCTCTGGTTGTAAAATTCCATGGAGGTTGCGGCAGCTGGAGAAACTCCCTGTCTCACAGCAGAGTCCAATGGAGGAGCCCACAAGGTTGTAGAACATACACAAACCCATCCACCTGGGAATCAGCACCAGAAGGGCCCAATTTGCTTGTGGGTAGCGGCAGAAGTGACTGAAAGTAGAGCGAGAGCCAAGCCAGGGGCTTTGTTCCCTCTCAGACCCCTCCCTAACATATAGCACCACAACTCAGTGACCTGGGTTGCCCTACCCTGGCGAATACCTAAGGCTCCACTCCTTACAATGTAATAGGCCTGCCCCGACAAAAAAGTATGGCCCAAATGAAAGAACAGATCAAAGCTCCAAAAATAAAACTAAGTGATAAAGAGATAGCCAACCTATCACATGCATAGTTCAAAACACTGGTAATCAGGATGCTCACAGGAATGGTTGAGTATGGTCACAAAATAGAGGAAAAACTGAAGGGTATGCAAAGTGCTAGTAAAGAAAAATATACAGGGAACCAAAAGTGATGGGAAGGAAACTGGGATTCAAAGCAATGATTTGGAGCAGAAGGAAGAAATAAACATTCAACCAGAACAGAATGAAAAAACAAGAATTCAGAAAAATGAGGAGAGGCTTAGGAACCTCCAGGACAATTTTAAACATTCCAACATCCAAATCATAGGGGTGCCAGAAGGAAAAGAGGAAGAGCAAGAAATGGAAAACTTATCTGAAAAAATAATGAAGGAGTACCTCCCCAATCTGGCAAAGGAAATAGACTTCCAGGAACTCCAGGAAGCTCAGAAAGTCCCAAAGAAGTTAGACCCAAGGAAGCACAGACCAAGACACATCATAATTACATTACCCAAGGTTAAAGATAAGGAAAGAATCTTAAAAGCAGCAAGAGGAAAGGAGATAGTTACCTACAAAGGAGTTCCCATAAGACTATCAGCTGATTTCTCAAAAGAAACCTTGCAGGCAAGGAGGATTCCCTTCTTTCCAAGGGCTGGAAAAAAGGATTCAAAGTCCTGAGAGGCAAGGACCTACATCCAAGATTACACTATCCAGCAAAGATATCACTTAGAATGGAAGGGCAGATAAAATGCTTCCCAAATAAGGTAAAGTTAAAGGAGTTCATTACCCCCAAGCCCTTATTATATGAAATGTTAAGGGATTTATCTAAGAAAAAGAAGATCAAAACTATGAACAGTAAAATGACCACAAACTCACAACTATCAACAATTGAACCTAAAAAACCAAAAACAACAAAAACTAAACAAACAACTAGAACAGGAACAGAATCATAGAAACAAAGATCACGTGGTGGGTTATCAGTGGGGAAGGGGAGGGAGGAAAATGGGGGAAAAGGTACAGAGAATAAGAGGCATAATTGGTTGGTACAAAATAGACGGAGGAGGTTAAGAATAGTATAGAAAATGGAGAAGCCCAAGAACGTATGTGTATGAGCCATGGACATGAACTAAGGGGGGTGGAATGCTGGAGGGAGTGGTGATGCAGAGTGAAGGGGAATAAAGGGGAGGAAAAAAACAGGACAACTGTAATAGCATAATCAATAAAATATACTTTAAAAAGAGTATCATGAATAACTACCATGTTCAAATTACTGTACTTGTATCCCAAAAATTGGCATTCCTTTGATCATGGTTAGAGGTAAGATAATCATTTCAACAACTGTTACTTTTACTTGGCACTTTTTTCTTTTCATTGCTCTTAAACCGGGGGGGGGACCCCCCAAAACCAAAAATAATAAAATGTTCTAACAGCACTCTAATGTCTTTCAAACTGTTACCCCAAATTATGCAGGGATTTTCTATTAGAATTACTTGAAAAAATAATGGAAATTGAGACCATATTCTGTTTCCCTCAGGAAGAGGGACCCCTGAAATAAGACAAGTTAGTGCATACACATCTGGGCCAGGTGTTGTTTCTTAACCAATGACTTTAGGATGGGAGGATGTGGTTAAAGGAGATGAAGCCAGACAACTCATATCAAGAAAGCTCAGAGGCTCATAGTTATAATCTAACAATGAGATGAAGTTTTAATAATTACTGGCCTCTTTGTTCACAAGTTGCATATTATTTAGTGAGTTTCATCTGAATAAATACGTTTAGGTGGTATTATGGATAGGAGGATGAGGAGTAAATGTCCATAGCTCTACACCCTCAGCAGTCCTGCTTATCTGCTCCTGAGACTGGCTCAATATAATGTTAGCGTTTAAGCTGTAAACCAAAGGGTCCACTTCAATAACTTCTACACCAACAAACAAAAAGCTGCCCTTGTTTAAGTGAAAATTCAAGATCACTAGAACAGTCTGTGTCAGGGTACATATGAACTATACAAGTCTCATGCTTCTGACCCTCGTCCTCAAGTCCCAAAACTGGAATAAAACCAGATAAATGCCCGAGGAACCACTTCACACCCCAAACACGTGCAAACTTTGTTCAACAGAACACTATTGCCAAAATGGAGTTGGCAGAAGTTTGGAGCCAAGGCCCCCAGGCTGCATGGTTCGCTGGCACCAGAGAGCTTAAAAAATCTTAACATAATACTGCTGAGCTTGAATTCTACCAATTTGCTTGAGACTTCTTCCCCAAATATGACTTGTGAAAGATGAAAGCTGCCATCAAGAAAGACTTTATTAAGAATTATCCTCTTATCCAGAAATAATTTGATTTCCCACTCCTGATGGTCATACGTCTATATTCCTTGATGGTTATGTTTATGCTGTGAATCTAATGCAGTCTATTTTGTAATACATGTAAATTCAATTTTGTTTGGTTGCTTCGGTAGAGGGGTACAGGAGAACTAAATTAATTATGACAAAGTTCTAGTTACAAAGCATTTGCTCCAAACAACACCTATATATCACAATTTATTACCCTCAAAATGTGAGAGAAATTAAGATATCAAATATCTGTAAATTGCTATTATTTTACATTTGGTTTAGAGTGTCTTCTCACTGTTCTGAGTTTCAGTGATCCTTTACTTTATATATGAACAATTTAGGAAGTAAGAAAAGAAGCCAGGAAGAGCTCTCTTCCACAAGGTTCAACAATAAGGTTCTATTTGGGATCTTTATAAGCTTTATGCAATTTAATGAGGAGAAGTGTACCTAAATTTTAAAATTGTAGTTAGAATATGAGCAACTATATAACTAGCAACTTTAAAGTTGTAAATGCTTGATAAGCATGCAGTATTGAGAAACTATGACTTGCTTTGGAAGGACATCTTGTGCTGTTTAAATAAGAGATTAGGATTACAGTAAAAAAAATGCTTCTCATATAGCTTAAAAGGGGGGTTTTGGGAAACTCTCTTACTTTTTCCTTAATACATCCATGCATTTTCATAATTACTCTGAAAGCTTTTCTATTTTTCCTCTTCTAGAACCTCCTAAGTATTCCAATTCTCAGCTATGATTTCCTATTTTCACTGGATTCTAATCTCCACAGTATAGTTGGAAACATTTAGGACAAAACATTCTTTAGGATATCAAGTTGTAGAAGACTGTAGTATAAAAGATATTTATATAGTTAGTGCTGCCACCTAAAGATGAGGTGAATAAAGAAGCAATTCAAAGGGAATGACCCATTCTTAAACCTGTGTCATTTTCTCATCTCTAACTAGGGATTAATAAAAAAATTTTGTTAGTATGAAATTGTTGGAATTGTAGTGCCGAACTGCATTTTTCAATGATAGAAAATTTCAAACATTTTAAAGTACTCTGTGGTATCTAAAGCCAGGAGGAATATCTCCCCATTTTTTTGCTCAGACATTAGGCACTGCCTACCATGGAGGCGGGGTGGGCATCAATAGATACCTGGAAGTAAATATTTGAGGGATTTCTGGTTTAGTGGATAAAGTAGGTGATAGTAGACCTAGGGTGTTTCCCTCTACCAGTGACAGACTCCTTGCAACTGAACTAACTTGTATTTTTGTAACTCAATTTTCTCATCTGTAAAATGGGGTTAATGTCACTTTGTTCCTACTTGCTTCATAGGTTAACTAGATAAGATTTTTGGAAAAGGTCCTATCATAAGTGAGTTTAAAAGTCCACTATTGCCTAATAGTGTATCTTATGGTGTATTGCAAAGTAACTTGAAATATACTAAATTAAATAACGACAGTGACTAAGTTTTCCTAAATCTCACATTGACTTCTCTGAGATTCTATTTAGTTTGCAGTTGATAATTTTTAACTGACCCACCTCTATGTACTCAGTGTTGCAGAATGGAGATGTGACAGCGTACAAAGCGAGGGGAAAAGTTGCCATGCATCAAAAATCTTGTCTTAAAGGACGTTTTATAGTTCTGCATTTCGCATAGTAATTTATGAAAATTAAGTTGCCCCTTTTACTTTCTCCCTCTCAGCCCAAAGACGCATAAATAATATTTATCAAGAGTTTTGTCCTGAGTCACAGTCCCTCAAAGGGGCCCAGTTTCACCTACACTGCGTGGGAGGCTGGGCAGCAACCCCACGCTTCCTGTCAAGGATTCCTGAGGCAAGAGCCTGAATGTGGTTTAGCCACTTTCTTCTTTATGCTAATTTTGCTTTTCTAGGCCCTCGCGGCAGGAGTCTGAAGGCCAAGGTGAGACCCTCTCAGGAGATAAAAGGCCCTTTGCCTCCTGAGAGAGGGGGGCGGAACAAGGGCCAGAGAGGGGCGTGGGGGAGAGGTGACGCAGTGGTAGCGGCACCAACTACGACGCCGAGGGCCCCGAGCTGGAACTGACGCAGGCCCTACAGGGCTGTATTACTGCCTGAGCCTGGCTTCGGCCTTCAAAGCCCAGGAAGGGATTTGTCCTCCAGGGTCCGCTACCCGGGGCGGGTGGAAGGAGTGCGGGCAAAAAGGCCCAAGCAGCCCCCTACTGAGACACGCCTCGAGGCCTGGGCCGCTGACTGTTGACGAGCCAACGGCGGCGAGGGCGCGCGCACGCGCGAATGGGGGCGGAGGGAGCGTGCTCGGCGGCCGCCGCGGCAACTAAAACCGAGGGACGCGAGGGCGGAGGGCGCGAGCCACGGAAAGCGGGTGGGGTGGGGGGATGGTGGGTAGCGCGGAGCGCGCGCTGACGTCGCCCGGAGTCACGCACGGAGCGCCGGGTTACGCGCCGACGTCTGGCTGCCACGACTTGCCGTCTGCGGCGGCAGCGGCGGCGAGCGGATCCCGCAGGGGAAGGAGGAGGAGGAGGGAGAGCAAAGGGGGCTGTGAGTGAGCGGCAGAAGCGGGTGTGAGCGTGGCTTGCCCGCGGGAGGGAGAACGAGCGCGAGCCGAGCCAGCCATCCGAGCCGCCTCCTCCTCCTCCCCTCGGCGTCCCGCCCCCGCCTGCCGGCCCGCCCTCCTCCTTCCTCAGCTAGCTGAGCTCGAGTTAGGCGCAGCTCGGCTCGCGCCGCTGTCCAGGACAGGTGTGTGTGTGCGCGCGCGCGCGCCCTCCTCCTCCTCCTCCTCTGCCCCCCCTTCCTCGCGCCTGCCTAGCGCGCGCCCTCCCTCACCTGCGGCAGGACAGCGCCCGCCCGCCCGGGTAAGCCCCTCGCGACCTTTCCTGTTGCCACTGCCACAGCTCGAGGTGCTGCCCACCCCGTCCTCTAGTCGCCCTCTTACGCCCCAGGAATAATTACTGTACCATTGTAGATATCCCCGCACCTTCCCTCCGGAGACCCTGGCAGTGCAGCAACGCCCCCCCCCCAACACCGTAGCGCACGAACGAACTCCCTCCCTCCTACCTCCAAAAAAGAACAAAATCACACGCCCCTTAAAAGAAAGAAGACAATCCTACCTCCGCAGGCGCTGGAGACCACCAATGGTGCCGTTTTCTTAGCAATCCCTGAGCCCCATTTTCCCTGGCCACCTTCGCCCGGGGCCTGGGACAGTGCGCCAAGCGTGGCCGACACTCCCTGCACAGCAAACCTGGCAGGAGGGGAGAAGAAGGAGGGTTCTAAGCTCCACTAGCAACCCCTCCTCTCCTGTGTTCAGCCTCCCCTCCCCCCCGCAATATATACACCCTCCCAGGATGCGTTGTAAAAATAAAAAATAATACATTGATGCTGACATCGCAGATGAAGCCAGGCCCAAGGATGGGTGGCCCGGGCAAGACATATTTGCTGCCCCACAGAGCTGGGTCAGCTCAACAGCCTCCTCTGCCCTAGTCCGGGACCAAAAGGAACTGTTGTAGAGCTGGAGGGGCTTCCCTTTGAACGACAGTGGGTGCCGGAGGCGGCAGAGATGTCTGTAGGGGAAGGGCCCGCCCCCGCCCCCCAAACATATCTGCCTTGAGCCTGAACTTGGTTAGAGAAAGGCCCAAGAGTCCAACTGGGGCAACTTTCTTTGGTTCGTTGTTGTCTACCTCCAAATAAATGCCACCTTCTTTTCGCTGTCTCTGCGGGGACCCTCTTGAGGGTTTTAATTCGTTCTTATCTGCACGCTTTACGTTTCTGTCGGATTAGGTAGGCGCTTTGGGGCAGCTTTTTGCATCGGTGTCTATGTTTGTGTCCAGTGTCCTTGGAAGGGAGGTCCCAGTGTATTACAATAGGCAGAATTTGGTTTGACATCTTTTGGTAGACTGTGAGAGAAGAAAAGGATTTTTTTTCATTATTTTAAGACACCCCCCCCCCCCAACGTTCCCTTCCCAAACTGACGTTTGCGAATTGCGGCTTTGAAAATTGGAATGTTGGCTAGTGTGTGGAGAGTTGCTGATTTCATTCCTTCGGGTACTAGTAAAACCATTTAAGTATCAGCCGGAAGAGAGGGAGCTATTGACATTTGCATCGCTTCTGTTTGGACCTTTTGGCTACAAAAAATGTCGGGTTTTCTGAAAAATTTTATAGAATTTAGAATATGTGGCACGTTTATTTAACTGTTCTGGAAATGCTTAAAATGGAAACATTTTGTGAAGTACGAGGATTGTATCACCTGGATTGTTCTTTTCACATTTTAAATGTTTAATTCATATCTTTAACCCTAAACATTATAGTAGCATTGAAGAGACATAATTTTAAAGTTCAGGTGAGCTATAGAAAGGGGATACGCATTTTTAAAAATGATTGGTGAAATACTATTACCATTAGTCTTTGTTGTTGTCGTTAAACATTCACATCTACTTGAGGGTTTCCCTTAATTTTTCTGGTAGATAGCAATGAGAAGAAGTGGGTAATTCCTCCACTTTGAACACTTGCAGTAAAACATTCCAGTTAGTTTTAATGATTTGGATATTGAAGATAATTTTCTGGTTTAAAACAGGCATTTAACCTAAGCAGCACTTAAACACAAGTTTTAATATTCTTGTTCTTTTTATTTTGGAAATCTGTGATTCTGTGAAATATTAATCAGCATATTGTTTCTGTTGGAAACTCTATATTCAAAAAGGGCTTATTACCCAGAAGTAGATTCCCTCTTTCCAAGTTTATTTTATAAATGTGTGTTAATTTTTACTTTTAAAAACCAAAGCTGAATTAGGTTATTTCAGAACCCGTAGCTCAAGCTGAGGAAATTGAGGCTTTTTTCCTTCTTGTCTACCTGATGTCTGTTTCATTTGCAATCAATTTTTGTTGGTAAGAGTTTGTTAAAGACATAAAGGTAATAGGATTAAAAATAAAACAATCTATTCTTTTCAAGATATGTGTGTAGTATTAATAAAAGCACAAGAAATATAGAGACATCATTTTTTTACATGTAAGCAAACTTTGAGAATGGGAATATTTTATTATTTTTCATCAACATGGATATTTTGCTGCATATTAATATATTTCGTTTTTCTTTTGTCCTTACATTGTATTGAAATTACAAATTTAATTTTACAATTATTTGTTTTTAAGTTACATATTCAAACAGCTAGACACTAAAACTGGCTTTTCATTTACCAAGGTAGTATATTGTTTAGGTAGTTAACAAATGGTTAGGCATAATTTAAATCCACAAATTTTCTAATGGATTTTCAATGTTAGGATGCAAATCTAACTTTGAAATTATATTTAAGGTTCTAAACTTTTTGTTTTAAGACTTCCTCTGAGTCAATATTCATTCTTCTCAGACTGCCTTTTTTAAGGCTACTTTATTCTCTAGCCTAAGGAAAGCTACCTTTCACCACTTCCCTCCCAATCTGACTAAAAGCCCAGATTTACAGGCTTATCCTGAAATTAACTCTTATTTGGGTAGTGAAAAATATACTAAATACCCAATTTATCATTGAATTAGTCTGGAAAAGACATCATTACTCTTGTTTGCTTGTTAGATACATTTAAAAAGTAGGTAAGAGTCTAGTTTATAATAGCAGAAATTTTTTACATATATAGTAAATACTATTAAATAAGTTAGTATGTATTTTTGTGGAGAGATCCGGGTCTCAGTTGTTTGATTTGAGAGTAAAATTCCCAGTTTAAGCGAGGAAATGATATTTAACCTGTGTTTTGTCTAGAAACTTCAACATTTGCCTCTGTACTGGGCAACTAAGAACTCAGTTCCTGGGGACACTTTGTCAGAAAATCAGAGCATTCCCAAACTAAAACCACTTCAGAACCCCTGGACATGATCGTTTGGGACAGAGGGCAAGAAATTTAGACTCCAAAGGTGGTCCAAGAAGGCTGGCAGTTTAAAGCCGTAGTTTGATGTTTGTCATGAGGAAGAGATCATTTATTAGCATGGAAGAATGGCCAGACCGGCAGACGCGTGCCCCCTCTTTGCAATCCCATTGGCCCTGTTGTTGCTTTGTCCTCTCCCGAGGGGGCAAAGTCTTGATACAGCACAAGATAAACCCTTGAGGAAGAGCAGCGGCTCTTCTAGATCGGACTTCATCAAATCTTAGCTTCAGCCTATAAGTGGAACCGTAATGCCCTGCAGGATTCTGTGCGGAGACCCTGCCATTCAGCCTTTGCGTCCGTTTGGGTCCGGGGGTCTATCCAGGGTCCTGATTGCTACTGTGGGAGCCTGAAGTAGCCTCTGCTTTTTTACACGTGTATTTTTATTTTTATTATTTATTTATTTATTTATTTATTTATTTATTTATTTTTGCGTGGTGTGAAGTGCGCTAACAATTTCCTATGTCCCCTTCCCGACAGGGGAGGAACTGCAGAAAAAATCAGCACTGAAAGGGTACTATGTGGTACTAAAGAATGCCCCTCAAACTAAGGGGAAATTCTTTATGGTGCCCATTGCCTGGATTTCTATCTATTAATGGGCCTCCCCATTAGGGAGTTGTTTTGATGACCACTGGACAGGTGGGTTATAATAGAGCTGGCTTACGGGATTACTCCAGTTTACATTTTGATAGCCATGTTGCTTTGCCTTGTTTCTTGCTCTTTAACGGGAGTAGTAAACGTCAGCCCAAAGCTGAAATAGCTAATGCTGGTTAGAATGGACCCTTGCTAAGAGTAAAAGGAAGCTGTGAATATGTAGCAGGAAGGTTTGTCCAGGAAGTGAAGGGAAATAATATGGGGCTTTGAGGGCTCAGCTATTTACAAGGCTTATGCCTTGGACTGGTCTGGGTTTCTTGATCATTAGTCCTCTTTTTATCCCTCTCTTTTCCAGGAAGCGTGGGCAACCATGTACTCAGTTGTCTCTGGGGCTAAGAGCGAAGGAGGCAAGTCTCCGTACTTTGAGGGGTGGAGAATGTGAAACGGGAACGGAACCGAGAAATGGGATAGGCATACTCTTCTCAGGATAGAGGCAGCACTCTCTGCTTGAGAAAGTCAGGTATAGCGCTCTGAGGTCGGTATCCTCTGAGACTCCTGTAGAAAGAAGGTGATGAGGAGGCACTGGCAGGGGGTCCTCTGCAGATGGGCCTTAGCTTTCCGACAGCTGTTAGGACTGCAGACTGCAGTAAGGTAGTTATGAGCACTCGCTGTATATCTGGGAGAAGGAAAATAGGCCTTAGATTACGCCTCAAATCTAGGAAGAAAAAAATCAATGATTTCTGAGACCGGAGGCAACCACTTCAGGTGTCACTGTCTAAAGATTCATTGGTTAACTAATGGTCGGTAACCTAGCTATCTGCCTAAAAACCAGAGATCATTTAATGCTTTACTTTTTGAGAGGTGGGGGGCTCTGCTCGAGTTAGGAGTTTCTGGGAGGGGTAAAATGCATGAGTGAACCTGCGTTAATGAATCCCGTAAGCAACTGCGTTTCCCAGGAAATTCCTGGCATTTTTAGCTCGTGAATATCCTAAACCCTGCTTGGTTTTCTCCTCCTTTCTGGGTCCTTCCAAAGAGGAAGAGTGGGCTGGGGGCTGAAGGCTCCGCAGGGCCTGGTTCATCTGCAGAGCTGGCCGGCAGGCTGGGCTCAGCCCCGAGCAGGGTTGCCCCCCTTCCCAAATCTTGGAAGGAGGAGGGGGAGGCAGGCAGGCAGTCTTGGTCCCAAAGGGGGCTGGTTGAAGGTTTGGGGGTGAGTGTGGGTTTCTTTTTGGTTGTTGCTTTGGGGGGGAGGGCAGAGCCCAAGGGAACAGGCATTGCGGGCACCCCGGCCCTGGTGCGGCTGCTTGCCATCCTCTGCTCAGCTCCCCCCCCTACCCCCAGCCAGCGAGTGCGCCCGCCCGACTGTGCGGGGCTGCGGTTGGGGGGAGGGGGGAGCGGGATCATCTGAGGCCAGAGTCGCTGCGTTGGGAGGGGGAGCGGCTGGAGCGAGGGGAGGGACCGGCTAGGTGTCTGCTGCTCCGTGCCACTGCTGCCGGCGCCCCAACCTCATCGCGGGCAGCCCCTTCTGCAGCTAAGGGTTACTGCCGCACCACCTCTCTTCTTCCTCACCCGCCTCTGCGGCCAGGGCTCTGCGGTAGGAGACAGCATAGCCTGGCGGCGTGTGGGCCGTTCTGGGTTTGGGTCTGGGTCTTGTTGGGGCCGACAGGGAAGGGGGTGGCCGTGACTCGGTGTCCCTCTCTGCAGCGGGCTCAGCTGCGGTGCGCAGGCCCCTATCCCCATATCTCTTTGGGGTCACTGGAAAGCAGAGCTCAGGCCCGCTCCCTATGCTTAGTATGGCAGCCCTCTTCTCACCCCTAGTCCCCCAACTCCCCGGGCCAAGGCCGCCCAGGGTCTGGCCAACAGCGACAGCCACAGTGGTGGTGGCGGCAGCTGCGACGCGGCGCGTCCTGCTCCCCCCGCCCTCCCAGCCAGGGGTGTGGGGTGAGGGCTGGCGGGTGGGCGCCGCCTGGCGGGCGGGCGGACGGGGGGCTGGCAGTGGGGAGGGGGCGCAGGTCACGTGCCGGGAGAGCGGGTGGGCGCGTACAGTAGGGCGCCCTGCTACTGTACTGGGGAGTCAGTGCCCTGTTACCGGGTCTCGTCTGTCTCGTCTCTCCCGCAGATCTCGCGAGAGTGGCTGACTGGCTGTGGGGGTTGCGGCGGCAGCAGGCGGAGCCGGGGAGGGAAAGCAGCGGCGGCTGAGGCGACTGAGGCGGCGGCGGGCGGAGCGGCAGGCGGCGGCGAGGCGGCGAGGCGGCGGAGCGCAGCATCATGGCGGACCGAGACAGCGGCAGCGAGCAGGGTGGTGCGGCGCTGGGCTCGGGCGGCTCCCTGGGGCACCCGGGCTCAGGCTCGGGCTCCGGCGGGGGCGGTGGTGGCGGCGGGGGCGGCGGCGGCAGTGGCGGCGGCGGCGGGGCCCCGGGGGGGCTGCAGCATGAGACGCAGGAGCTGGCCTCCAAGCGGGTGGACATCCAGAACAAGCGCTTCTACCTGGACGTAAAGCAGAACGCCAAGGGCCGCTTCCTGAAGATTG
Organism: Trachops cirrhosus; assembly: GCA_028533065.1. Classification (NCBI taxonomy): domain Eukaryota; kingdom Metazoa; phylum Chordata; class Mammalia; order Chiroptera; family Phyllostomidae; genus Trachops; species Trachops cirrhosus. The sequence goes on along the minus strand of CM052546.1, from coordinate 25,374,131 downwards.
CTGAGGTGGGCGCGGGCGGCAACAAGAGCCGCCTCACTCTCTCCATGTCAGTGGCCGTGGAGTTCCGCGACTACCTGGGCGACTTCATCGAGCACTACGCACAGCTGGGCCCCAGCCAGCCACCCGACCTGGCCCAGGCGCAGGACGAGCCGCGCCGGGCGCTTAAGAGTGAGTTCCTGGTGCGCGAGAACCGCAAGTACTACATGGATCTCAAGGAGAACCAGCGCGGCCGCTTCCTGCGCATCCGCCAGACGGTCAATCGGGGGCCCGGCCTGGGCTCCACGCAGGGCCAGACCATTGCGCTTCCCGCACAGGGGCTCATCGAGTTCCGTGACGCTCTGGCCAAGCTCATCGACGACTACGGAGTGGAGGAGGAGCCGGCTGAGCTGCCCGAGGGCACCTCCTTGACTGTGGACAACAAGCGCTTCTTCTTCGATGTGGGCTCCAACAAGTACGGTGTGTTTATGCGAGTGAGCGAGGTGAAGCCCACCTACCGCAACTCCATCACCGTGCCCTACAAGGTGTGGGCCAAGTTCGGACACACCTTCTGCAAATACTCGGAGGAGATGAAGAAGATTCAAGAGAAGCAGAGGGAAAAGCGAGCTGCTTGTGAGCAACTCCACCAACAGCAGCAGCAACAACAGGAGGAGACCGCCGCTGCCACCCTGTTACTGCAGGGTGAGGAAGAAGGGGAAGAAGATTGATCAGACTTAATGGAAAAAAAAACCCACACACATGCATACACACACAGCCACACACACAGAAAATATACTGTAAAGAAAGAGAGAAAATAAAAAGTAAAAAAGTAAAAAAAAAAAAACTTAACTCCAAGGGAGCACCACCCACAGAACCTCCACCGACAGTTTCTCTTCTTGACTTGCCACCCATCGCTGGATGTTGTCCACTTTATCCACCATATAAAACAGTAAGCAGCTGCTAAAACAAAAAACAAAAAATAGAAAAAGTAATAACATTATATGAACTGTGTTTCCTACTTGATTAAAAAATATAAAGAACTGAGTGTTTATTTCCCTAATTAACCAAGAACTTTTGTACACGTTTAAGCTATTATTATTAAAAGTGTTTGCAAAATGGTCAAGATTATAATATTGCTGAATTATATAAAAGTCCTTTTCATGTTGAGCTAACATTTGACTTTAGCACAAAAAAGAGATATTTTAGAACACGTAAAATAATATTTTTAGTTTTTCTCATTTTGTTACCAAATTTCAAACCTTACATGGAGGTTATTATAGTATATTTGACACCCTATATACCTGTGATTAGAGATGTGTATATATACGAGGGCTAGGCATGCTGTGTGTCTGAGCTTTGTCTAAATGTTATGCAGAAGTTTGTAGAGTTAAAGGTACGTAGGTTTAATTCATGCAAGGTAAACAATAAGTGCTCTCTTTTATACAATATGCATTGCATCTGGACCTTAAACATATAAAAATGGTCAGTGAAACTTCTGTGAACATGAAGAAATTATTAAAAAAGGCATTTAAATGAAATTTGCTAAGTTGTGATTTTTACGGTTGGAACCAAAGTTATTCAAATAGCAAAAGGAAAAAGAAAGAGAGAAAAAGGAAATCTCCCATAATATTTTTCTGCATCTGTTTGCTTTTTGACTGAGTAGGCGTTTTGTCATTATTGTGTATATGAGATGTACTTGTATCGTTCATAATATATTTTTTTTATTATGTGTAGAAGGATTTTAAAAACTTAACTAACGTGCAGCAATTTCCAGTGAACCTGTACTTGGACATCAGGTAGTGAGTCTATTTGTGGTCACTAGCACTGTCTCCTAAACTTGTAAGAGGTCCGAAGCTATCCTTTGGTTTTTGCCAGTGCTATTAACTTATGTAGACCTGTTAAAAGCAGAGCAACACAATTACAGTTATCCTACTGAGCCATGGATTCTGAGTTTCATTTTAAAAGAGAAAGTCAAGTTAAGTTGGTGTATGTAAAGGATTTCCATGTAGCTGTGGTGCTAGTTATTACTGGCTACATTATATGCTAAGTGTATTTGTGTTCCCCAAGTGTACAAGCCTTCTATCAAAAGTATGTTCTATAATTCATATATTCAAGGTGTTAGGGTATGCAAATGGAAAGCTTAGGAGAGCACTTTACCAAGCTGGTGTCCTCCAAACTGAAATTGTTTGTAACGATAGTCTTTTACAGGTTTTCATTTAAAGATGTTTGTGTGCTTTTAATTGACAACTAACTTCTTGCTGCTGTATAGTAAAATATTAATATATTTTTATCATTAAACTGCTGCATGACTATCATCTTTGAGTGAAGAGAAAATGTTATAAAAAAAGATGCCTTAAACAGTACATTTTGGTTTGGAATTCTGTAGAAAGTATTTTGGTTAAAAAAAAAAGATCTTGTGTGCGGAGAGAGTTCTGGGGATGGAATTGTTTCTTGGCAAATCCAGACATATAGATCTAACTGCTGTATGTAGGAGACATCACCTGTAGGAGCTGGAAGGTGTCAGTGCTTCTCATACTGTAAAGCATTGGCCTAGGAAGGTGAAACAGTTGTCTTTTTGAAGGATTTTTTTCTGCTGGTTCTTTGGGTTTGATTTGATATTTTTAAGCTCCCTGGTTGAGTGTGTTGTCTTTGTTTTTTAGATCTACTGTATGTGTTGAATAACAAGCTATTTCCATTGTACTGTGCATTTTCCCATTAAATTGTTTGCTTTTAATATTCATACAATGTTAAATATGAGGTGACCGTACAATAGTTAGGAGTTTCTTTACTTACAAAATCACTGGAAATGATTAAATTGCTTTCCCCCTTTCCCCAAGGTGCATTTTTCTTATTTCCATATAGTAAAGTTGAGCTTTTACAGTGCATAATGTGACATTTGGAATGCTTATCAACTGCATGTAAACATTAATAACCTGCACTTTTTTTGTCTTAAGATTTGTTGAGCTGTTTTGTTCACTGTACTTCAACTGTGATATGGAAAAGACTGCATTCTCTGTGCTGTTACTAGTTAGGAAAGAGAATTGCTTTGATTTTGTCTCTTGTTTACTATAGCTTCTTAAAGTTATGCCTTGTGCTACAGGTTGTTGGAGTACTCCTAGATCAGTGTTTCATAGTAGCCAGCAATAAGTAGTGCAGGTCAACAAAAACACAGCAAACTTAGGCAAAGTGTCCTTTCTTTGAGATGCGAGTTCTTTCATGAGGTTTTCTTTAGGGTCATAATTACCTAAAGTGAAGCCTTTCTTACCTATAGACTTCAGATTCTGCTTGGAATCCTACCGGATCAAGAAGCACACGTATTGTGCAATTGTCTTTACACTATAACAGTTAAACACAATCTTACTAAGATTTTGAAACCATTGTCTGATTTATGGTCAGTGGGTTTAAAAACAAATCCACATGCAGATCTTTTAAGACTTAAGAGATGATCATAGAAAAGACTAAAGTGACTGTAAAGATGCTCTTTTTTGCATCTCACTTTACCTCCCCAAGCACCCTCCCAAACCTTTTCCCTTCTTCCCTCTCCTATTTCATCCTTTCCCCACCCTTCCCCCAGGTGCTCGGTACTTTACCAAGGTCTATATTTCAGTGTTTTATGTTGGAGTTTTTCCTTGTTTTTATTTTACTAGTTGGTAAACTCTGTGCTGAAACAAAAAAAAGGAAATGGTTGGTATATTTGACCATATGTGTTATTCATAGAAGACAGTATGATCAAATGTGCCAAAAACAAGCAAACAAAACTTAATTCCTGACAAGTATGCCTTATTTTTAATGATCTGCTTTGTCTTACAATTAAGGTCCAAGAGCTTGGTTAAACTATTATTTGCCTAAGTATAAAGGAAAACTTGAAATGCATTGCAATATTGACATTCTTTAAAATGAGAGACACTGTCAAGTAATTTAATCTAGAGATCAGCCACCAGATTTAAAATGCTCATATATATATATGTGTGTGTGTTTGGTGTTGTTTGTTTTTCTTTTAAATCACCAAATCTTTTTTTAAGCTACTTTTTATTTGTGCCTCCTATTTATCATGCTGATGTTAGAAGCAGCAGTCATCCAGCCACAGAGGGAGCTAAAGTTAACTAACCAGAACTGTAGAAATCATTATACATGCCTTTGACAACAAAGGAAGTTTATAAGAAAGGCCATGTCGGCTTTTCCTCCACTAGATAAAGATTGGAGGTAGATGAATATTTGCCAAATGGAAAAAACAATAATACAAGTCAGGAAAGACATACTTTTCCAGCTTCTCAAAAGCCATGGAGAGTAGAAACCAAAACCAACAGGGAAAATAAAAAACCTTGAAAGTGTCACTTTCTAGCTGTCCCATGCAGGGGTTGAAATTTGACTCAAAGTGGAAAATATATCAGTGTGTTTTTTAGGTCTTCATATCTAGAGATGGATAACTATTCCAATTTGATTTTTCAGGTAATGGAGAAAGCTGCTAGTAATTTTAACCCCTGCCTAAAGAAGACAGATAATTTCATTTGGGAGCAAATACTTATTGCCTTGAAAAATAGCACTGTAATAGCCTATGAAAATTAGTTGTAGAATAACTTTTATCCCTTTTAAACTATGCAAATTATTAAACAAGTGTAAATTAGGACTCAAAGATAGTTGATTATATTGCAACCAGATGGCATTCACAAACTTAACTGGAGCATATACAAATAAAATCTATTAGTCTAAGAGTTTTGTATGCTAACAGAAAAATATAATTTAGCTACCTATTCTAAAAATGGTGAATATTATTAATATTGTATAATAGGACTGGGAAGACTGCCTCCTTTTTTGAAGAGAGATTAAGGATTTTTATAATTGTTTTTCATCAAATTTTAATATTTTTGTCAAATTTTTAGGTATTTAATTTGTAAAACAGTTTGCTTTGTACTGGCATACAGAAAATAGGGTATTGATTTTAAAACTTTTTGAAGCCAAGTGATCAAGTACATTTGTAATAAAAGTCAATGGATCTATATCAGTTGTACTCACTGTTTTCATTTCTTATTACTATAGGAATGCTGTACTTTTCTGCAGGAAAACTGAACTAAATTTGGGTGGAAGGGAGGGGAAAAGAGAAGTCTGTTGATAATGAGAATCTGGGTGGGTACTATGGCCCAAGCACTTCACGTAATTTTTAAGTCAGTTAAGATTTGGTATATTAAGAAAGATGCTTACATCAGTGTTTTTGTTCCTGTTTTTTTTATGGAAATTGATGTTTGTGGGGGTTATCTCATTCACTGTGTCTGTGCTTTAACATTTTCATTTGGCACTGTTGAAACTTTCTAAACACACTTTTATGACATTTTGGGTTATCTGCCAACCATGGTGTGGACCCTACCATGGACATGATTATTTTTATCTCCCTCGATGGTTCACCCTCTGTTCTTCATATTCCCAGTAATTTTTTATATATTACTTACACACACATTCCAGATGATTTTAGAACGGGGATTTCTGAAATTGTTGCTCTGGTGGCTTTCATAGCTCCACAGTTCATTTTATTATACACGTGAACATATTTTTAGGATTTTTTTCCCCAAAAAACATAAGATACCAAATCTGATGACTTTTCCCTTTTCAGAGTCTTTTCAATATCAGAATGAGATCCTGCTTTCTAAGTAAAAGAATGCTAAAACAAGGGAATCTTAGCTAAAAACCTAGGTTTGAAACAGTTGGTGATAACTCTGAGTATAACATTGTTGATTATCCCTAAATTTGAATATCTTAATAATTTGGAGATATATATACTTCCACATCAGGGTGGAATGAATGGAAAAAATTTATTGAAGTTGCTTAAGTGAATAAATATACTGAAATTATTTGTGCAAAGTTGTTAAAGTTTACCTATTTTTAAATCAGACATTGTAATATTTCTGGTTTTTTTCATTGCAAGTTAACTGAATATAGGCCATTCATAATGAAATACCCTATAAAACTAAAGTGACCACTGCTATTAAAATTATTGTTTTCATCTGACAGCATTAATTACTATAGAGAATTTATAATATATTTTTAAGAACATCTGACTTTAATATTTGAAAAATTATTGATCCTAAAACAAAACCTAAATTCAAGGCCTAAGTCATTTGACAGGCTCTTTTTGAACATAAATTTAATTATTATGGGCTAAGTGAAGATCATTTAAACTGGCATTAATTAGCATGAGTCAAGTAGAATTTCTTGGTGCAAGAACAACCAGATGAAAAGTGAAAGATGATTGGTTTCAAGCCAACAGTTTGTCATCTTTCAGCTGCTAAACTGATTATCAAGGTTTGATGTTGAATAGTCTAGGCAATTTATATCTTTAGGAAAGTTTGAATGTGGCAAAAGTCACGTGTTAAAAACATTTTTCTTAAAAAGAATTTCATGGCTACTCATTTATTTTTATTTTGTCCCCATATTATGTTTGGTATTTTTTTTTTTTTTACCGATGTGCTTTGCTTTTGTGGAAAATTGTCTTGTTTGACCGGTGGAAACATGGTGGTGATACTCTATGTAAAATAAAATTACTTACTGATCAAAAGTATTTTATTCATTTTAGAATTGCAAGATTTTTGCACTTTTATGAATATATACTTTGTTTCAATGATTATTAATAATTTGTTTATTAAATTTTTATAGCATTTCATGGGAAAATTTTAAACTAAAGAGTTTAATTTTCTTGATTTAGGGTGCACTTTAATAATTCAAGAGGCCTCCAAGTTCAAGGACCAAATCTTTATGTTGTAGAATCTTGAGAAACATGGAAATACTCGTTAGCATGTGTTTTGGTCTAAACTGGATTAACGCAGAAGGATCCTAAGAGGACTTAAGAAAAGATGTCCTTATTGTAAACTGGCAGTCAAACTAATGGGACAGGTGACTTATGTATTCACTTTGATTTAGTCCAACCGTAATGGCCATCAGCTAATGAATTATTAGATACGTGTTGGGATTGGGTCAAACTCCCATTCACTTGGAGTGGGTTGACAGTTTCCTGTGCAGGTAATTGTTGGTGGCATGTGACCTACCTCCCTACCAAATAATCTGGCTTTTTCTTTTACCCATCTTCCTGTTTGTCTCTCCTTTATTCTTCTTGCCATAGGCCTGCCAGTGGCACTAAAGCTTACTCTCTTGAGAAGGAAGTAAAGAAATTGCTGACTCCTACCTTAACAGCTAACTGACCCCAGAAACATTTTTGTATTATGAGGTAATCAGGAAGTTTTTATGACTGGTGTTTGCCCTGTAGTCTGAAGCTGGTCGTTTGAAAGATAGCAATATTGTTCGTTAAGAAATTTGTAAATTGAAGAGAGTAAGAAGTATGTGTATTTTAGGTAAGTTACTGGGGGCTGAGACTTACTGGTTTGGAAATCTGAGAGCAGAAAAGGAGAGCTGTGAGCTATTTGATATGTTCGAGTATGGGAGTGTGAGAGGTATATAAGGGAAAGGTTTGGAGGAAAGTTGGAGAAATTTTTATTGGAGATAGGAAAAGATACTAAGGTAGAGTCTTAAATAAGAGTTGTTGGCTAAGGGCAGTGAAGTTGATCTTTGTTAAGGAAGTTTCAATAAAGCCAGAGAAAATGGGTACCTTGTTGGTTGTGAGAAAGCTGTTGGCCTGTAACTTGTTGTTATGATGATGATATATTATACAAACATGTTTTCACATGTAGGATTTTTCCTTTTCTGGACAAATTTAGTAGCGTAGTAGTGTAATTATGGAATGGCAACTTTTCTGGTCATGGCAAATTGGTACTGGGGACTGATTACTTTTAGAGAAGATAAAATTTCAAACTTTTTTATAGGTGTAATTTTTAAACTATCAGGAATATGTAGTATCTGTTCTCCTGAGCTTATCTTTACTTTTCAAAATGGTTCTTAGATCAAAATCATTTGATTTTGCAGTTCACAGGATCTATAGTATATTTATTATGCCTTGCTTTTACAGAATCTTGAGCCTTTGGTTCACATGAATTTCTTAGAAGAGGACAATAAACCAGAAAAAAAATACTAAATTGCAACATTAGGTATCTTTCCTATTTCTTCTACATTTGCAATCCTAAGAACCATTTAAAATTGTGAACTTTATGAGACCCTCAGAATACTACATTTCTGAAATTAGATAACCCCCTCCCAAACTCAACTTTGTATTCTCACCTCTATTACTTTAAAATTGTAGAATTTCCAAGAGTTCAGTGGTGGAAGATATTAGTAATACAATTTAGTACATCTTGGAAGTCCTTATGCCCTTTGTAGAGTGAATTGATTGTGTTTAGGTTTTTGTTCCCAATATTCCCAAAGCATTTTAAGTTATTGAAGATAAAGAATTTCTACAGTATTTGTTTTAAAGTGACATAATTCAAATATATTTAGATTAACTCATGTTTTCTCATTTAGTATGGACTTAGGGATCTTGACAGATTACTTTCAAGTTTAATTTTACCCAAATCTGTGTGCATTAGTGATCAAATCTCTTTAAAGATAGCTAAATGAGGGGTTTTGATTTTGTATTTGGAAGGTAATTTTTGTCAAGTTTATTAACATCAGAATTGTTTTTATAACATTTTGTGGAGTTGACAGTGTAATTTTCACAATTCATTATGTGTCAGATTTGAAATTATAATACAGTTACAAGTCAGTCCAGAGCCTTCTTAAATAGCCCCCACCCTTAGTAATTGTTTCAAAAGAAGTGAATTCCCAAATCCATGTCAAGAACCAGTGATTTAAATGTCTCTGTAAGGCTTCCGTGAGTCTAGCCAATGGAGATAAATGATAGCCCATTTCCATGCTGCATAGTTGTTAGGGTTTATAAAATTGTCAATATGTAAAAGTGCAAAAGCAGGAAAAACTCTGTAAAATTGCCTATAAATTTTCTAGTTTTCATTATTTGCACTATTTACCTTTGCACTTGATTTTTTGAAAGTTAAGACTAGTCACTTTCACTTTTGTTTCTAGTCTTTCTGATTTCTTAGAGTTATGTTTTCAATATCCCACCCAAAGCAAGCTTATATGCAATTAAATATGCTTTATAAATCCAAGAAAATATTTTTTAGTGTTAGCTATGTAGAAAAATTGTTTTGATGAAATTTTTAATATGGGCCTTTATTTGCCAATAAAATCCTTTGTAAATGTGAGCTTTATTAAGCTATTTGAATAGACAAAGTGAAAGCTTAGGATATATGTATATGAATGAATATATATATTCTTTGAGATGTATGTGTGTGTGTATGTGTGTGTATATGTGTGTATATATATATGAATGAATATATATATTCTTTGAGATCCAACTTCCAGCCTGAGATGGACTGGTTTTGGAGTGATTTGTTTTCACTCAAGTCAATGAGATTTGAGTCTAGCTGGCTGTTGGCTTAAAAATCTGGAAGTGAAGTGGGTGGCAAGTGGCACTCCCTCTTTCATGTAGTTTTCCATAATGCTCATAGAGTTTTCTCATGATCTATGTGATATTACTGGTATAGAAAGAATTATATTAAATGAATATTCCTTTTTGGAATTCAAGGTTGACTCATTTTTTGAGGGGGCGTGGCAAGGGATAAGAGACTTTATTTTAACTAGAGACATTCTTATAACCTCAAGATGTGCTCTAGAAAGAATAAGAGAACAAAAAGTGTACGTGTGAACATATTTTTTGTCTTAGTGAGATTGTGCAACACAGGTTCAGAATTGCAAAAAAAAAAAAGGTTGATGGTTTTGTCAATAGAACAGAAATGTTTTGGCTAAAATTATTTTTGTAAGTTATTTAATTATTTCATTTTATATTCCCTTTCCCATAGCCTTTTAGGCGTTTCATACTTAAACCCAGCAAGTGAGAGGCCTCTCTTTAGATCTGGTTTATTTTTGGAATGACTGAGTGTGTTTCTGGATTGGGAGGGGTGGGCAGAGGGTAGTGTTTTAATTGACATGCTCTTCTCAGCATGTTTTGCTAGTTGTTCTGGATCTTATGTTTGTAAATTGCGTTGAAAATTCAGTGATGTATTTGAAATGAGAAAGTCCTCTGACATAGTGTGGATGTTTGTGGCTGGAACCTTTTGGCTTTGTTTTTCATTTGGGTAGAAAGTTAAATTTCCATTGTTCAGATTTTAGGCTTACCTAGTAGAATTGTGCCCAGTAGTTGTCTAAATATGGACCAATTTTGGGAAATGAGTTGACAGATTTGTATCTGACTCCAGATACCTTTACTCAAAATCACAAATGAAAGGCTTACACCATTAGAGTTGTCTTAAGTTTTATGTTGTCAGAACTTTAAATGTGGATGATGATCAACATTATATGTATGAATTTCCTTTGGTGAAAGAGAAAAATCCAGTCTCCAAACCTTTTCTTGGAGACTAAATTTACCATATATGGAAAATGAGAAAATTTTTAGAAAGTGGCTTTATTTTTTAATAGAGTTTAATCAGCTTAATTATTTTTCCTAATTTGAAGCACTATTTTCCAAATATGAATAAGGGGAAAAGATTAGCAATTTGGCTCCCCCCTTTTTTAAGGCCATTTTTAGTTTTCTGCCCCCATTTCCCAATCCTGGTATAAAATGAATTACGGGTATCCCTCTAAGTACCTGTAACCCCTTTTTGGGGTCATAAATACCTTTGATAATCTGATGAAAGTGATGGACCCTCTCCCCAGAAAAATGCACATGGATAATTTTGCAAACAACCTCAGGGGCATCACACATCTTCTGAAATAGCAAAGTTAAGGATCTGTGCTCTAAGTAAACTCTATAGAGAAAACTTTTATGCAATTAATTGATAAAATTAGGAACTAGCTATTGGCCTAAAACATTTCAGATTGGAATTGTTAGATGGTGGCCCCTACTAGCAAAATGTGACATTGAAACCAGCTTTGTTAGACTTTTTAACATCCAGACAGAAGGAAAAAAGAAGGAAAGTTCTGAGAGCTATTCATAAGGAGTCAGGGCATCTCTAGACATGGGAGCCATTCCTGGTTCAAGGCAGGGGTCAGGGTGCCTGACAGCTTCTAGCAGGGTAGAGTTTGATAAACCACAATGCTCAGGATGCCAAGGGGTTAGCCATTATCTTAACCCCTTCCTCACCAAAAGATTTTAGTTTTGTCTATTGGGAAACAAAATGTCACTAGGGAAAAAAAAGATTTGCCTTACAACGTTGCTAGAACACATCAGTTTGGTGATACATGGGACACCAGTATTATTTTTGAGAAAGTGCGTAAAACCAAAGTAAATTATTCTCTATGTAGAACATTATTTACTAGTAACATTTCTTTGGATGTATTAGCTTTGACAATTTTTACCAGTAAATATTGGTTTTATTTAAAACTGGGAATCCAGTTTATAATTAGGATAGCTGTTATATCTGTCCTTTCCCCCATGTAAAGAATAATTTAAAGATTTATGCACACTTCTTTTCTCTCTCGATGCCATGGAGTGGGGTGGGTGGAGTGGGGGGAGATCTTTGAGTCAACAACTGACAAGATGTCTTCTCCAAATTTAAAAATTGAGAAGCAGCACTTTAAGTGTAACTCTACACCATTTTAGTGCATGTATTAATTTTAATAATGATTTTTGGTGCATGCCTTTGGGCTTATTCAAAAGTGTACAATAGGAAAGTATATTTCCTTTCTTAGAAAGGAGATGTTTTTCTACTTTGCAACATGTGATTACAAAAATCTTCCTCTGTGGGAAGATTAACCATGTATTGAACTACTGAAAAGTATATATTTTTAGATATACAGAAGGAATCTACATGGAGCAGCATTCAGACCTATATAGAAGTCATAGCATTCTGTATAGGACCAAAAATGAAATAACATGAAACACTTAAACAGACTTTGTTGGGTAGAAATACCTTTAGATCTTCATCGACTTCCAAAAAGAAAATGCCACAGAAGTTTGCTGAAAACTTTTGTCTGAATTTTCTCTGTCAGTGTATTTAGCCCAAATACAAATTTTGGGTTCACACATACATTAAGAATCAAAACAAAGCTAACTAAATAGATCAGTCTGGTTTGCCAATCCAGCTTGACTAAAATAAGTAAACTAATCACTTGCAATATGAAAAACTGTCCAACTCCTCTAAGGTTTTGACAAAATTATCTTGGCTGATGTGGGAAGACTCCCACTTTGATTTTTGACCTGACAGTGAAGATTCATACTTCACCTGATTTCAAACCTGACAGTGTCTGTTTAAGGAGCTATGGTACAGTTTGCTAATTCAATCTCTGATACCTACTGATTACCTGTGAGATCTAGAGTCCAAAGTAGCCAGCAGCTGTATCCCTGAGTGCTCTGTGCCCATCAGATCTCTTAAAGTAGGTAGGGTTGGGACCAGTCACAGTTCAGATGAGTGCCTTCAGGTGCTGTGGACAGCCCCAGCTTCAAGAATTGTATCTGCTTTTTCGGGAGTCATCACTGAACTAATGTCCCACATGGTGTTACTTACTGTAGTTGCTCTCTCTTGGAGGAGGCCCAGAGCACACATCCTTCCTAATTGCTTGTGGTACTCAGAGAGGGGGTGCTAACTCTGATGCCCTGGCAAAATTCCAGTTTAGGGATGTGGGTCTTCTTACCATTCTAATTGGAAATGTGCATCGCTTCCCATTTTCAATACAAGCCAACCTAGTCTGTTTTTTTGCCCCAGTCCCAAGTCTCTAAGATGCTGGTGTGTATTATATAGGCCAAGTTCATGTCTTATCCTAATTGCATAAGAGTTAAGGAATGAGTGAGTTTGGTCTCAAAGTACCCTGTAGTTGAAGGGTAAACTCTTGGAGTGCTTTGGGGATGAAATTGGCCCTCTTTTAGCTTAAGTTGGGGAATGTGCTAGCCATAAGGTGCGAGCTGAAACCTATTTTCCCTCTTTTCTTAGAGCATTTTGAGAAAATCTGTTGGGTTTTCAGTAGTCAGGGAAGGCCGGAGTTCTGCAGCTTTAAATCTGGGTAACTGACGCTGGTTTGAGCAAGACTTTGGTTAATTAACTGGGTTCTCAGATGCCACAGACTCCGTGAAAAGTCACCATTATTTTCAATGGTTGTGATAGAAATTCCCCAGTAGCCATTATTTTAAGATTATATTGCAGAGTTGCTTTATTTGAGCTTTTTGTGTATACACAATCCCAAACTGGAAGAAATTTAAAAAAAAAAAAAAAGGAATCCTGCTGTGAAAGGTATATATTACTCTAGATTTTTCTTACTGTAAATATTGTAAGATTGTAATACTGTCGATATTTTATTAACCAACAAATGTTAATCTATGTGAATTTAGACTTATTTTAAATGTGCTTCTTATTTACTGTGTGTGGTTCCTGTTGCTGACAGTATTAAGTTATATTCTGATGTAAGATTAACTTTATTAAAGAATGTAAACATTAATGTTTCCTTATGGGAAAACAAATAAAGTATAAAGAAGACAATTCTTTTCATTAAAACATACTGTGTATTTACACTTGCTAGACCCAGCACCACTGACAAATTTAGTACATTGTTCAGAATTTTAGTTAACACAGCTGACATGGTTGTGCTCTATTTGAAAGTCTAAAAGTAGGTATTGTTGGAATATAAACAGTTTGTATTTGTCTGCTGTGAATCATCTTGAAATTTCTAATCAAGTTTGTAAAATTTTTATAGTAAAACATTTTAATGACAATTTAAAAATTTATCTTCTTTGAAGAATGGTCAAAACACTATCCTTTCAGAAATAGAATTATTCTTTAATATCTTTCCAAAATGACTTTGGTTAAATGGACCAGATGTACATTAGTTAAAATTTAGGACAAAGTTGTGATATTCTTCTTTGAGTTTACAAGTTAATCCTTATTGGAGATGTGCCAATTATACAGTAGAATATCATTAATTTGCACTGTTTGGGGACCCCATTAAGAATGCTTAATTTTGCCAACTAAGAAGTAAGCAAATGCAATTTAAAAAGTAAATTTGAGCATTCTGTATTAAATATGTGCAGTTATTATCACACGAAGAAGCGCAGTGTGTCAGGCTGTAATATAAACCATACTTGCTGTCATGTTCTCCCATCTCAGTGCTGGGAACTCACCATGTGGAAACCAAGCAAATGTGTTGTGCATCAGCTGGCTTGAGTTTGTTCAATATCAAAGCTGAAACTAGCAAGGTCTGCTGTACTGCTTATTGAAGTATTGTGATTCTTTTAGGCATTGATTCTTACAAAATATATACTGTAACAGTATACTTTGTACAGATTTAAATTTTATTTGAAAAAATGAAATAAAGTAGGCAAAAAATAAAGATGTTTATTTTTCATGTGACTATATAAACAGATCAGTCTTTTGTTTCAGTGCCTTTGCGGGGTGGGGGGGCATGGGTCTGGTTGCTCTTGGGTTTTGTTGTTTTATTTTTTTAATATTTGATAGGTGGAAACCATTTTTAGGACTCAGTGGCAGGTATACTTGCCTGATAATTAATTGGCTACAAGCATTAAGTGTGCTCTCTCGCACTGGAAAGTTTTTTCAAATTTGTTTATTTTTTAAAGATTTTATGTGAATTGCTTCCTCGTCTTGCTTCTTGAGTCAGTTTTGAAAATTCTCTGATGGCATGATTTAATCTAGCTATCACAACTTGAAGAGAAAGAAAAACTTTCCCCATAGATTATGCCTCTTTTCCAATGGAAGGGTTTTGTTTCCTGTTGTTTTAAATTTGAAGTTGGTTTGGCGTAGTGGAAGGGTTACAAAAGAGTATATGATGCTCTCACTGGTGTAGCTCGGTGGGTTGGGCATTGTTCTGCAGACTGAAAGGTTGCAGGTTTGATTCCAGTCAGGGCACATGCCTGGGTTGTCAGCCAGGTCCCCTTGCGGGTGTGCAAGAGGCAACTGATCTATGTTTCTCTCACACATTGATCTTTCTCTCCCTTTCTTTCTCCCTCCCTTCTCCTCTCTCTAAAAATAAATACATAAAATCTTTTAAAATTATTTTTAAGTGAATATGACAGAAGATGAAGAGTATCTTCTGCAGAAAATAGAAGTTGTGCTTGAAAATAAGATCTTTTAAAACTGCTTTTCTAGTGAGTGGAGTGGTAGACAGTGAATAAAGTTACCGATGAAAATGTGGCACAGGAATTGTCCTTCAGAATAATTTTAATGGGACCTTTTCATAGAAGATTAGATCATATGAGCAGGAAGAACCATCCCAGTTTTGGCTTCTAACTCAAAAATCAGTGGAGGCTTCAGGTGTATGATATTTCCTTGATCTTTAGGAATGGGGTTGAAAGTTTTATTTGTGGCATTCTCCTCATTTTAACTTTTCTGGTGCTTTCACTTACCTTCAGGCTGGATATGGCAAGGCTTTGAACAAGTAATTGCAGGAGTAGGATTCTTGCAAAAATTACACTATGGAAAAATTTTTCAATGTTATTTTAAATGTATATGACAGTGATTATATTCTAAAAACTGACGCACGACCATTGAAGTTTCTCACAGTATCACAGTTCCAGGCTTCCCCAGGTGAATCCCAAGAAACTGTTGTTATTCTTTTGGGTTTTTTTCCTGTTAAAATATCCCCTCTTGCCCTGGCTAGTAGCTCAGTTGGTTCGAGCATCTCCGGATACGCCAAGACTGTAGGTTCGATTTCTGGTCAAGGCACATACAAGCAGCAACCAATGAATGTATAAATAAGTGGAACAACAAATTGCTCTCTCTCATTGATAAATTTTTTAAAAAGTCCCTTTGTAGAGAACAGCAGGCTATTGGATTAGCTTCCACATCTGACAACCACCAACTCCAATAAAAAATAATGTAGAAATTTTGCTGTATGAAAACTTAAAATGTGCCACTGTTTGGGGAGGTAGGTGGGGTGCTAAGAAACTAGTTTTCCCTGTTTTTCAGTGCCTCTGATTTTGGGGAGCACTCAGGACAGGTGGGTACTTGAAGAGGAGACTAGATTCCCCTTTCTGTCCTGGGTCTCTGTTCAAGAGGACTCTCAAGTACAGGAGCTTGTGGTGGAAATTCTAGTCATTATTTGCAGTTACATATACGAGGTGAAAAGCTAGAAGACAGGCCCCTTCCTAAGTGTCCTGTGGCCTTAATCTTTTAAAGACTCCAAATACAGGGCTGCAGGGAAACATCCCAGACTTGAAATAGGGTGAGGCTTGTAGAGCCACAGGTACCCCTTAAGTAAGGAGCCCATCATGTTCAACAGAACTATTTGTCATTTTTATTTAGCTCTTTTCCTTTCTAAAATGATATAATTGTCAGTATCTTCCTACCCTCACCTCCTATTGATGTTAACTTTTATTCAAGTATGTGGTATGTCATTTATTTTAGCTCTTTTGCATGGTTTTTAGAAATGTCCTTGTTCCCACTTCCAATAACAACTTTCTAAGCAGATAAGACTTTTTGATTTGGGGAACTGGGTTTTGGACACAGCTCTGTTCATTCAGGATCCAAGTAAAGAGAGATCTCTTTTTCAGGCTTTGACTGCTTGCTAACCTCAAGGCCAGCACACGTCACAACTGCTTTCACCTCAGTATTATCCCCCATACCCTTCTAGAACCTGAGGAGGAGGAGCCATTTTTCCCCCTGGAAATGAGGATTCTACCTTAATATTGCAAATCTCCAGAGCGTTTCCAATAATGTCATTCCAGTTTTCCTACCAACGTTGGTTTTCATTCATCTTGAGTTGTTCAAATCAGGTCATTTGGCACTTAGGTTGGCAGTGAGAAAAATGTCACAAAAACACTCACTGAATGTTTCAATGTTTAAAAGAGCAGGATATCCCCACTGTATAGCCAGCAGGGTTGTCCAGTTAACCCCACCGTCCTTAGAATCCTGACTAGCCCTGTGTACCCAGCTCATAACTCAGACCTTCCCTGGGGAGCAGGAATTTCTCTTGTCAGCTTCCTGGGGAGATTGGCAGTAGCTCCAACCTAGCTCTGCTTTCTTTCCCTGGCTCTGGCTATGATACCCAGGTGAGTCTGTATTGCCACCATCCTAAATTTTTCCAAGCCCGTCCCCCCTTTTTTTTAACTTATTTTGGTTGCTTGAAATATGCAGGGCACCAAGATAAATGTTTTGTCTAGGTTATTTATTTTAATGCTTACCACAACCCTAGGAGATAGGCACTATTAATTATCCCCATCTTACAGAAAAGGAAACTAAGGGGCAGAGAAATTAAGTAATACCCACAGGGGTCACACAGTCAGAATTCAAGTCATCGGTTCTGGCAGGCTGATACCAAAGCACATCATTGGTCTCTATCACTCTAGTGTATCGCCTTCCCTGTGAGGTTCTGTCTCCTCTTCCCCTAACTTGTAGGGTCTCCCTGACTTTGGTATTGGCTCACCTCAGGGCGTCCTTAGCTGGATGGCAAAGCCAATGTTCTCTGTAGCAAATGAGGACTTCTCTGTATAGCTCAAAAGCCACAATTCCTGTATTGAAGTTTGAGTCATGAATGAATTCACATTTTCATTTTACCTCTACACTTTCATGAGGGAATGACGTAGAGCAGGTCTGAAGAATGCTGGCAAATGGCCCTTCCAGGCCTCTTTCCACTGCTCTTGCTTAAAGTAAGCACTGCCCTGAGTACTGTTCCTGCCTCTTCCCGCCCTCACCACAACATGATCAAAGGGTTCTGTGAATGGAGCTCTTGAATTCTGTCTATTGGAGGTGTTGGTTTCTTTTTCCCAGATTATATCCCCTAGCAGACACCTTACCTTCCTTACAGCAGACCTCCTATCTTGGCCCATTTAGTTAGAGGCTCAAAAAGGATCAGGAGGAAGTCTCTAGAACATCTGGGTCTGCCCAGATCTGCTGGGACCAGCCCTGTAGTTTCCAGCTTAGAGTTTTGCTTGGACTTTTACGTTTCTGAAGGCATTTCCCTGCGTCCTCTAAAATGCTATTTCCCAGATGCTTCCTGACCTCTAAGGGGAGGTCCAGAGTCTGTCACTCTCCAGGGGCTTATTCCAAAAATAAAATATGAAATTCCTTGGGATTTAGGGGTGGTTTAAAGGGTTGTGGCATTTGTTAGAATTCTTGTCCTAAAAGGGAGTATTAGCATTTAAACTAAAACCCCTTGTGTTTTTGTATCCTTTAATGCAGTGATTCTGAAAGGTGGCCCCCCGGACCAAGAACATTAGCATCCCTTTGGAAATTATTAGAAATGTAAATACTTGGGCCTCACTCCAGAGTGAACTGAATTAGAGCCTGTTAGAGCCCAGCGATCTTCATTGTAACAAGCCCTCCAAGTGACCCTGATGCCCATTGAAGTGGGAGAACCACTGCTCTCTAAAGGAAAGGTTATCTCTTTTGGAGTCAGATTTGAGACTCTGATGAAAGCTTGGGGCCCTCTCACCTGCTTCACAAACCCCCTGAGGTCAAAGTTAAGAATCCCTGCTCTGGAACACAGAGATTGTTCATGCCTCTGTAGCTTCCACCCTCTCAACATGACTTGGAGAAGGGGTGACCACATACTCCCCGTTGTTCTTCTGTCTGTGTGCTGTTGGTTGTCCCTGAGAGTGGGCAGCCCCTGCGCCAGACAGCCCAGAGAAAAGGACTTGCTGCTCCCTGTATGTGCTGTAACTATAGCCCTTGGCACCGACACAAAAACCAAATGCTCAGGCATGGGGCACCAGGCCAGGAACCTGGGACCCAATAGAAAAGTGATTCCTTCTCCTGGAGCTGGGAGTTCTGTGTCAGAGCAGAACTGCTAAAAACTGCTGAACTTCCTGCGACAGTCCTGGCTGGGGCATGTCGACTGCAGCTAGAACTTAGTCAGTGGCAAGTCCTGGTTTTATGCCTGTTGTCCCTGGTTAATTGTGGGTAACATCCCCACGCACTTGCACAAGTATCCTGGTTTGGATGACAAATTTTATGGCCACCCATTTTCTCACCTAACAGCCTCCTCACTGATCTCCTTATTGCCCTGCTTTCCCCCCACAGTCCATTCTTCACACAGCAGCTAGCTTGTGAATGTAGTGATCTGGCCCCTGCCTAGTTTTCCACTTTTCTCTCCTTTCTTTCATCATCTTACTCATTTCTCTGAAGCCATACTGGACATCTTTCTGTATGTTGAATGCACAGAGCCCATTGCTACCTGAGGGTCTTTGGCTTTGCTCTTCCTTGCACCTAGAATGTATTTTCCTCCAGATGCCCGCATGGCTGGCCTTTTACATGAACAAGCCCCAGCTTTCATGTTCTTGCTTCAAGGAAGCCTCCTCTGACAACCCAAACGAAAGTGGCCCCCAGTCACTCTCCCTCACTGCTCTGATTCAGTTTTCCTAGTATTTATCACTGTCCAAAGTTGTCTTTTCTGTCTTTTTCTGTTGATGAGCTAATTCTGTGAGAGTGGGACTCATTAAGACATACCCAGTGCTCAGACTGGTCTGACACAGAGCAGATACTCAATAAACATCTGTTAGTTAAGTGACTGGACTCCAGTGATCCCAGGGCATTTCTGGGAGTTAGCTGTGCCTCTGGGGCTGACTTCCTCATCCACCTTGAATGCAAGTACTATCATTCTGTTTTATCTCACCTCTGGCCCACAGGTGGGTAAGACTGGGACTCTGAATATGAGATGATTTTCTCTGCCTGCTGCCAACCCTCCTTCGCTTCCTGTACCTCCTACCTCTCTATGGGCCTAAGCACGTGCTCTTTGTAGCTATCTCATCTCCAGATGAGGCTCTGGGGAAAGAACAGTGATGACCCTGGACACAATAGATAGCTTAATGCCCGCTCAGCTCCCAACTGCCCCCCAAAGCACAGTTTATTTGGACTCTGGCCATTCAACATGCACTTTGCCGGGAGGGGACTCTTGGCCACTAAGGGTATGATGGGCAGCATTCTTTTGGGCTTTTCCCTTGGTAAGCTGGGCACTTCCTCTCTCTAGTTGAGAGTAATCCACTCTCCACTAGGAATCCACTAGTTGAGAGAAGGGAGGAGACGAGCTATCTAAGGGGTGATATGCCCTGTTTCTGAATGCTGAAGGGCAGAAGATATCTAGAGAAATATGGCCTCCATAGAGCAACCAATGTCACTGATGACATTTCACCATATCCTGGCTCTTCTCTCTCTGTTCCTTGGCCCCTCCTCCAACAACTTGCCAGGGAATTGATAAAGAGCCTTCCTCCTTGATTCTAAACCTGAGGAGGAAACGATTTGCCTGTGGTCAGCTGAGCTTAAAATTAGTTTAGGCTCCAGCCCTAGCTGGTGTGGCTCAGTGGATTGAGTACCAACTTATGAACCAAAAGATTCCCAGCCAGGACACATACCCAGGTTGCTGGCCAGGTCCCTAGTGGGGAGTATGCAAGAAGCAACTGATCGATATATCTCTCACACACTGATATTTCTCTCCCTCTCTTTCTCCCTCCCTTCCCTTCTCTCTAAAAGTAAATAAATAAAATCTTTAAAACAAATTTAGGGTTATGGAGTATGAACTCAAATAGCAAGGTCATATGGAGATAGGAGATAGAGTTTGAGAGTTTCCAACCAGCTCCCCATAAAATGAATCCCTGATGCCTTTTGGCTTAGTGGATTGAGTGCCAGCCTGCAAACTGAAGGGTTGCCAGTTCAATCCCTGGTCAGGGCACCTGCCTGGGTTGCAGCCCTGTCCCCAGCTGGGGCACATGCAAGAGGCAACTGATTGACGTTTCTCTCACACATCATGTTTCTTTCCTTCTCTTTCTCCCTCTCTTAAAACATAAATAAATATATATTTTTAAATGAGTCCCTGACAAGAACCAAGCTACTACGTGGTGGGCAGAAGGAAAACTGGGAGATCATCACTCTGGAGGATTTCCAAGGCCTCAGTTTGAGTCCTGATTTTTTGGGAAGGAGCATGGAGATGGAAATTAAATAAAAGTTTTAGGTTTGAAATCAGGCCTAGATGCAAATCCAGGCTCTCTCACTCCCTAGCTCTGTGGCCTTAAATATCTCTACCTAACCTTCCCTAGTCTCAATTTCCTCATCTGTAAATGGGATGAGTGCCTACCTCATTTGAGTGTTGGGAATATTAAATGAAATAATTTTTGTCAAGAGTTTATAGCACTGTTCTTCACCCAGAATAATGTTCAGCAAATGCTGTCATCATCATTATCCTTCTTGTTGGAAAAAGGGGAGACAAATGTGGAACCTGAGTGGTCAATAGGTGCACTGCCTCCAGCAACCGCTGCATTCCCAGTGGAAGAACCAGGAAAGCAGCAGAAGCCTCTGTAGAATGATTAACTAGTCTGCATTAGATTGAAGGGAGGGGGACCCATTCTGACCCCTTCCTGTTCAGCTTTTGGCCTACCCTCATACCTTTCTCCTGTGAGCCCAAGGAAGATTAAGTCTGTGGCTTTCTTTCCACAGACCTAGTTGTATACTGGACCAGATTTATTTTTGGTCTGTCACTTAGTGTCTCTGTTCCAGGCCTGGGGTGATTGAGGTTTTCTGGTGACTGAAGAGAGTGCTCTTTTGAAAAACAAAATTTGGTCTCAGGTCTAGGGACTTTGCTTCCTTCTGGCTACATGCACAGCATAGACTCTGCCATCTGCCAAGGGTGTGGGATGACTAGAGGTCAATGCTGAATATTAATTCACCTGTTGGTCATCTAAGATAGCAGTTAATCAGCTACAGGAAACAACTCTTGCGTAAGAAAAGGAGTGGTTTGCCTATGGCAGAAATTCTTAAGCCTGGGCTTTTTGCGGTCTATAAAGCTCCTAAAGTTTTTCATAAGAGTATACCTTTATGTTCAAGGTACAGTTTTCTGAGAAGAAGATCCATAGTTTTCTTCAAAACTTTCAAGTTACAGCCCCAGTAGGTTCAGAATCACAGGTTCTGATCTGAGATTAGAGATAGAACCCTCCCCTAAGGGGTCTCTAAGAGGCTGCATCCTTCAGCTTCGTTGATCAACAGGACTATTAGTTGCTTAAGCTTCAAGGAAAGAGAGCTACCCTGCGTACTGGACCTATCTCCTATTTTCCCTGAAATTTGATTGCAATATTAAAAGGCACTCTAACCTGCCATATTTTGTGCCAGATGTGGGGGTGGGTACTGGTTTGGTGTCATCTCAGAGGTAGGAGTGAGGGTTGGGTGACTTCACTGGGGTCTCTTTATATTGTCCTCATTTGAATGCTTGGTACCTAGTTGATATTTAGCCACAGTTTGTGCATTGATATGGAGTTGTTTCCTTTCCTTTTGGAGACATGAATCTAAGCTCCATAGTCCATTTTTTAATTTCCCAGAGGCCAGTAGCTTTTCCCTTCCCCTGCAGCATCCTTTCATGAGGGGTCAGGTGCCTTGGTCTTATCCCCATCTGTGCTTATTTACTCCTTACTCCTCAGCCTACAAATCCTGAAAGATATCTCTGAAAGAGATATCATCCGAGGGCTGCAATGATCCACATGGAGCTGAGGGGTCTCATGGATGTGATTAAACCCACATGCTCTTCCCAAAAGCTCTCTACACAGAGAAAATGAGGTCTTGGGAGGAGCTGCCTGAGCCACATCTACTCTGTGAAGATGGGCCTAAGGACTGGCGACTATGATGTCTGACAGAGAGGCAGCCCTCCTCCCACTCCTCACCCGGGGCCAGCAAAACTGTTTTTACTCCTTACATCTTGCTTCAAGACTCCTGTCATGCACCTTGTACCACTTAATCCAACTGTTTTGAGCTGGCTCTTAATAACTATGACTTGAGTTATCTCTTGATTGTAGGACTCTAGGAATGATGAACAATAAGGAGTAGTCACCCTCTGGTGCTTATTTACTTCCTCCTGAACCCGGCCTTCTGAGAAGGAATTGTGAAGGAAAAGCCAGGCCTTCAAGGCCATCTGGTCTCCCACTCTGCTCAGTCCAGGCCAGCTGGTCCTTTTAACCTTATTAGTGGTTCCTCGGGCTATAAAGAGTCTTTTTACTTTTATTAAGTGTATAGGTCCTCTCCTTTATTGCTTTGTATTTTATGGTTTTTAAAGATTTCTCTCTCCCCAGAATAAACATTCTCCCATATTTTCTTGTACTTTTTTTTTTTTGGTATTTCTTTTATAGTTGTATTTCTGTTAATCCTTTAATCCATCTGGAATTTGTTTTCGGATATGATGTAAATTAGGGAATCTAACTTTTTTTTTTTTTTTTGCAGAGGGTCACATGCTGCTCAGAATTATTTATTCTACAGGCCACCCTCTCTCCAGTGACTTGAAATACTACTCTTCTCATATTCAGACTTTTGTAAATACCTGATTCTAGATTCTTTATTCAGTTGCATTAAACCTTTTTATGTTCCTTATACCAGAACCACACCATTTTAATTGTTGTAGCTTTTGAGTATGTTTTTAAAGGTTTTTTTTTTAAAGATTTTATTTATTTTTAGACAGGTGAAGGGAGGGAGAAAGAGGGGCAAGAAACATTAATGTGTGGTTTCCTCTCACGCACCCCCTACTGGGGACCTGACTCATAACCCAGGCATGTGCCTTGACTGGGAATCGAACCACCAACCCTGGTTTGCAGGCTGATGATCAATCTACTGAGCCACACCAGCCAGGGCTTGAGTATGTTTTGATGCAGTGTATTTTTCTCCTTTGTTTTGTTTCCCCCAAATTGTTGTATTATTATTACATATTTTTCCTTCTAGATGTATTTTCTAATCAGCTTATCAAGTTTTATTTGACGAGTCCTGTTAACACTTTGGTTAGGATCTTGTTGATTACATAAATTAAATTGGACGAGAGTTGATGTCTTTACAACATTGAGTCTTCTCATCCAGAAACAAAATGTCTCAACTATGTTCTTTTAAAAATATATATATTTTTTATTGATTATGCTATTACAGTTATCCCATTTTTTCTCCCCCTTATTCCCCTTCACCCTCAACCCCCCTCCAGCCAGCATCCCCCACTTAATTCATGTCCATGGTTCATACATATAAGTTCTTTGGCTTCTCCATTTCCTATACTATTCTCAACTTCCCCCTGTCTGTTTTGTATCTACCATTTAGGCTTCTTATTCCCTGTACCTTTTCCCCATTTTGTCCCCTCCCTATCCCAACTGATAACTGTCCATGTGATCTCCATTTCTGTGGTTCTGTTCCTGTTCTAGTTGTTTGCTTAGTTCCTTCTATTTTCCGTTGTTTTAGGCTCATTTGTTGATAGTTGTGAGTTTGTTCTCATTTTACTGTTCCTTTTTTTAATCTTCTTTTTCTTAGATAAGTACCTTTAACATTTCATAAAATAAGGGCTTGATGATGATGAACTCCTTTAACTTTACCTTATTTGGGAAGCACTTTATCTGCCCTTCCATTCTAAGTGATAGCTTTGCTGGATAGAGTAATCTTGGATGTAGGTCCTTGCCTCTCAGGACTTTGAATCCTTCTTTCCAGCCCCTCCTTGCCTGCAAGGTTTCTTTTGAGAAATCAGCTGATAGTCTTATGGGAACTGCTTTGTAGATAACTGTCTCTTTTTCTCTTGCTGCTTTTAAGATTCTTTCCTTATCTTTAACCTTGGGTAATGTAATTATGATGTGCCCTGGTGTGTTCCTCCTTGGTTCCAACTTCTTTGGGACTCTCTGAGCTTCCTAGAGTTTCTGGAAGTCTATTTCCTTTGCCAGATTGGGGAGGTACTCCTTCATTATTTTTTCAGATAAGTTTTCCATTTCTTGCTTTTCCTCTTTTCCTTCTGGCACCCCTATGATTTGGATGTTGGAATGTTTAAAATTGTCCTGGAGGTTCCTAAGCCTCTCCTCATTTTTCTGAATTCTTGTTTTTTCATTCTGTTCTGGTTGAATGTTTCTTTCTTCCTTCTACTCCAAATCATAGATTTGAGTCCCAGTTTCCTTCCCTTCCCTGTTGGTTCCTTGTATTTTTTCCTTTATTTCACTTTGCATACCCTTCACTTCTTCCTCTATTTTGCAACTATACTCAACCGTTTCTGTGAGCATGCTGATTACAAGTGTTTTGAACTATGCATGTGATAGGTTGGCTATCTCTTCATCACTTAGTTTTTATTTTTGGAGCTTTGATCTGTTCTTTCATGTGGGCCATACTTTTTTGTCGGGGCAGGCCTATTACACTGTAAGGAGTGGAGCCTTAGGTATTTGCCAGGGTAGGGCAACCCTGCATTGTGGTACTGTATGTGGGGAAGGGGTCAGGGAGGGAAAAATGATGCTTGCTGTGCTCTGGCCAGCTTTGTGTCACTTCCCCCACTACCCACAAGCAAATCGGGCCCTTCTGCCACTGATTCCAGGGTGGGTGGGTTTGTGCACATTCTAGGACCCTGTGGGTCTCTCCAACGAATTCTCCTGTGAGACTGGAAGTTTCTCCTGCCACCACCCCCACAGATTTTTTGAGTCAGAGGTTTTGATCCTTTATCAGCTATGTTCCTGAAGGCCTCTAGGAGAGACATGCTCACTTCTCTTAACCCCTGTAGTCCCTCAGCATTTTTGTCTGATGCCGTGAGCCACCTGATCCTTGTTTTACTGTGTCCTGTGATTCTAGCTCACTCATCCCCTTTTTCCACTCAGAGATGAATGAAACAGTTGAGCATTTGCTTTTTCTCAGGAATTCCAAGCTTTATCTTTCCAAGACCCAGAAGAACTCCAGGGGAGTTGTTCTCTTTTCCCCAGCCTTTACTTCCCATTCTCGGAACCTCCCTTCTCATCTTGCCTCCTCAGGAATTCCGGCATTTCTAATCTAGAGTAGGACAGCTTAATGTTGTCTTTAGTCTGGACTTCCCTGAGAATCTGGTTGGCTTCGAACATAACTCCTCATTCTGACCTTCTCTCTTTTCAATTTGTTACATGTGATTTTTAAAATTAATTAATTATATATTTATTTATAGGAGGGGAAGGGAGGGAGACAAACATCCGTGTGTGGTTGCCTCTAATGTACCCCCTACTGGGGGTACAACCCACGAATGTGCCCTGACTGGGAATCAAACCGTCGACCCTTTGGTTTGGAGGCTGGAACTCAACCCACTGAGCCACACTGACCAGGCTGTTCCATGCAATTTATAAGCTTCATCCAGACAAGATAATATGTTGGAAGGAGTGGAAAGCTCACAGGGTTTTTGAGGGAATAGCAGTGTTAGTGATTCTATACACCAGTTGCCCTCACTAAAGGCATGAGCTTATCATCCCAGATTTGCCAACAGGTACCATCTTATGATTCTACTCACCAGCCTGAACTCCACAGAGAATCTAGGAATTCCTAGCCATTTCTGATCCCTGATATCTGTCATGTGCATCAGCCTCAAAAAGCAGGCCTCTAGGTCAGGCTGACTGCCAAAGACCTAGGAGTGAAGCAAGAAGGCCCTAGCCCTTCTGCTCAAATCTCTTTCAGGAACAGTAGTATCCACCTATTTTGTTGCCACTGTGAAAGTCAAAAGGGCCAGAACTAGAGTTATATGGGTTTTCCAACCAGTGTGGTAGCCAGAAAGTAGGAAAACAAGAATGTGAGCCAGGGTCCAGGTCCCCACCTCACCAGGAGAACAGCTGAGTGTGCTTTTGGGTCAGGTACAATAACAATGCAAAGAATAGGCAGTTTGCTCAGAGCATTTGCATATACACAAGTACCCAGAAAGGCCACAGAACCATGCCACCCAAACATGCTGGCCCAGCCATGTTCCTCTGCTTTTTCTGTATCCATTTGGCTGTCTCTGTGTTACATCATCCAGCTTCCCGGCTTCTCTGGGGCCAGGTCAGCCTGAGTTACCACTAATATATCCTCTGTAGCCTTGACAAATCTTCACCTGCTGCTTAGATTTTAAGATTTTGAGTAAGGACTGTGGAATTTGTTACAGCAATTGGAAAGTTACCTTACCATAAAACTATTACAGAAAATGATTCCTAGACATTTGCGTTTCAAAGGACAGAATGAGCCACTCCAGCATAGTGAACCAATTTCAGGGGCAGGAAATCTGCCACAGTGGCTGAAAAGTTCTGGTAACACAAACAGAGCTACAGTGTCTAGTTCCTCGAGATCTCACTTCCAAACACAATAAGCTTCAAAGAATTTTCCCTGGCCATCCCGCACCTACCCTCCCTGACCCCACCTCCAAGTTGCTCAAGACTTAGCCAGCCACCCAGTTTTGCATGTCTAAATATGAAATCAAAGTCCCAGACAGGGAGAGGGATTGTCACAAGTAATTGCAACATCCCACAAGAATTTGTTTGGAAGTTAAAAGGAGCCAAACCTGGGCCTTCTCCAAAGCTTCCAGGTCTAAGCTTTTTGAGAACCACGTTTGATCTGTTCCAATGTGTTGAATGTAAATTCTTGTCTTGTGCCTGCTTGGCAGCTCTAGGGGACTCTGCAGGGTTCCTGTAGCCCACTATGATGACATTTATGACCTCCCTTAGGAAAGGAAAGAGTGGGGAACTACCTGCCATAAGCCATAGGCTCCCAGAGTCGGCCTTAACCTTCTGAGCCATGCTCAGAACACTAGCCCAGGGGAGAAGAAGGGATGACGGCTCTGATGGGCGAGGGCACCCCGATAGCTGCAAAGTGGGACCTGGATGGGGAGGGGAAGAGGCACAGGCATCCTGCCACACTGCTGCGTCCTTTCTCAGCAGGTCACCCTGCCTTTGCCCTCACTCTTACATGTTAACTCCATGACATTTTGAGATGATGTTCTCGCTTTTTCCATACAGAGAATAGCTACCTTCAAAGTGATAGCTTAGGCACAAACACAGTAGCTACTCCTGATTATCCCTCAATACAGCCCAGTATTATTGGGGAATACAAGAGGTTGTTACAAACTAAATATTATCATCCTCACCATCGTGGAATAGTTAGCACTTACTGACCTTTTACTTTGTGCACAGCCTCCTTGTGAGGCTGACATTGCCATTTCCATATTTGACAGAGTAGGGGCCAGGCTTATTGAGGTCAAGTGGCCTGTTCCAGGTCTCCCAGTTGGTCAGAGGGGGAGCCGGGGCCCTGGGGGACTTGAGACATTGCCATGGTTCATTTTCTTCAGGAAGGAGTAGAAGGAAGCAGAGCCCAGTAAGGTACCTGCCAGCCCTGACAGTCTAAAACTTCCAGGCACCATTGGAAGACACTTTCACCCCACATCTTTCCTGGGCCCCAGGTCTTCCATAGCTGACTCAGGACCACTGGGACATGACGCCTCAGGGATTGGGAAGGTGTGGGAGGGGTGGAGGAGTTCTGTCTTAGTTCCTTAAAGAATTCTCAAGTCCTGTGGGCATGCAGGACCCAGTGGGCATGTGAACCGTGCTTCCCTGCTCCCAGTTCTCCAGTACTTCAGGGGTGAGGCTTTATCTGAGAGGTAAGTTATTCCTTATCCCCACCACTCTGGCCCTAACACAGGTCAAGGTCAATTCCTACTTGAAGGTCAGTGGTCCTACTGTCCCTCAGCCCAATTTCTTTTCAGCACAACTTAATTTCTCTCTCCTCTGCTGATTTACATGGCAGGTTTATTTAATTAGCTAGAGGTGAGTCAAAGTGCAGCTTGTCCTCAGAGTTAATTAATATTTACTGAGCCACTGCACAGGGATGCCAAGACTGGATTGTGTCCTCCATATCAGCTTAGGGAACAGACTTCAACCCCTTGTGCCCAGCTGGGATTGAGCCCTGGAACCAGTCAAAAAGCGGGGATAACGGTCTCCAAGCTACTGCGAGGAGCACGTGAGGGCAAGCACCTAGCATGCTTACCGTGGTTCCTGGCACCTGTTGAGGACTGGGAAAGTGATAGCTGTGTTTGTAAATTGTAGAATGGAGTGGCAGGGAGAGGTGGCTGGGAGACAGTCTTCACCTCTGGAGCACATTCCAGAGGAGAAAAGGGCAATGGTTAGCGGGTGCTGCAGGGGACGCAGAACCCCAGACACATTCATAGATGAAATGAGGCATGCTTCTCCCTGATTTCACCAGGTCCCTTGTAGAAGAGGGAGAAAGCAGGAGTGGCTGACCTTGGAGGAATTCAAGTGGACCATGAGTAAATGGAGGCTCTCCTTCAGCTGTGATTGCATTGGGGAGGGAAGGAAACCTGGCCTGGGCAAAGGAGCACTGGCCTGTACAGTCTCCACCAGGCCAGGACCCCTCCCCCACTTCTCTCATCCTGTCCCTACACACACCACAACCCCACCCCACTCTTACGCTGGAAGAAAGACGTTTGATCTGGATTTGAGCCCTTCTTCCAAATGGTGCTTCCTTGGGCCTTCTCCTGTGGAGCACCCTGACAAAGCCAGTACTGTGGCAGGATACAGTGACAGTGCTTTCCCTCTCCCTCTGCCTCCTCTGGGGCTGCCATGCCTGATGGGCATCTCACAACCCGTCCTGTCTGCTGGGCTGCAGGAGAGTCCCCTTGCCCAAAGTCCTCTTGGCAGTTGCCAGCTCTGACAGCCAGCCCCTGACTCTGGGCTCATCATCTAGACGTCTCAGTACTCCCTGTGGAAGTGCCAGCATAGCCAGTGCCTGGGTGTCTGGGCTCCTTAATTTCTGTCTGCCAGGGGTCAAGGTGGGAGGTTACCATGAAGCAGCCCAGCCCCAGGTATGGACAGGTCATTCTGGAAGTCAAGGCCAAGTGAGAAGACATACTATTGAGACAGGACCCAATGCTGTCTGTCTCCAGCTGCCAGAAAGATGGTTCTTTTAAGTCAAAGACAGAGGCAAGCCTGAAGACCTGGACAAATTTGGGCAGGAGGGCAAGCCTAAAAGTTTCATTGTGGGTTTGCCACATCTGCATAAAGCCAGAGGCTGGGTGGGAAGGGTCTCCCCAGTTATCTGAAGTGACTTGGATAAGGAAAATGGAATGGGAATTGGGCAGAAACTGACACAGCCAAACTGTCAGCTACTGCCAACTCCATTGAGCCTGAGGTTCTAAGGCCCCCTGCTGGCCTCTCAAACAGGTTCCCACCCTTTGGCTACCTCCTCCCCTGGAGGCAGACTGGTCCTTCCTTTTGGTCCCAGAAACTACTTCATAACACCACCACCACCAGACACACACACAAATGCTCTTTTTTAATCTTGTTGCCTTTGGGCCTAGCCCGCAGCTGCTCCCTCTCCCTGGGCTTCTTCCTTCATGACAAAAACCTCTGAATCTAACCCAGATGTGTTTGTTTGTTTGTTTGTTTGTTTGTGGGGGTTGGTAGCATACAACCCAACCTCTTCAGGAAGCCTGGGTTTCCCACCTGTGACTACTCGCTTCGGAACTATGCAAGTGGCAGCCTCCCGCAGACAGCACCTCGAAGCAGACTGTGCTGCTGCTTCCCAGAGGGTCTTCCAGCCTCCAGCTCTTGCTTCCCTGTTTCTCCTGTTGCAGAGCCAAACTTTACTGGGCCTCCTGGTTGATCCCCACCCACCCTCCCCCCACTTCACCCCAGTTCCCACACCATTCCTCCACTCCAGCCTGGACCAGGAATATTCTCTCTCCCACCTTCCCTCCCTCACCCCTTCTCTCTCCCCTCGTCCCCCACTTCCAAATCCAGTCCACTTGTCAAGTTCTAACGGCCCCAGTGTTCACACTGCAGCCCACCCCCACCATGTCCTCCCCCAAGGCTCCTGCTGCTAGGTCATGTTTGGGCCAAGAGTCTTGAGTGTTTGTCTTCTGAGATTGGAAGCACCCAGAGGGCAGGGACTTTCACCTCCCACACACCCTAGTGCAATCTGGACTTGCAGAATGCTGACGCTCCCTAATGACCTCCTAGCATTGGCTCAGAGGCCTCTGCCTCCCCACCTCTGAGGAGTGGCAGGTCTGGAACTGACTGGGCCAGTCAAGAGTACCATTGTCAGGTCACTGCAGAAGGAAGGAAGATATGGGGACGTTTCCCAGAACGGGTGTAAAGGAGAAGTAGGCTTTTATTTTCAGGGAGGTTGAGTGAGATGAGAGAGGACCAGTCTGGAATGAGGTCCCTGGGTATCAGTCATCACGGCTGGTGGAGAAGCCCATGCAGGGTATGGAGGACGTGGATCCAGGGGAACTCCCTGATCTTACAGTTGCCTTGTTCCTCTGTCCCTCCATTACTCCTAAGGGCGTCCTGCCTCCGGGTTCGGAGCCCCAGGACAGATTCTTGGCGTGACCTCGGGCGGTGCCCAGTGCTGCTGTGGACAGCTCATTCCGTGGTGGCGGCGGTGGCCGCGGCTGCGGCTGCGGCTGCGGCGCCCCTGGTGGGTCCCAGGCGCCGCCAGGGGGCGAATGGGGTCCCCGCTGGCTCTTGGGGCGCCCGGCGCGCCAGCGCTGCGCTGCACTACACTCGGGAGAGGCCCAGCCAGGGAAGACGAGCTGGAACCTCGGGGCTGCTAATTCCAGCCCCGCCCTCAGGACAGCTTGGTGGCTCTGGGTGCCCCAGGCCTGGGCGAGTGTGCAGCCTCGGTGCGCTGGCACAGGTGGTCAGGCCAGCAGCGCTCCCGCTCAGCCCGCACAGGGCACTGCCCATGGGCCCGCCGCGCTTCCTTCCTGCCTCGGGACAGCCCTCTTGGCAGCTTGGGCTCTGCTCTCCCGGCCACCCCCGATTTTAGGGCCGATGATTGAGTAGGCCGCACCTCGGGGTGCCACAAATGGAGGATTTAAGGAGAGGGCGAAAGAAGAGGCAACTCGGCTCTCCGCCTTCTCCCCACCTCGAGAAGCCAAGCCGAAAAGCGAAAAGCGGCAGCGGGAGGTGCACAGGCAGGTCTCCGCGTCCTGCGGTTTGGTCGGCGGTGCTTGCGGAGACCCCGACCCCGCGAGAGGCCTGCCGGACGCACTCGCCCGGTACCTGCACCCATCAGAGCGCCTCTACCTGGTCTGAGCGAGCCGACCTCCACGATCCACACCACCCTGGTTGCAGTCCCCTACTGAAAGGGCCACATTTGGTTTAACGAAAACAAAACGAAAAAAAAATGGGTTTACAATTGTGTCTGTTGTCTCCTCTTTGGGTCAGCTCGCGGTGAGGACTGTAAGTCACTAAGTCTCTAGGGCTGGAGCTCCGACCAGACCTGCCCCCCACCCCTCCCACCCCACCATTATTTATTTCCCTGAGGCCCCGCCCTTGGCCCTGCGGGGTATCTTCCGACTTGATGAGATGCCGTTTCCATAGAAAATTAGTATTAATACGTCCTTTGGAACCCAAGTCAGCCTTTTTCAAAACGTGGGGCTGCCACAGTTGGTGATAAACCTATTTGTATGAGTTTCTAAAAACCCTCTTTGTTCCCACACACTAGCCAACATCCATTCTAGGCAAATATATCTACCACTGAATAAAAAGAAGTCAAGTTTATATTTCATCTCAAGAGGAGTCTGAAATAGTACGCCTCCACTCGACTGTCAGTCAGTCACTTGCATTTTGTTTTGATTTGGTTGAATTAGGTTTGGGGATTTTTGCAACCCTCAAAGCAACAGCTAAAGGTTAAATTATGTCTCAAGTGCTGGTGTCAAGCCCTAACATTTAGCCCAGGTTTCCGCAGCGGGAGTCCCAGGGCTGATATCTGTGCCGGTCTGTATTCGGATTCCTGCTGGTGGGTTCGGTGCTCAGACAGCCCCCTGGGGGAGGGCATGCTTAATGAGCGGCGCCTGCCAACCAGGAGTCCTTGAGACCGGACAGGTTTGTCCGCTGAGAGGGGTCATCCCTGTATGGCCTAAGTCTCTTTCGAACTCTTGAGATGTGGGGTTGAGCTGCAAACCCCAGACTTCAAACTTCCAGACCTGGGTCCTGGAGATGCCACGTCTTCCTCGGGATGTGGAAGGTGGGCCCAGAGGTTTATCCTCAGGTCCGAGAGCCTGGGCGACTGCTGCTCACCTCCCAGCACACGGCACTAGCTACCCCTCTGCCTGCTGACAGTGCAGGGGATCCACTCCAAGCCCACAACTGTGCCCTCTGTGCTTCAGTTCCCTGTGTCTGAGACATCCAGGCTCTGTGAAGGCAAGGAGTGGCCTACAGTCCGGAGCCCCATGTGACCACAAGGCCCTCATGTCTAAACAGTGGCACTTGGGGAAGCCCTGCTGTCAACCCTACACCTTCTGTGAGCTTTCCCCGGGGAGAGTGCTTACTAGGCGAGGCTCCCACAAAGCTTCCCTATTCACCTGAATGCAGCAGCCGGTCTGGAAGAGCAACCCCGCCCCCCTCCCCGGCCCCGCCCCGGTTCAGCCCACCTGAGGCCTCACCTCCCATCCTCTTCTAGAGTCAGCACTACCCCTCCCCTTTCTCAGCCCTGCTGGGGACCCCTTTGTTCCCAGGAGAGCTACCTGGAGAAGGCCACGTCCTCAGTGCATCAGCGGTGGGAAGCGATAGACACATGAGTCTCATGAACATATCTGTGAAGGCTTCTTGTGGTCCACTGTTCCACCCAATGCGTCTTCCATCCCCGCACAATTCAGTGGGTACTGTTTTTGTGCCAGGCACTGTGCCAGGGGTTGGGGATACCAAAATGAATTAGAAGCAGTCCCTGCCCTTGGAGAGCTCATGGCGTCTGATGGAGGAATTTATTCTTTAACTCATTCATCCACCAAATGTGTATTAAGCACCTACTATGTGCTAGGCCCTGTGCTAAGTGCTAGGGAGAGAGTGATGAAGACAAGCATAAACCCAGCCATCCTACTAGTACCACCCTGCAGACTCACAGACCATAGGGGAGACAGACATGATCAAACCGTCCAGCACATACAGAATTATAAGCCATGGTAAAGAAAATCACAGGATGCTTTGAGCACATGTACAGAGGCCTAAGTCTGTAGAGGTGGGGAGAGTAGGAACCAGTCTGTGGGAGGGGTGGAAGAAGGGGACTGACTGGGTCACATACCTGGCAGAACCTGGTATGGAGCTTATCTTCCTCCTGAAACTTGACCTCAGAGCTTCAAGAAGTTCCCTCCCTATATCCTATCCTTCACCCCAACCCCTCCCCCAGGAAGTCTGCCAGCCCCTCCCCATGGCCCTCTTTGAGTATGCCAGGCACCTTTCCTTGCTGCCTGTTGATTGGTGGCAGGAGGCCACAGTGCCCCTTGGCCACTGAAGTTTCCAGGACAGCCAAGCAGTGGGGTTTCCGGCTATGGGGCCCGCTTTGGCCTAGCCTCCTGAGCTCTATGGGAAGATCTGGGATTGGGGCATTTAATAAAAGAACCCCGAGGAAAAATATGAAGAGGGTTGGCACACTGACATTCACACCCCTCAACCCTCAGCCCCACCACTCCACTCACTCTCTGGCTTCTTATTATACAGGCCTGACTAGGATCAGTCTCCTACCCCATCCCTCAAGAGAGGGATGAGGCAGCAAAACCCCCAGACTGGGACTTATCCAACTGAACAGGCATCCCAGATGCCTGCATTCACTTGACTTCGGCTTCTCTCCCACATTCTGGCTGGGTCTGCAGGGAACGGCTACCCTGCTTCCAGGTAAGAACTGTGCTGGCCAGATAGCCAGGAGGCCTTACCTGGGAGCACCAGTACTAAGGCAGGAGGCAGCCCCTCCATGGCCCACTCCATCCCACCGCACCCATGGCTCACAGAAGGCTGAGGATCCCTGTGCTCCCTCTGAATAGGGGTGCAGGGCCCCTCAGTAGAGCCACTTCCTCACCACAGTGCCAGCACCTGCTGGTGGTTGTCAGGGAGGGTTCTGTACACTGTGGAGAGCTTGACTCTCTCCGCAGCTTTAAGGAGCAACAATGTGGCCAGGGCCACCAGCTGGCCTCAGTCCTTCCTCTTGGTCTCATCTGGAAAGAACTCCATGGTGGCTTGCCTGTGAATACCAGGGTCCCTCAGCTGACACATAAGTGCCCATATTGCTGCCACAAGTTAACCAGCAGCAGCCTATGGTAGATGAAGGAGCTTAGACCCTCTGGCAGCTGTGGTCACTGCATTTTGCTTCATTTTGTCTTTATAGATGTGGATGAGACTTATGTGTGTGTATTGGGGTAAGGGTGTGATACCCCTTGCATGAATCCATATAGTGAGGCCAGTGCCTGGGACGTAGGACCTGCTTTGCTCCATGGCCCAGGCCTTTGGGGATGTGGATCTCTCAGCCTCTTCCTTCCTCTGCCAGCCAGTCCACATTGACAGTGGCTACAAAGCTTTGTAGTTGGATTTGGTTGCCTCTGATACCCCCCAGCATAGAGAAAGAGGCCACTTCTGCTGCTGGTATCATTGCCCATGAGTCAGCTCTGTGAGGACAAAACTTTGAGAATCCTCACTGGAAAGCCAGAAGGATGTCACTAAGTGTGGTGTGATCCTTGTCATCACTTCTTTTGGCCAGGCATGCACCCTCCCTACTCTCAAGCATCTGGAGAGGCCCATGGCTTCCAGGCCAGGGCACTTGGTCCTTAGGTGGCAGGGCTGCCCACCTGCCTGAGTTCCCACATGGGGAAGATGCAGCAAGACCTCCATGAGCTTTTGGACACAAAGAGGTAAGGACAAAGAGCGGGACCACATGGGGCCCTAGTGTGGGGTGGGGGCAAAAGAGGATAACAGCCCCTTCCTTAGAATGTGGTGGGCCTCTCTCTCCTCTCATTTCAGTTAACTGAGCTCCTCTTTAAGGTATTATAAATGTTCAACAGATTCAGACTCTGTTAGGTTAGACAGCAGCATTACAGTATCCTGGGTGGATGCTGGAAACACAGTAAGGGACAGGTAATATAATGGCAGTACTACCAGTTATTATTCACATAATATGTGCACTCTGAGCTCAATGCATTATATGAATTTTATTATTTAGTCTTTACCACTTTCTAAAAAGACCTGCCGTTGTTATCCCCATTTTATAGCTTAGGAAACAGGCTTGGAGAAATGAAGTCATGTGCCTGAGGTCACACACAGCTAGTTAGGATTAAAACTCAGACCTGTCTGCCTCCAGGGTTCATGCCTTCTATCATGGAGAGAAGGGGCGAGTGCCATGCTGGCCTTGTTCCTTGGCCAAGTTTATTCTGCCTTTGCACAGATGGTTTTCCTGGTGTTGGGGAGGGTGGCCTGAGGGTGGGCCGTGAGGCCTCCAGATGTCAAGGCAACAGCTGGCCTGCTCAAAGATTCTATGTTTCTGATGGCTAAGCTCCCAGATGCCTGGGCTGACCCTCATCCCCATCTTAGGCCTAGGTAGTGACTTCCCAGGCTCTGGCACCTTGCAAGCAGTCAGTCACAAGATAGAGGACATGCCCATAAAGCCAGAGGCACCCCCTGAACCCAAAGCCAAATAAACATGTGGGCAGAGAACCTGCCACTGAAGCCACTCATTTGTCCTGTGTGCCCAGGAGATCCCCCTGGACACCACTGCCACTTCCTAGAACTGCCCTCCTGACTTCTGCGTTGTGGAAAGAAATGGGGTGGAAGTGAGAGGTACAGAACTGCAAATAGGGTGCCAAGCCAGGACCCAAATCTGCCTTCCCCTCTCCAGAGATCATGGACCTTTAGGAAAGAGAATTGCCCTTTGTCCAGTGTGGCCAGGGGGAGGGAAGGAGCTCCTTATGGGGATCATTACATTTACTCCTTAAAGCCACCCTAACAAGGTGATGAAATTATTCATCTTACAGAAGAGGAAACTTGGGTCAAGGTCCCTCGGCTGGCAGGTGACCCCATGTTAACTCCTCTGCTGCACTGCCTCCCTAGCCCTTATCAGGCTGTGAGAAGGTGGGCGGGTTTGAGCTGAAGGGAAAGGGGGCCTAAAATCCAGGATGTACAGAGGGAGAGGCAGCCTCTGGTGTGGGAAAAGCATTGGAGCACAGGAGTCACGCCCACATCTACCATGAACTATGGACTGAAAGCCACGAGGTTGACTCATTGATCGATTCCAATTGAGTGCCTTCCACATGCAGATCCCATGTGTGTGTCCCAGGGTCTGGCAGTGGCACTGTCTCTGTCCTCAGGAAGGTTGCAATGGTGAGAGGGGACAGAAACTTTGTACTCTAGAGACAGAGACATGGAGGGACAGCCAGCCTAGCCTGAGACAGGGAGGGGTCAGCTAGGATTCCTGGAAGGGAGTCCTAAAGAAAGAATAAAAATTAATTAGTGAGACAAAAGAGATGACAGGTGGTAGGGGCAGAGCAGACCCTATGAACAGGGCTCAGGGAAGCCGAAGTCCGAGGGCTGCTGAGAAATGGGGGCTGAGGTGGGCAGAGGCAAGAGGAGAGGATTGCGTGAGCCAGAACGCACAGGCCTTAAAGGCCAGGCCTGTGAGTTTCCAAGCCTGAGGAGCCTGGGACAACCAGACGCCCTCACGCCATCTCCTTTGGACATCACTAAGAACCAGACCGGGAACATTCCGGCCTAATCAGAGCTCAGATCGAGCACCGGAGGCCTGGAGGCTTCATACACAGGGCTGACTCCACCTGAGAGCTTGCCTGCTCTCTCGGACAAGACTGGAGTGGGGACTTCCAGATCCTCTGGGGTTTCTCTAGGCCCTCAGAATGCTGGAGGTTCAGACTTCTTCCATCTCCAGATTCTTGGGGAACTGGGTAGGGATGGAATGGAGGAGGATGGAAATGAAGCCTGGAGTCCCATCTGCAGGAGGAGCCGAAAGATCCTGCTTGAGGAACCTGACTTTGGAGTGATCCCCAGTTCTCAAGGGCCTCTGCTCAGGCTGATTATTTTTGGAAAGGGCTGAAGTGCAGGATTTCAGCTCCCACCTGAGTCCAAGCCTGCACTGCTCCCCTCCACCAGGCCCATCCCCAGCCTGCTCTCAGCAGAAGGGCAGGACATAGGCTAGGATATGGGAGCAGCAGCCCCCAGGCCTGGAAATGGGGTGTTGAATGGCCAACTGGACTGAAGGCTCTGATGTTCTTAATTTTTATGTCTTTGTTAAAGCATCCATTCTTTCATTATGCAAATAGCATCATGCTTTTGAGGGCAGCTCTTTTCTTAAGGGGGTGGCAAGGGGTGGGGACAGATGTTTTAAATAGACAACCTAATGTCCCCAATTTCAGCCTGAGATTAAAAGATAGAGATGGCGCTTTCCTCTTCCAACATTGGGGAAGCTCCTCTCTCCTCAGTCCACCCCCAGCTCCTTCCTTGTCCTCTCTCTTGCTGTCTCAGGAAAGCAGGTCTCTGGCACTGACAAAAGTTAAAGACAGAGAAGCAGTGAGAGGAAAGGAAGAGAAATCAGGCTGCCTCAGGCTAAGGGGTCCCATCTCACAGGCTGGCAGTCCACCCACATTCTGGTAAGTGGGAGTAGGCTGTTGGTGGGTGAGGTCGGGGAGGGTGACTCTCCCTTCTAGAACCTCTGAGCTTCCTGTATCAGGCCCAATAACCTGGTGTTATTATCAGTGGGACCAGGCAGGGATGAAGCCTCCCCCAGGTGACCTGGCTGACACCCCCTGGAGGCTGGCCAAACTCTGCACAGCTGTCTTCTCACCAGCACCCCTGCCAGCGCAGCAGCAGCAACGGCGGCGGCGGCAACGGAGGCAGCGGAGATCATGCATTCGTGCACTGAGGGCTTGCTGGGTGTCTCTACTGTGCTTGTGCATTTTCATTCATTTTCTTTCTAAATCCCCACAAATCTCATGAGAGTTTAATTAGTCCCATGTTACTGTTGGGCCAACTGAGGCTGAGAGACATTAAATGACTTCCCAAAGTCACAGTTGTTCATGACTGCGTCAGAACTCAAACCTGGTCTGTCTGAATCCAGAGCCTGCAGAGGTTGGAGGGAGCTCGGCCTACATGCCCTTCCTTCACATCAGCTCGCCCTGAAACCCAAGGCCCGAAGGACAGCATCTTCTACACTCTGCAGCCCATCATACCTCTTTGGCTTCGAGCCCAGTTCTGCCCCAGCTTCTGGCCCACCCTCCTAGAGCTGGGGAGGAAGCAGGTGAGCCTGAGAACGTTCTACTGCTCCTCCACCCTCCCCCCTCCCCCCACTGCTTGGGTATTTCATGGGGAGCGGAGCAGGTGGCGTGAGGGAAGGGGCCTGAGCTCAGCTTTGTGCACTGACTGGGCCAGACCCGGCCAGCATCAGTGTCATACACATTCAGGTCAGAGTTGCTGTGGTCACTTCTGGCAGTGAAGACTACTGCATTCGGGAAGGAAGAGGAGAGAAGGAAGGGGCCAAGCCCAAAGGGCCAAAGTGGGTGAGGGAGCGAGCACCACAAACTCCTGAGGTCACAGGTGAGCAGAGATGTGTGGCTCAGGCTGGCAAGAAGGCATGCCAGTGTTCTGTAGGTGGCCTCAGCACCCACCTGCCCTGGTGGGGAGGGGGGCGGTCTCTCCTGCCTCCTCACCGCTGCCTGCTTTGATCCCACCATGGCCAGGGCACCTGGGACCACCCCCTCACCTCACAGCAGCATGGATTCTGCAGTCAAAGGAACCTAGGTTTGAATCCTGGAACCTGACAAAAGTTACTTAACTTCTCTGGGTCTCAGGTTCCTTAGCTCCGAACTGGCAGAACCTGGTAATAAAGGAACTAAAGAAAGAATCTGTAATAATGCTATGTTTATTTGGTGCCTACTGTGTGCCAGGGTGTTTCATGTATTAGCTCACTAAATTCTCAGAACCACCCTGTGAAGCTGGTACTAGTATCATCGCCCCTGTTTTATAGTCAAGGAGAGTAAGGCTTACGTTAAATAATTTGCCAAAGCTGGCAAGCTGCAGAGCTGGGGTGGGCCCCCAGCCCAACTCCAGAGTTGATGCCCATGAGTCCTCAGAACCACTGGCTTGCTCCCAGCCCACTTTGCAGAGGGGCTGCAAGACTCCCTGGTGGCCCCAGAGGCTGCCCCTCCGGGGCTTTTTTGAACCAGTGGCAGGCTTCTCCTGGCTGTCTCCCTGAAAAGTTTTTTCCTTCCCCAGAGCTGGGGCTGAAGATCTGACACTGTGGGCATGTCCCCGGATGACACAAGTGAAGGCAGATCTCAGTAGAAGCCTGTGTGTTTGGATGGGGGTAGGGGGTGTTTGTTTTGAATCTTTTCCCATCTGACCATTTGCCTGGTCCAGGAAGGGCCAGAGGTTCCAATGGATCATCAGAATGGTCCCCAGGAGGAGGCATTTTAAGGAAGGGGTTTTCTTGACTAGCTTCTCATCCCTATCCTTCAGTTCCCAGCCCACAAGTCACATCCTGAGGGAACGGCTCAGGCCTGGCCTGGCCCTTTATCCCAGGAAGAGTATGTATCAGTACTGTGTTAATCACCATCTTCCCTTCACCCCCAG
The DNA here is from genome assembly GCA_028533065.1 of Trachops cirrhosus. Classification (NCBI taxonomy): domain Eukaryota; kingdom Metazoa; phylum Chordata; class Mammalia; order Chiroptera; family Phyllostomidae; genus Trachops; species Trachops cirrhosus. The sequence goes on along the minus strand of CM052546.1, from coordinate 25,334,197 downwards.
GACTGGGTATTTCTTGAGGGCAGAGACAAGGTGACTTTGCTCCCCAATGTCCCCAGGACTTGGCACCCACCTGACATGTGCATGTTAAACAAGGGCTTGCCTAGGCCATGGTGTCTTGGGGAAGCTGAGGCAGCAGGAGAATGTTCCCAGTGGCGACTGCAGCCAAGGCATGTGTGACCCTGACCAGAAGGTAAGACGTACCACCCAGAGAGAGGGATGGACCCCCACCAGCCTCAACTCTCAGAACCAGTCCACAGAAAAAAAGAAACCAGAACTGACTAGGGACAGGTCTCAGTGGGACTGCACTTTGCCCTCAGCCCCAGACCCCTCACCTCAGCTGGCACCTGCCGTAAGCACTCAAGCTTTGGCCTCTGGGCAAGTCCCTCCCCAACAACAGCACCAGCAATAATGACACTGGCCAATAGGCACTGAACACCTACTGTGTCCTAGGCCCTGTGTCAAGCCCCGCCCACCCAGTATCTCTCAGGACCCTCAAAATGGCCCCAGGAGAGAGGTGTCATTTTAATCCCCATTTCACAAGTGAGGTAACTGCAACAGTAAGATTAAGTGATGTGTGCAAAATTGCCCAGTGGGTGCAGGGTGAAGGTGAGATTGTGAAGCCTGGTGGCTGGAGCCCAGAACCAGAAGTCTTAACCCCAAAACTCTTCTGCCTCCAGGACACACCTCTCTAATTTGATAGTCTGGGGCAGGTGCGCCTGTTCAGGGGACCTATACTCTGCCTGTATTTGCATATGCTGAATTGTCAGGAACCTGAAGCCCTATTCCTATTCAATAGGGCACTGGCTCATTATTATTATATGTCGACAAATATTTTTTGAACCTACTATGTGCCAGATCCCATACTAGGCACTAAGGATGTATTGGTGAACAAAAACAGACCAGTCCCTGCTCTCATGCAGCATATATTCTAGTGGGAAAGAATTAAACAAATTTCTGTCCAATTACAAATTGCAGTACATGTCAGGAAGGAAAACTACGGCTGGTTCTGAGAAAGAACAAGAACATAATTTAGACGGCGTTGTGGGGGGGCGCTTTCAGAAATGACATTTATACACTTACGTAGCCAATCAATCAGCCAATTGATGAACCCAGCCTGGAGAGGCGGTCAGGTTCCACCTGCTGCGACATGCAGAGTAAAGAGGTTCCCCTGGACTTTCCTCTCCATCAAGGAAAAGTGCTCTAGTCCACGGCCATTTTGCCGTTTGCTGGGAGTGCCCCTGAGAGTCCAGATCCCAGTGACTCCAGAGTAAAGGGTGAGGGAAAGTATAATCGAACTTGGTTTTTTGGATAAAGTAGAAAGGGCAAGATCGTCCCACGCCTTGATCAGTGATTGAGCAGCCCGCCTCTTGCCTCCCTCACCGCCCTCAGGAGTGTGGCGCTCTGTTGCCACCTGGTGGACATAACGAACCATACAGTCTCGGGTTGGATCCGAAATGCTATTCCTTCAGGCCCTCGGAGGCCGAAAAGGAGGCACTAGGTTTGGGAGACTTCCTGTCCGGGGGCGGGGATGGGGAGAAGGAGCGAGGGTGGATGGTAAACTGCTGCTTGAAAGTCAACTGACTGGAGACCGACAATGGCCCCATTGTGTCTGAGGCCTTGACCTTGATTTCCTGCCACTCTCATCTCCCGGTGTGGCATCACCCGGGTCTGATTGGCCCGGAGTCCGCTCCACGACAGTGGGCGGGCCTGGGGCTGGACACTAAGCCACGGGCTCCCGGAAGGCCAAGACATGCGACTGGTCCAGTGTCTGGAGGAAACCCAGGGAAGGCAGATGGGGCAGTGGCCCACGACTCTCAGAAGGTGTTCCCTCCTTTCTTCAAAAGGCAGTGCAGTATAGTGGTTATGAACTGGAATCTGCTGTCTGAGATCCGGCTCCAAATTAGTAACGGGATCCTTAGACAGTCTTTACCACCACTCTGTTTTTGTTTTTTAAGGTTTTATTTATTTATTTTTAGAGAGAGGAAGAGAGGGAGAGAAACATCAATGTGTGGTTGCCTCTCGTGCGCCCCCTACTGGGGACCTGGCCCACAACCCAGGCATGGCTCTGACTGGGAATCCAACCAGGTAGCCTTTGGTTTGCAGACGGGGGATCAATCCACTGAGCCACTCCAGTCAGGGCCTATGTTATTTTTTAAGTACACACAAATGATTAACATTCCCATTGTAAAAAATTATGACACTGCAATAAAAAGCTAAAGCTCCTCACCTTTGTCACACACCCGCAGCCAGGTAAATACTACTGTTCTTTCAAGTGTGCCCTTCCTGACCTCATTCATTATATTTATATACGAGTTTGTATTTATGAAAATATTTGACTTGGTGTATGTACTTTCTGAGCCTCAACTTCATAATCTAAAATGGAAATGAAAATAATAGAAGTTAAATGTAAGAAGTTACCGAGAAAGTTGCCCGACGTAATTCATACGGAGTGCTTAGCTCAGCACCTGCTGCGCAGTGTCTGTGACGATTGTCAACATCGCCATCTTTCTGCCTTTATCACTGGGACCTAGACCCAATTCTTAGGTCTTGGCTAGAAGCCCTTTCTTACTCTCAGCTTGCTCTTCGCCCTCCCTTTCTCCCTTCTAACAGACTATGATAAAAATCTCTGCTCTCTAATGCCTGGGTTTTTTTTAAGCTACAAGGAGCATCTGTTGTTTTCAATATGTTCTCTCCTCCCCTTCCCTCCTTCACCCCCGCCCCTCCCCTTCCTTTCTATATTTGACCTAAATGAGACCCACTCACCCTTCTACAGAGAGAACATCCATTCTGTCCCAGAGGAAGAGACTTCCATGGCACACGTGGTATACAGTGGAACCCACAGTAACTACATAAAGGCTACCCCCAGGTAGGAGTACAGGTAGTGGCAGAAAGGGTGGGGTGAGGTCTCTGTGAAAGGCCTCACGGAAGAGCAGGTAAGTGCAGGGTCAGCTGTCAGAGCACCCCAATATATGGCCAAAGGCAGGTCACTTTACCTTGCTGAGCCTCAGCTATCTCACCTGTACGATGGGACAACTAACTGGAGCCACCATGTTCAAGTGCTGTGAGGACAACAGGGTGTCTGGAAAAGGACCTGGCACTGAGAAAGCCAAATAGTAGTTATTGTTATGTCAGAAAGCAAAGTGACATTTTTATGTTTGCAGAGGGAATTTCTAATGTCTCCCTTCTTTTTAAAATGAACTAGGCTTTGCAGCTTAGAGATAGAAGTGTGATTTTGACTTACAGGTCTCAGGTAAATGTCTCTACCTGGGCTGCTGTTGTGGCAGCCATGTGCCACTTCCTGGAGCTATTGCTGATCCCTTAGGTGGTCCACAGAGCTCCCTCCAGCCTAAAGCACCAGGATAAAGGACACCAAAGGACCTCACTCTTCCAGATGACGCAGGAGAAAAAGCATCAAACCCATGTGAGTAAGACAAGGCCAAATCACCCATTCAACAAATAGCCATGGAGTGGCCACTCTGTGCAGCCTGCACCACGTGGGACTGCACAGCGTAGGGTCCCTGGGACACAGCGGTTTTATTGGGCGGAAACATACTAGCTGATATTTACCCAGTGCTTACTGCATGCCAAGTGTGTTATAAGCACAAGGAACAAGTCGGACAGATAAGATCTTTGTTCTCCTGTAGCTTGTTTTTTTTAATGGCTCTTCTGCACATCATACTTTCCTCTGCTTTTTTTTAGGTATAATTTGCATTAAAATTCGCCTTTTTTAATGTACAGTTTTATGACTTTTGACAAACACAGTTATGTAACCTCCATCACAATCAAAATATAGATAGAATATGTTCATCACATCCCCAAATTATCCTCTCGCTCTATAGTGATCAGCATCTCCCCACCCCAGACACTGGCAACCACCATCTGATTTCTGTCCTTATAGTTTTGCCTTTTCCAAAAGGAAACTTACTGTATGTGTCCTTTTGAGTATGGCTTCTTTCACTTACCTTAATGCTTTTGAGATTCATTTATGTCATAATATATACCAACAGTTTGTTCCTTTTTTCTTTCTTTCAACTTTTTATTACAAAAATTTTCACATATAAAGTTAAAAGAATAATACAGTGAACATCTATAAACCTACTACCCAGATTCAATAATTGTTTGCTTTTTGCCATATATTAAAATGACGTATGTACATAGGCACATATTGGTTGAAATTTTTTAAAACTATGTTGTAGATCCTGGCACTTTACATCTAAAACTTCAGCATATACACTAAAAAATGAGGACAAGTCAAGGTGGCAGCACAAATAAACACTGTTTGCCTTTTTGTACAACCATATCAAAATTACAACTAAATTATCAAACAGCCGTCACTCAGAACCATCAGAAATTGACTTGAATGGAAATCTGAAAACCACAGAATTAAAGAAACCACATCCATCCAGACTAGTAGGAGGGGCAGAGACTCAGAACAGGCTGGTCCCACATACACATGAGGTAGATTCAGGAGGGATATTTCAGGAGTTAGGAGTCCCAGCCCCATACCAAGCCCCGAGCACAGGATACCAGCGCCAGGTAGATAAGTCCCCAAAACTTCTGGCTGCAAACAACAGCAGGGATTGAGTTAGTGGAAGAAACTTCTGAAGTGCCCTCTGAGCTCCAGCACCAGGGTAGCAGCTTGAAAAGCACCAGTGGCATACAGGGAGAAACTGAAGTGGCTGGCATCAAGGCAAGAGCTGGGGGACAGCTTTTCCCCAGACAGAAAGGTGAGCTCTTCCATCCCACCCAACATATAGCTGTTAATGGTAGTTTTTCCATATGAATGGTTGGTCTTGGTTCAAGCTTCACAACTTCTTAATCCTTTCAAACAAGCAACAGCTGGCCTCAATGATCCCCAGCACCATGCCCCAACCCTGTACCTCTTGCTGAGTGGCCCCAGGCACAGCATTGACAGCACATAGCCTATATCAGGGGTGTCAAACTCATTTTCACCGGGGCGGGGTCGGGGGGGGCCCTTATCAGCCTCATGGTTGCCTTCAAAGGGCCAAATGTAATTTCAGCTCCTTAACAGTTAAGGAGGAGTTACATTTTTACAGTCCTAAAATTATTTCAGCCCTTTGAAGGCAACCATGAGGCTAATGTGGCCCCTGGTGAAAATGAGTTTGACACCCCTGGACTAGATTCACAGTTTGGCTTTGCCTGCTAATCTCTCAGCCCAGCACAAGTAGTAGCCATCTCAGATTGCTCTATAGCTTAGGCAGGGTGGCCCCGGGGAGAACACAGGTGGGGGCTGACCTTGGTCTGCATCACCAGGGAAACCCCAGGGCCTATGCACCCAGAGGACAGCTACAGACCATGTTGGAGCACCACCACCTTGCCCCTGCACAGCTAATCCTCCATGGAGGGTGGAGGTTGGTGGTCAGTGATCATAGCCAGTCCTTGCAGCTGACTGACCTGGGTAAGTCCCTCTCATTGATCTGCCAATAGCAACCAAGGCTCAATGACAAGAGGAGAATGTGATCAGCCCACACAAAGGACACACCTCAATTACCCAGCTTGGGTCATAGGGGAGGCTGTGCCACTGGACCATCCAGGACACCTACTACATTAAACCACACTACCAAGACAGGGAGTCATAGCAGCCCTACCTAATACATAGAAACAAATACAGGGAGGCTGTCAAGACGAGGAGACAAAGAACCATGGCCCAAATGAAAGAACAGAACAAAACTCCAGACAAAGAACTAAACAAAATGGAGATAAGCAGTCTATCAGATTCAGAGACTTCCGGCCAAGATGGAGGCATAGGTAGACACACTGTGCCTCCTTACACAACCAAAAGAAGGATAACAACAATTTAAAAACAAAAAACAACCAGAAATAACAGAAAACTGAACTGTATGGAAGTCTGACAACCAAGGAGTTAAAGAAGACACATTCATCCTGACCGGTAGGAGGGGCAGAGACAGGTGGCCGGGCGGAGAGGACTCACTGCAACTCGGTGGCTGGTGGACCCAGTGAGGCAGCATATTGTGAAGAAGGGTGTGCAAGGCTGTAGCTGGCCAGCAAGGCAGCATTAGGCAGACCCAACCAGGTGCAGATTGGGTGGTCCCACATTTGCACACAGATAAACTGAGAAACAACTAGGGAGTGAGACAGACCACACAACCCAATGCTTCTGGGTGTGGAAATAAAGCCTCAAACCACTGACTGAAAACACCTGTGGGGTTTGAGGCAGCTGTAGAAACTCCCAGCCTCACAGGAGAGTTCATTGGAGAGACCCAAAGGGTTCTAGAACGTACACAAACCGACCCACCCAGGAATCAGTACCAGAGGGACCCAATTTGCTTGTGGGTAGTGGGGGAAGTGACTGAAATCTGACAGAGAGTGGAGCAAGCGCCATTATTCTATCTCAAACCCCTCCCCCACATACAACATCATAACGCAGCGAGGTGGATTGCTTTGCCCTAGTGAAAACCTAAGGCTCCACCCCTCACTAAGTAACAGGTGCAGCAAGACAAAAAAAATGGCTCAAATGAAAGAACAAAGCTCCAGAAAAAATATGACTAAGCAATAAAGAGATAGTCAACCTATCCGATGCACAATTCAAAACACTGGTAATCAGGATGCTCACAGAATTGGTTGAGTTTGTTTGCAAATTGGATAAAAAAATGAAGGCCATGCTAAGTGAAGTAAAGGAAAATGTACAGGGATCAATAAGTGATGGGAAGGAAACTGGGACTCAAATCAATGATGTGGACCAGAAAAAAGAAAGAAACATCCAACCAGAAAAGAATGAAGAAACAAGAATTCAGAAAAATGAGGAGAGGCTTAGGAACCTCCAGGATATCTTTAAACATTCCGACATCCGAATTATAGGGGTACCAGAAAGAGAAGAGGAAGAGCAACAAGTGGAAAAGTTATTTGAACAAATAATAAAGGAGAACTTCCCCAATCTGGCAAAGGAAATAGACTTCCAGGAAGTCTAGGAAGCTCAGAGAATCCCAAAGAAGTTGGACCCAAGGAGGAACACACCAAGGCACATCATCATTACATTACCCAAGATTAAAATAAGGAGAGAATCCTAGAAGCAGCAAGAGAAAAGAAGACAGTTACCTACAAAGGAGTTCCCATAAGACTGTCAGCTGATTTTTAAAAGAGACCTTACAGGCAAGAAGGAGCTGGAAAGAAGTATTCCAAGTCATGAAAGACAAGGACCTACATCCCAGATTGCTCTATCCAGCAAAGCTTTCATTTAGAATGGAAGGGCAGATCAATTGCTTCTCAGATAAGGTCAAGTTAAAGGAGTTCATCATCACCAAGCCCTTATTTTATGAAATGTTAAAGGGACTTATCTAAGAAAAAGAAGATAAAAAACATGTATAGTAAAATGACAGGAAACTCACAATTATTAACAATCACACCTAAAACAAAAACAAAAGTAAACTAAGCAAACATCTAGAACAGGAACAGAAACTCAGAAATGCAGATCACATGGAGGGTTAACAACAGGGAAGTGGGGGGGGAGGTACAGAGAATAAGTAGCATAGATGGTAGGTAGAAAATAGAAAGGGGGAGGGTATGAATAGTATAGTAAATGTACAAGCCAAAGAACTTATAAGTACGACCCATGGACATGAACTCAAGGGGGGTAATGTGAGTGGGAGAGGGTGTGCAGGGTGGAGGGGAGTGAGGGGAGAAATGGGGCAACTGTAATAGCATAATCAATAAAATATATTTAAAAAAGATAAATACATAAAAAATAAATTTTTGACTTAAAACTGAAGAAAAAAGTAGTCTATCAGATTCAGAGTTCAAAACACTGGTTATAAGGATGCTCAAGGAACTTAGTGAGGACCTCAGCAGCATAAAAAAGATCCAGTCAGAAACAAAGGACAAATTAATTGAAATAAAGAACAATTTACAGGGAAACAACAGTAGAGTGGATAAAGCCGAGAATCAAGTCAATGATTGGGAACATAAGGAAGCAAAAAACAGCCAAGCAGAACAACATGAAGAAAAAAATCCAAAAAAATAAGGGTAGTACAAGCAGCCTCTGGGACAACTTCAAGTGTTCCAACATTTACATCATAGCAGTGTCAGAAGGAGAAGGGAAAGAGCAAGAAATTGGAAATCTATTTGAAAAAATAATGAAAGAAAACTTCCCCAATTTGGTGAAGGAAATAAACATGCAAGTCCAGGAAGCACAGAGAGTCCCAAAGAAGGTGGATGCAAAAAGGCCCACTCCAAGACACATCATAAAGAAAATGCCAAAGGTTAAAGATAAAGAGAGAATCTTAAAAGCAGCAAGAAAAAAGAAGTTAGTCACCTACAGGGGAATTCCCATAAGACTGTCAGCTGAATTCTCAAAAGAAATTTTGCAGGCTAGAAGGGATTGACAAGAAACATTCAAGTCATGAAAAGCTGGGACCTATAGTCAAGATTGCTCTACCCAGCAAAGCTGTCATTTAGAATTGAAGGGCAGATAAAGAGCGTCTTAGGTAAGAAAAAAACTAAAGGAGTTCATCATTACCAAACCATTATTATATGAAATGTTAAAGGGGCTTATTTAAGAAAAAGAAGATCAAAACTCTAAACAATAGAATGGCAAAAATACATATCAACAATTGAATTTAAAAACAAACTAAGCAAACAAGAAAAACAGAGACAGAGTCATGGATACAGAGAGTGTTTTGATAGTTGCCAGATGGGGGGGGTGTGGGGAAATGGGTGAAGAGGTGAGGGGATTAAGAAGCACAAATAGGTAGTTACAGAATAGCCATGGGGATGTAAAGTACAGTATAGGAAATGGAGTAGCCAAGAACTTATATGCATGACCCATGGACATGAAGAATGGTGTGGGGATTGCCTGAGATAGTGGGGGGTGCTGGGTGGAGGGGGGCAAAAGGGCAAAAATTGGGACAACTGTAATAGCATAATCAATAAAATATAATAATAAAAATGAGGACATATGATAAGCATGTTATCACACCTAAGAATGTTGGCAGTAACTTCCAAATGTCATCTTTTACCCATTATTTGCAAATGTCTTTAATTTCAAAAAAAGGGACGGTGGGCTATAGCTTTTTACCCACCTGCTAGGGTTTTATTTCTAAACTTTTAGTTTTGAAATAATTATAGAAATTTTGAAGTAATTCACAGGAAATTGAAAAATGATAGTCTCATGTACCCTTTAACCATCTTCTCACAGTGATGACATCTTATAGAGAGCATATATACAGAGTTTTATATAAAGCTATGTAGAGCTATAGTAAAATACCAAAACCAGGACATTGACATTGGTGCGTTACTGTTAACTAGGCTACAGACCTTATGCAGTTTTCACCATTTTTTTTACCTGCATTCATTTGTGTATGGGTGTATGTATAGTTCTATGCACTTAACCCCGTGCATGGATTCGTGTTCAGCCACCATAATCAAGACCGAGAACTGTCACATTGCTACAAAAGAACTCAACTGCTACCTCTTTGTATTACATCCACTTATTTTATGCCTCCCTGTCCCCTAGTAACCACTAACCTGTTCTCCATCTCTAGAGTTTTGTCATTTTGAGAATGTTATATAAATTAAATCACGCAGAACATAACCTTTTGAGATTGATTTTTTTGTCATCGTTAAGCACAATGCCCTTGGAGTTTCTCCAGTTCATTGCGTGTATTATCAATAGTTCATTCCTTTTTAGTGCTGAGTAGTATTCTTATATGGATGGACTACAGCTTAGCTATGTATCAGTCAAAGATCTTTGAATTGCTTCCAGTTTCAGGTGCATGTGAAAAATTTACTGTAAATATCTGTGTACAGGTTTGTGTGTGAACTTGAGCTTCATTTCACTTGGGTAAATACTTAGTAGTGGGATTGCTGAGTTGCATGGTGCCAGTTTATCTTTATGTGAAATGGCCAAACTCTTTTGCAAACTGGTTATACCATTTTGCATCCTACCGGCAATGTATGAGAATTACAGTTGCTCTTGTTTAAAATAGAAATGTTTAGCCATTCTAATACATAGGTAATGGCACCCCACATAACCTTTAAACCGTAGAAGATACCAAGTTAGAACTCTCCCAGAGCTTCCTAATCATGCTCAGAGTGAAATCCAAACTCATTTCTGAAGTTTGCCAGACCTCTCTCCTGACCCCTTTTGACTCTGCCCAACCACAGTGATCTCCTTGTTGTTTTTCTAACATCTGAACTTTTTGTCCCTCAAGGCTTTTCACTTGCAGTTCCTTCCACCTGGAGTGTTCTCACCTGGGTCTTCACATGGCTCAGTTTCTCACTCCATTTGCTCTGGATCTAAGGTCAGCAGCTCGGAGACGTTCCTGATGGTCAAAATGAACCTCACCCCTCCACCCATCTTCACAATTCTCTTACCCTGTTTTATTTTCTTCAGGACACTTATCTCTGCTTCATAAAATGTGTATCAATTACTGATTTGTTTACTGTCTTCCCTATAAGGACAGGAACTGGCTTTTTGACAATTATCTCCAGTGTTTAATGCGGTAATTGGCACACAGGAGACACTCAATAAATATTTGTTGATTGTATGTGTATTGGAAAAGTCTTATGAACCTCTTCTCATCCTTCTGGCCCACCTTTCACTCAACCGTCACCATGGCAGCCAGCCTGGAGTAAGTGGAAGCCCCTTTGCTTGGCATAGCTCTTGCTTGTGCCCAGATCTTCTGTCTGGATTCAAGCACTATGGTCTGGAACTCTGGAGAAGTTAACCCTGCTGGGGCAACCCCTGACCAATGGCTCTGAAGTTGGTAGGTGTATGCCCCTTCTCTCAAACTTAGTGGAGAGTTCTGAGGTTCACTCTACATTGCTCCTCAGCAGGTCCAAGAGATCGAACCCTAGTTGCCCGCGATGGTGACCGGCTCCATGTCACACCATTTGTGCTGGCTTCCCTTACTTCTTAGTTCACCCTCCTTAGCCCCTACTCCTGTTGCTTGGGATGATGTCTGGAATTAATTTGCAAGCAAGCCCTGTCTCTGCTTTTTGTACCTGCAAGGAGATAGCAGGGATGGAAAAGAGCTCAGATTAAATTAGAACAAGTATATGGGGCTTGTAGGCTTGTAGGAGAGATAAATAATAATAAAATAAAAGGAAACAAAATTTTAACTGTAGACAAAGGGATAGACTTTTGAACAAATGGTGCTGAAATAATAGAATATCCACATGGAAAACAGTGAATTTCAATCCCTACTTCACAAAGTACTTGACATGGACCAAAAACCTAAATTTTTAATACATAAAACTATAAAAATTCTAAAAGAAAGCATAGGCAAAAGTCTATATGACCTTGGGATAGGCAGAGACTTCTTGGGTCACATAAAGAACTAATTACAAAAGGAGGGAAAGACAGCATTAGGAAGATGAACAGGTCAGTCAGACTAGAAGAAAGGGTTTTTTTTTTTAAATCAGATTTTATTTATTTATTTTCAGAGAGAGGAGAAAGGAAGGAGAAAGAGAGGGAGAGAAACATGGATTGGTTGCTTCTCACGCACCCCCAACTGGGGACCTGGCTGGAAACTCAGGCATGTGCCCTGGCTGGGAATTGAGTAGACAATCTTTTGGTTTGCAAGCTGGAACTCAATCCACTGAGCCACACCAGCCAGGGTGAAGAAAGTTTTGCAACACATATATTTTTGACTAGTAATTTGTATCTACCACATATAAAGAAATATTTTAACTCAGCAATGAGACAAACAGCCAAATTAAAATACGGAGGAAGATTTTAACAAATGCTTTTAAAGAAGATATACAAATATCTATACGCACATTGTTCAACACCATGAGCCATTAGGGAAATGTAAATTGAAACCACAAAGAGGTAACACCATTCGCCCATTAGAATGGCCGACATTGAAAAGACTGGCAATGAGCGTTGGCAAGGATGCGGAACAACTGGAACTCTCATACATTGCTGGCAGGAGTGTAAAATGGAAAATCACTTTGGAAAAAGGTTTGGCAGTATCTTATAAAGTTAAATATACCATGTACTCAACAATCTCCATTATAGGTATTTATCTGAAAGTAATGAAAAATATGTCCACACAAAGACTTGTACATGAATTGCCAAAGCAGCTTTATTCATAAAAGCCAAAAACTGGAAACGGCCCAGATGTCCATCAGCAAGGGAATAGATAAATTGTGGTGTATGCATACAATAGCCTACTACTCAGTATAAAAAGAGACAGATACTGGTAAATGCTACAACATGAATGAACTTCCAAAGCATGCTGAGTGAAAGAAGCCAGACAGAAGAGTATGTACCGTAATAATACATTTAAATGAAGTTCTAGAACAAGCAAAGTTCTAGAACAGAGAGTTCTAGAGCTGTGGGGTGGGGAGAATATGGACTAGAACGAGGAATTGGGGAAATTGTACAGGTTATGAACATATTCTGTATCTTGAGTAGAGTGGTGCATACATAGGTATTTGTCAAAATTCATCTTAGTGTATATCTTAAATGGATGCCTTTTATTGTAGGCAATTATGCCTCAATAAGGATGATTTTAAAAGTAAAATTAACTATAGCTATGGTAAGTGCTACAGAGGGAAGAAAATATGGTATTATCAGAAAGAATAATGGGGAAGGAAGACTACTTCTGGCTGGTGGGCCAAGGAAGCAATACTAAAGAGATGACATCTGAGCAGAGATCTGAATGTCAAGAGAGAGCCAGCCATGGGAAGATCTAGGGGAGGACGGGCATTCCAGGAAAAGGTAACTGCAGGAACAAAGACCCAGAATCAGGAAGGAACCTGATGATCTTGGGAACAGTCCAAAGGCCAGTGTGACTGGGCAATGTGGGTGGGGCAGAGAGTGGTAGGAGACAGGTGGGGAGGTAGGCTAGAGCCAGATCGTGCCAGACCTTATCAGCCATGCCTTGATAAAGGTTTGGAATTTGAAATGAATAAAATGCAAATCCCTCCTGTTACAGTGGGGCAGAAACACATAAGGAAATAAAGGCAATACGGGGTCATGGGTGATATGGGTACATTTGGGGAGTGTACAGGGCTATAGGAGGAAGTAATCAGCACTGCCTGAGAACATCTGGGAAGGTCTCTCAGAGGAGGTGAGATTTCAGCCAAGATCTGAAGAGTAGCAGAGGAGAAAGGATACTTCAGTGGAGGGTACTGTGCCCACAGAATCCCAGGGGCGTGCAGCCCTGTGGGCTTTCAAAGACCTGCATAATACAGGGTGTGGCAAAAGTAAGTTTACAGTTGTGAGTACAGAAAGCACAGATTTATTCTTGTATAATTATTTATTAATTATTGTATTATTTTTCAGATGAATAACTGAAAACCTACTTTTATCCCACCCTGTTGAAGTCTAGTTGGAAATTTCCCTGTAGGAGGGGGAGTAGCAGGAGGGCTGAGGCTGGAGAGAGAGGCTTTTAAATGCCTCCTCAGACTAGATCCAGCAGGGTACAGGAAACCCCTAGAAAATTTTAAGTAAGGGAGTATTAGGACCAGGTTTACATTTCAGCTGGCAGCAGGAGAGCAAGACCACTGGTTCTCACATGAGACAACGGGGAAGGCTAGACAGGGCCAGGTGGGGCAGGGAGAAGTGCTTGGCTGCTAAGAGGTGGTCGGTACTTACCCTCAACCCAGGGACTTCCAGGTTTCTTCTGGCCTGAAGGCCTGGCTCCCCTGGGGGATGATGGTCCATTTAGGCAGGACACGTGAGAGAAACAGGTTGAGGAAAAGATTTGCAGAGTTTGTGGCACCAGAAGGCCATAAATGATCATTTACTGAGGTATAATTGACTCACAGCATTATATTAGTTTCAGGTACAAAACATAGTGAGTTGGCCTTTGTATACATTGTGGAGTGCTCACCACAATAGAAAGTCTAGTTAAGCCAAGACCAATGTGGGTCAGTTCGTTGGTCATCGTCCTGCAAAGCCAAAGGTCACCAGTTAGATTCCTGGTCAGAGCACCTGCCTGGGTTTCAGGTTCAGTCCCCAGTCAGGACACATACAAGAGGCAACCCATCGATGTTTTTTCTCCCTCCTTTCTCCCTCTCTTCCCCCGTCTCTAAAAAATAAAATAATTTTTTTCTTTTTTAAAAAAGAAAGTCTAGTTAATATTTGTCATTACACAATTGCAAAAAATATTTTTTCTGGTGATGAGGACTTTTAAGATCTACTCTCTCAGCAACTTTCAAATATGCAATGCAGTATTATTAACTGTAATCAATATGCTGTATATAGCATTCTGTAGCTTACCAATAATTGGAATTTTGAACCTTTTGGCCCCTCCTTCACCATTTCACCACCTGTCCTCCACCTCTGGCAACCACTAATCTATTCTCTGTATCTACAAGCTTGGATTCATTAGTTGTTTTTTTTAAACTCCACATATATGTGAGATTATATGGTATTTGTGTTTCTCTGACTTACTTTACTTAGCATAATATCTTCAAGTTCCATCCATGTTGTTGCAAATGACAAAATTTATTTTTATGGCTGAGTAATATTCCATTGTATATATGTACCACTTCTTTTTTTTCTTTTTAAAAATATTTTACTTATTTATTTTTAGAGAGAAGGGGAGGGAGGGAGAAAGAGAGGGAGAGAAACATCAATGTGAGAAACATTGATCAGTTGCCCCTCACACACCCCCAACTGGGGACCTAACCACAACCCAGGCATGTGCCCTGACCGGGAATTGAACCTGGACCTTCTGGTCTATGGGATGATGCTCCAACCAAGTGAGCCACACTGGCCAGCACCTATTTTTAATTTTTTAAGGAAACTCCATATTGTTTTTCACAGTGGCTGCACGAATTTACATTCCTACCAGCAATACACGAGGGGTCCCTTTTCTCCACATCCTCGCCAACACTTGTTATTGCTCATCTTTTTGGTACTGGCCATTCAAACAGGTATAAGGTGATATCTCGCTGAGGTTTTGATTTCCCTGATGATTAGTGATGTTAAGCTCCCTTTCATGTACCTGTTAGCCATTTGTATTTTCTTTGGAAAAATGTCTATTCAGATCTTCTGCCTAATTTTGTAATTAGGTTGCTTTTTTTTTGCTATTAGGTTGTATGAGTTCTTTATATATTTTGGATATTAGCCTTTTATCTGTTATATGACTTACAAACAATTTCTCCATTCAGTAGGTTTCTTTTTCTTTTGTCAATGGTTTCATTTGCTACTCAGAGCTTTTTAGTTTGATGTAGTCCCACCTGTTTATTTTTGCTTTTGTTGCCTTGGTCCAATTAAGCAGGACACATGAGGAAAATCAGGGTGAGGTAAAGACCCGTTTGAGTTTCAGGGGCGGGAGGGCCCTAAAAGCTACCTTTTACATGCATCTGCTCCCTCAGATAGCATGTTACACCTGAAGATTCCCAGGCCCTGGCCCCATTGATTCAGAAGCAGTGGGTCTAGGATGGAGCCCAGGAATCTGCATACGTACATAGTGCCCCTCCCACTCTGACACAGATGCCAATAGCACCTCTCCAGGGGCCTGGAGCAGGAGGCAGGAGAGCCACACTCTCATCTGGACTGTGGCCTAAGCAGCCCAGAAATTCAGATAAAGTTGGCATCTAAAATATGACTCTGAATGTGGTGAGAGCAAAGATAACTTGTGTTTTTACTGGTGCAGCTGAAGAGAGGCCTTGGTCATCATGTATAACTCCTGGTCACAAGGAGCCACACACAGAAATAAGTGGCAGGGCCAAGCCTGGAGCATATATCTGCTTTTTGATGTGTACCCGCTCTTAGGGTGTGGGTTGGGGGGCAGGATGGGGATTCACAGAGGCTGCAGTGAACTGGACAATGAGCGCTGTGCGAAGAGAGCAGCTTCTGTTGCACACATGGCATCTCACCAACGAACCTTCGCAATAGCTCCATGTGCTCAGACCTATTATTATGTCCACGTCACAGATGAGAAAACTGAGGCCCAAAAAGAAGGAGCAAATCGCTCTGAGTTCTGTGGCAAGAATGTAGGGGAACCAGGGCTGCAGCCCAGGTCTCTGGACACTTCTAAGCGTAGCATTGCTCTGCCTCCGTGAGTGGGAGAAGTCACTTCATCTCTTAATCTCAAATGATCTTTCAAGCAAGGAAGCGGGGAGAGTACAAACTTTCTTTGTCCTTTCAGAAGGTATCTAAATCCTTACTATGTGTGTTTTCCAAAGAAAAGCCTCCCCAGGCCCAGAGAAGCTGGGATTTTGAGTCTCATGTTGTAGGGTTCCAGGGAAAAGTACTTCTAAGAATCTCACAGAGATGCCACCACATGCCTTAGCTTTATCCAAGTAACAGAAGGAGGTGGTGGTGGTGGCGGCGGCGGCGGCGGCAGCAGCAGCAGCAAATCTGTCCCCAGTGCACTGCAGTACTGTTTTGCTGTGATGAAATACACATGGCATATGGCTGCAAAGTTACTATCTTGAGAGCAGATAGAAATGGGATTTTTCATGTGCCAGATTTTACTTCCCTTTCTGAAACAATCTTGTAGTAAACAGGGGTTTTCTGATCTTGTTATGATCCGAAGGATGGGAACTCCTTTACACTTTTTAAGTAAAATTATTGTCTTAGTTTTAGTCCATCGATGGTGTAAATGTTTTTTTAAGCATGAAAGCTCTTCTGAGTTCCCTCGCTTCCTCCAAAGGCCAAGACAGAAGAGACTCTGCCACCACCAGGGACCAGTGCCGTTCCAATCACAGACCACCCCCAATGATGAATGTCCACGCATCCTGTGGCTGCCGCCCCTCAGCAAATGGAGTGGGAAAGAGGGAAGGTTTATTGAGCGTGGGAGGCCTGGGCAGAGGAGGCAAGGAAGGGCCAGAAAGCAAGTAGAATGTGACTTTTAGGAGAATTATTTTGAACCACGTCTTGCATGCTGACAGAATAATGATCATTATTAGGACCTCAGATATAACACAGAGCCCGCCCTAAAGTTAAATTTTCCCTTTCAGAAGAGCATGGCCTGTCAACCCAGCATAGGATGGTTCTCTGCCAACCTCCTCCCCCACAGTAGGGGGGTTGGAATGCTCCAGCTGCTCCCTGGCTGTTACCTTTCATAAAGGACTTTGCTTTTTTGGTAAACAAGGGCACCACATTTCTACCTTAGCCTTATAAAAGCAACCTGAGAAATAAATACTCCGTGCAAGGACCGCAGCTATATTTGTGGGGTTTTAACCATATTTAGTTTCAGGGCTGCTCTGTGGAACCAAACCTGCCCAGGGACCCTCTGGGCACGGTGTGACATCCCACAGGGGGGCAGACCTGGGGCCTGAATTATGCCCACATGGATTATTTTTGGCTTTCACAGTGTCTTAAAAATTGGGTTTTGCATCAAAATCCTGTTTGCTGGCTTCTCCTGGAAAATCAGAAAACCTGGTCATATTGGGCCACATTCCCGTTTGACAAGTGGCTGGAGCTGAATGACAGTGGCTCCATTTGCATTGTTTGTTGTCCATTTTGCCATAGTCCCCACCCCTCCCTGTAACCCTCCATCCACACCCTAAGAGAGAGTACAAGTTAAAAAGCAGATATGGAGGTGTGAGTTTCAGTCTTGATTGTACCACTTACTTCCTGTGTTAGACCAGGTGTCTGCATCTCTCTGAAACCTGTTTTGAATCCCTAGGAAGAAGAGAATAATGAGGCAGAGCATTGGCAGAAAGCCCAGCCTAGAGGAAGCACTCACTGAGAATTTACCCTGTATGTTCATTGATGTACTGACTATTTCCTATCAATGACAGAGGAGACTCAAAGATGGTATACAGATAGACACACCTACTGGAATGCAAGCTTCATGTAAGCAAGGATTTTAAAAATCTGTTTTGCTTATTCCTATATCCTCAGAGCCTGGTACCATCCCTGGCACATGGTAGGCACTTAGTAATTGCATAGAATGAATATGTGAATTCAATGTTCTCCTGAGTTCTTATTCTTTCTATGTTATGTACTAAATTATGATTGGCTTATTCTATAAAAGAAGTGTAAATATACTTACAGGCTGATCATTTCTAATTTGCATGTTGATTTTTTTCTTATTCTTTCAAAATATTAAAAAGCCAGGAGATTCTTCAGAGTTGATGGGAGCATCATTGCCCTACTCAGCTGAGTCACGGCCTAGGAGAAAAACATACTCTTCTCCATGGCTGGGTTTTTAAGATCATTATCCAAATGCCAGGTCACTTCAGGAGTCCGTGCTTCAGAAAGTCACAGTTATAAATGCACGCATTTACGTGATGACGCTCAGAACTCTGGGTGCTGCACGCACATTTAAAGCATTAAGTGTTCTCCAAACCGCTTTCTTCAGAAGTAATACTTCCAAGAGAGGAGAGTGCACTTAGGTAAAACCGATGGCAGGTTCCATGCTCCTATCTCAATAAGGCTCCCCCTCCGCGTGCCGGGAGTTTGTCCCCCGTTGGACGCACTGTCCTGGAAATACAGAAGGTGAGTTGACTCCTAAGTGGATTCAAGGTTAGCCTTTTGGAATATTATATTACATGTGCCTTCCATGGGCTGTGGTTTTGGTATCTGTGGCCTGTAGGGGTCAGCTGTGTTTTCCGTTTGCTCGGCATCTGTTTCTCCTGACTCTGGTAACTAGACTTTCCTGGGAAAGCCTTTCTTCCACACTTTCAAATATGGGATGTGGGAGGGGCTAACCTCACCCCCAGCTCTGGAGGTGTCACCCCCTAGCCACGGTGTCATATCCCTTGGCTGCAGCCACACATTCAGAGGGGGGAAAAAGTAAGTTACCCAAAGCCAATGCAAACACTAAGTCTCCACTCTGGAGCTTTTTTTAGTACTGTTGGGAAAAGAAAGCTTTTGTCTGCTGCGACTTTTCTTTTTGCTGGGGGAATGTAATTCTGATACTCTCAGAGAGACTGCCTGAGGATGCAGGGAAAAGAGAGCTGAGAGACAGAGCAAGACCGGAGGTCCCTGGTGCCTGTGTTTGAGTGCCCAGATCCAACTTTGCCTGAAGCTCAGGTTCACCTCTGGATTTTTGGTTTCATGAGCCAGTGAATTCTCTCTCCCTCTTTCTTAAACAAACCTGAATGGCGTTTTAGTCACTTGCATGGAGACATTCTTGACTAGCAAATCGGAATTCGAAAACGTAGACCAGAAAGAGAAACAAAACTGTGAGAGTCATTGCTCAGGTGAAAACCAAACCTTGAACCATGGCCAGAAGCAAACGGATGACTTTGCCTCTTTCTCCTTCTCAGGAACCTCAAATTCCATTAGAATCAGGCAGAGCAGGAAGCTCGGAAACAAAGAAGTATAATTTCTTTTTCTTCTTTCTTTGATACCCTGACATGGGAAAAGAATCTGGCCATTCATTCTTTGCTAGTTTTCATGCATGTGCTGGCCACATTCACTGGTTTTCCTTTGACATATGTTCATTTGTTTACTTCCAAAGCAGGGAAGAGGGGAGACCCAAAATCAGCCAGAGGCCAGGTCTAGTGGACTTCAGTGCTTTAAGATGGCCTGTCCTTGACTCCGGGGAATTCTCCTAGTGCTCATCATTGGGCCTGCGAGCTCCAAAGAGAGGTTGTTCGACCGTGCAACATTTAGAGATGTTCACTGAACAGGGTGATCGAGCACCTCCTCGTGCCAGGCTCTGACCCGCACATGTGTGAGAGAGCGGGGCAGGCTTTCTCCTTCTAGAAGGAGTTGTTTCCAGTCTGTGATCAGCCCTTCTTCACCTCTTGGAGACGCACCTTTGCCATGGCCCTACTTTCCCTTCTGACCAGCCTGAATTCTGCTACCAAAGGATTCTTCACAAAATACTGCATCTCATTCCCACTCTGGGGAGCTTCAGTGCTCTCCTATTGTTTTCTTTTTCTTTTCTTTTTTTAAAAAAGATTTTATTTATTTATTTTAGAGAGAGAAGGGAGGGAGAAAGAGAGGTAGAGAAACATCGATGTGTGAGAGAAACTTCAATTGGTTGCTTCTAGCACACCCCAGCTGGGGACCTGGCCCACAACCTAGGTATGTGCCCTGAACAGGAATCGAACCGGTGACCTTTTGGTTCCCAAGCTGGAGTTCAATCCACTGAGCCACACCAGCCAGGTCCCCCTATAGTTTTCATATTGAATCTATCCTCTTCTTCCTGGCACTTAATGAAAAGCCAACAGTTTGGAGCACTTAGTATGTGCCAGGCACCATACTTGGGTTTCACGTTCATTATCTTAGTTAACCCTACAAACAACACTATAAAGTAGAAATCAACGTTATCCCTAACATTTTCCAAATGAGGAAACTAGTGCACAGAGAAGCTACATAACTCTCTCAAAGTCACATGGCCATTAACTGATGGGGTCTGAATGTAACCCTCTCTTTCTGGCTTCAAACTCTATGCTCCTACTAGAAGATTCTACTGTCTCAAAAGCTCTTCCATAACCTGTTCTGTCTCTACCTTATTTCTTACAGGTCTCAAATTCCATAGGCTAATTAGGCTGGTTTTATGACCACTGTTCTCTAATTTTGTCTTTATTTGTTCATTCAATCATCCATTCCTGCAGCAAATATTTCCAGAGCCCCTGCCCCCAGTGCTCATGCTGTCCAGATGACATGACCCAGAAAGCTGTCTTTTCTTATCGCTCCTCCAAATCCTGCCTTCCAGGGCTCTGCTGTAGACCCTTCCTTCTATGCATCCCACCTTCGCCACTGCAGCTGGCGTGGCCTCCCTTCCATGAACATCGAGGGAACAGAAGGGCATGACACAGTTCAGCATTCGACCTTACAGGGGTCTTCA
This sequence comes from Trachops cirrhosus, assembly GCA_028533065.1. Lineage (NCBI taxonomy): Eukaryota > Metazoa > Chordata > Mammalia > Chiroptera > Phyllostomidae > Trachops > Trachops cirrhosus. The sequence continues at coordinate 25,313,504 of CM052546.1, read as the reverse complement.
GAGGTCTCATACCATCTTGATTTCCTCTCAGGAGTTAGATGCCTGGAGGACCAAGTTAGGGAACATGCTCCTGTCGTATCTATCACAGTGCTGAGTGCACAACAGGCATCCAAGAAATATTCTTCCATCCAAGGCTGAGTGAACAAATGGAGTGCAGTGGTTTTACAATGGCCTTTTGAGCCCTGGCCAGGTGGCCCAGTTGGTTGCAGTGTTGTCCCCGTACACAGAAAGGTTGTGTGTTTGACCCCGTCAGGGTGTGTATGGGAGGCAACCAAGCAATGTTATTTTCTTCTCTCTCCCTTCCTCTCTCTCTAAAAATCAATAAACAAAGTTTAAAATAGCCTTTTGAGAAATTATGAATCTGGGTTCTTTTGTGGACCTAGAATTCCCCTACAGTTTATGATAGTCTGTGAGGTAGGTATTATTATCCCTATTTTACAGATAAGACTGAGGCTCAAAGAAGGTGGGTGGGTGACTTGTCCAAGGTCACAAAATGGATAAATCTCAGAGCACAGGCTCCCAATTGCTGCATCGTGTGGCCTCCACAATCCTTGGGTGGCTCTCCTGGATCACAAATGTTGAAAATTCATTATAGCTTCTATGGCTAATGGACTTTCACAGAAGATTCACTTTGTCCAGACCTTCTACACAGATCTTTTTCTGTATTTCTAGGAATGGAAACTCGCTGCTGTTGTGAAGAAACTTGGTAAATTTCTGGCAACTTCTACATCTGGCCCACTGCTTAGTCCTGGGACTTAAGGTCAAATCCTAGAAAAGAGCCAGGTGGGATGCACTCCTGGCCGCATCTCTGGGTCTTGGGTGCTGTCAGCAACATTACCTGAGTTTGTACTCATACAAATGAAGGTAGAGGTGACAGGGAAGGGGGAGGGTGACAGGTAGAGGGTGACAGGATAGGACACAACCATTTCTTTGATGGTTATGTCCTCTCACGCACAACCAACTCAGTAAAAGGGAAGTGGCCAAGGGCCAAGTTTTTCTAAAAACATGTCCTACCATCTCTTCTCCCTCGGCACAGCAGGCTCCCATATGTTCCAGCTGCCATGAGAAATTTCCCTCCCTTCCCAGATAGTTATCCCTGCCTTTCACCCCCATCCTCACCTTGCCCTGCCCAGATTAGAGCCTCACATGCCTACGCGCAAGGGCCTGGAAAACTTTCCAGTCCAAAAGCCTGAGTGTCAGAGTATAGTTATAGAGATGACTATACTCCCTGCTCTTTCCTCTGCATTAGTGTTCTGCAAAGGATGATTCTTGCCCCCCTCCCCCTGATGGTCCAGAGATGGTTTTGGGGTGTGTGTGAATGACTTTCCTTCCTCAGATGCTCACAGACAATGCTGCGCTCCCCTGCCAGCCTCTGAAGGACACTGCCTACTTCTCGGTCCGGAGGAGACAGAAATGTTAGCCTACACCAGATTCTCCTCACCTGTTCCTCCTTCTCCACAGTCCTCACTTCTGTAAGCTCACAGCGCCCTTCCTTTATTGCTGTCAGCCCCACTTCCTAGGTCTTTCTGTACCGCACCATGCTCCCTTTCAGCAGCTCTTCCCCAAATTTCCAACTGCTTCTCCTTTCTCTCCATCCTTTCTCCCCTCGCTCTGCTCCCAGCACTTTTCGTCCATTCTGACCCACCTCTGCTCTCAGCCCTCCCTGATCTCCATTCTGAGTTCCCCTCCTCAGGGGTCGGGCTGCCCCTGCCCTGCTCCCACCATCTTCCTGACTGCTGATCTCTGCCCCGTGGGCCCTGGACTCATATTTTCAATCTCTTCTCCCCGTTAGTACAACTCTTTCTGGCTACAGTCATGATTCCCTCGTACCTTTTACAACTCTCCCCTCACCCTTTGTACACTAGTTTTTTTTAAAAATAAATGTATAAAATTTTAAAAGTGTCACTTAACTAAGTAAATAATAAGCACGACAGGTGGTACTTGGATATGAGACACTACCCATAAACTCGTGATCTTCAAGGACGATGCGTCAGTCATCCTGGCATTGCCCATTGCCAGGCACCAAAAGGTTCTCACTAGAAGTTGATTATAAACAACAACTTTTTGGTTTACAATTCCATAGTCTGAGAGGGAAGGACAACATATATGAAACCTCCATGATGGTGCAGGGTCTAGAAGAGTAAAATACAAATGAAACTCAGGAAAAAGGGAAGAGATAAGCAGTGGTTCTCAAACTGGGACTTCTATGGGGTGTTCAATTTTTACTTTGAAGCTGATGGTTTATGTTCTGAGACCGGAAAGTCAGAGTCATATTCCATGTATGTACCACTTCATGGCACTTAGGTGGTTTCCCTATCTTGGCTATTGTAAATAATGCTGCAACGAACATGATGGTGCACGTATCTTCAAATTCGTGGAGAGTCGTAGGCATACATTTATAGCAAGCAAAGGGAGGAATTTGAAGGAAAATCAATTTCTAAAATGAAAAACAAGAAATCTTTTCACAAGGACTTTCAGGTTTGTCCTAGGACAAGCATTGCTCTGGGAGTGTTTCAGTGATTTCTCTTTCTGCTGGAATCAGGGAAGGAGGAGGACTTCAGAACTGGAGGGCTGGGCCTGGGCTCCAACCCCTCTTCTCCCCTCTTCTGAATGAATGAAGTATGATTACATTCTCCAGCAAAAGCTGCCCTATTTCTTGTGAGGTTTATGGGGGAAAAGTTACAGAGAGCAATGTAGGTACCAGCTTCAGCCCCAGTCCTCCCAGGTACAGCTCGGGGAGTAAACACCTGGTGTCTAGACAATACGAGGAGGAGCCGCCCATAGCTAACCCTGTGTGCCTTGCAATGAGACGGGTACCAGGGGAACACAAGCCGTGCCTTCCACGCACTCGCTCTAGCGGAGAGGGTGTATCGTCTGGAGTCTTGGAGAACTGATCCAATTTAAGGGGAGAGCCCTGTTGGCGCATCTGGCATCTAGCTCAGTTCAGCGGCCGGAGCAGGCAGGCCAGAGCCGCATCTTCAGTCCCCGGGGCGCTGGCGACTGTTTAGCATGCCCCTAGGCGCCCGAAGGCCCGAGGCTGGGGGCGGGGCCCGAGCTGTGACACCGCCCTCTGCCTCGCCACGCCCCGCGCGCGTTGCCAGGGTGATCAGGTGACTCGCAGCTCGCGGCTGTTGGGACTGCCGTGACGTCAGCTGCGCTGCGGCTTCTCAGTCACTCAGAGGCAAGTGCTGAGCTATTTGTGCCGTCTTACCTAGTCCAGTCTGCTCCCGACTCAACCGGTGCCCAGCCCGTTGCTGGAGAGGTGAGGTGAGGCGGCCCGGGCTGGGCCAAACTGGGATCACGGAGGGGGCGAGGTGCGGGCAGGGCCCTTCCAGGGTTGTGCGCGTCCCCGAGCTCCCCAGAGGCTCCCCAAGAGCAGTGGGCACCCGGGCGGGATGGGCCGGCTTCGGCGGGGGCGCTCGCAGCCCCGGGAGAGAGGTGGGGATCCCGGGGAGCGGCAGCAGCCTGCCCGATGCCCACCTAGGTGTCTCCCTCACACACACACACCTTCACCCCCTGGCAGTTCCTCCGGCTCCTGGTCGCTGGGCAGCTGGCGGAGGCTGGCTGGCGGGTGCGGGGAGCGTGGATCTGGCGCCGCCCGGCCGGCCGGCCTCTGGGCGGCGGACTAAGGGGCTCCTTGTTTTAGTGGTCTCGCGGTTCGAGGAGGCGACGGGCTTGGAGCGGCACTTGCCACACCCCGTCTCCGGGGACGTCTGCGGGATGCTTCTGCATCTCTTCGCCTTGAGCCGCGATGTCTGAGGCGCTGCCAGGGACCTATTCGGTGCTTTGAACTGGGCCTGCCGGGGGGTGGGGGGGCGAGAGGCCGCTCCGAAGCCGGCGGGTGGGAGCGGGGCGGAGGTTGTCCCGACAGGGTGCTGCGGTGGAGAGGAATCCTGACGGTTGAGACCGAGTAGACCTGTTGGGGGAGGTGAAATCTGAGCGGAGTCCAGCGCAGCGGGAACTGTTCTCCCAGCCCCGGTGGGGAATTGGAAGAGTAGAGCGGGGGAGAGAAGGAGACCTCCGCAGGAGACCGGAGTCCTGGCGCTGGAGGGGAAAAGACGGTTCTGTGATGACAGTACTAGGGCTGTGTGGGGGGAACGAGTTTGGAGAATTCGGTTAGGGCGGGTTAGGAAAACTCTGGAGTGCGCAGCTGAAGATTTGCGTGCTGTGGGAGTCGTTGAGGCGTCGGCTGAATTGGAGTAGCACGAGTCCCCGGGATGCGGAGACTCTGAGGAGGAGTCTCCCCTGTTGTGACACGGTGGGAAAGAGGTGACCACACCTGGAACTCTGGTGTGATGGGATTCTGCGAACCCTGTTTATGAAATATTTATAACAGACAGATGGGGTGCAGTACACCCCAGTCATTGTTAGCTGATTAAAACAAAAATGCCTTCTTAGAGAGAAAGGAAGCACTAACTGCAGCTCGTTTTCTTATCTCGTTTGGCCAGATTTAACAACTGCCTGAGAGCTTTGCACCCTTTTACTGGGTGGGGCAAAAGTAGGTTTCCAGTTGTTCGTATGGAAAACAGTACAATAAATAATAATAAAAGAGTAAACTGAGTTTCATGTACTCACAACTGGAAACCTGCTTTTGCTCCAGCCTATATATGCTCGGTAATTGGATTGCCCTTCATCAGAGGTTTCAAACCGTCTTACAAACACCTCTTGTCCCCAGGGTGAAACCCAAACCCCGAGTGACTGGTAGATTTAATGGGAGTAAGTTATTAAAGGATAACCAGTGCGCAAAACATGCATGTGCGCTGGGGAAGCTGAAAGGAGCCCCCTGGTCTTTGTTAATTGTAGAGCGAGGAGTTCCCCCTTTCTACCTTTTCCCTTCGGCTTGGGGGCTTCCCAGCGTCAGAATGCTTGTTAATTTGCCATTTTGTCTTACCTTCCTGAAACAGAAAATATTTTAATTATGGAAGAGGAATGATTTGGTGATTTATGGTTTTTCCCAGTTCTGGAACTTACTGATTCTGTGACTCAAAAAAAAAAAAGTGCACTGATGTCCATTTTATACTGAACCTTAGGAACTTCTGTTTTCTGGGAGGAAGTGAAATGGCTGAACTTTCCCACCTACTTGTTTTGTATTTGTTGGACTCCGGTAAACAGAGTTGGACCTCCAGGGATCTCCTACAGTAAAAGGCAGTTTAGGGAATTGCCGAGAACTTGGAAAGTGGCCGCAGCTGGTTTGTATATAGACGTAGAGAGACCTGCCCAGCACTCGAGGGAGGGCACATCAGAGTGGTGGCATTGGGGGGGAGCAGGTGAGCTTCCAGTAAGATCAGTGAAGTCATTCTCTGGAAAAGAAGTCTTAAGATAGGTCACCTGAACAATGTGTCTACCATACATTACTACTTACCCAATGAGTCCCTGTCCCTGTCCACCCCGTGTTATAATAGTGATTTTTAAGGGGCTTTGCAGAATCGCTGGATATTAAATTTCTTGGCCATATTTTTTTTGAATTGTTAACCATTTTCTAAATCTCTTCAGAAATACTTGAACCAGCCAACTAATCATGCTTCCTTTGGAAACAAACAGCCTGCCCTCCTCTCCCCCAAACACTATAAAACTATGTGCTTTCAGGGTGGTTAAGTAGGCCAAGAGTTTTGGGGAATTTTCCACTCTCCTTCACTCCTGCTGCCACTACAAGTTTTCCCAGTGATAGAGAATTTAAGACTTTATTGTCAGGGAAAAAAATGTTAGTGTGTTTCCGTAAACCGGGCTCTCTGGGGCTGGGTGTTGTTGAGAAGCTGAAATGCCCTCCCTCACGGGGAACTGGGTCCAGGCGAGAGGCAGGCCGGCACGACTGCCACCCAAGGCCTTGGGCAGGGCCCTCCCTTCTTGGCACTGAAACATTCCTCGACCTTGAAACGGGATAATTAATGGTCAGTACTCCCTTCACAGAGGTACCGAGGAGAATTAATGAGAAGCTTATATAAAGTTTGAACTCATCCAAAGCAAATATTTTAATTCTGGATGAACGGTAAATCTTGAGATGCAATGAAATGGATTCTAAATTTTTGTAAAAGCTTCCTTCAGACCCTAAGGCTTTTGTGGGGGTGGGGAGGGTTTCCTGTGTATTTGGGCTTGTTACCAATATGCCCAAGATCTGCAGGCCCAAGGGTAAGTGCATGTTTGTACTTGACATGTAAATCCGTCCAGACTGTTCCCCACTCTATTTTAGAGTGCCTGGAGTAAATCAGTAACCTAGCAGGCGTGGGGGGCTTTAGATTCAACACCCTTTCAGCCCTAAAGGAATTTATCATTAAGCTCATCAAAGACAAGTTGGTAATAAAGCTCACTAAATTGAATGAGTGAAATAGTCGCTTTTTTTAAATTTCCCTGTCCTGGGCCAGTCTGCCAGGCCTACTATCAGCCACGGGAGATTCACGCGCTCGCTGGCGTTCCCAGGGACTGTACGGAACTGGTAGTATTCGTATCTTAGACTTTTCACATTTGTTGGCTAGGCATAGTTCTCACTTGAGCAAACTTCTGACAGGAGAAGGAGAAGCTTCCTATGTTTCTCAGACTGAGCGCTATGTTCCAGGCTTTCAGGCTCCCCATGCGTGGCCTGCACTACTAATTGGCTTGGCTATAAAATGGGAGTCAGCAATTAAAAACCAGCAGTAGACAGAAGTGAGGGGATCGGACAGGAGTTCCCCCTTCAGCCAAAAAGTTTTATACCGCTTTGGGCACTTGAAGTACAAAGGGCTCTTCAAAAGGAAGTGAGCTTGGAATTACCCCTTTTTTGAAGTTTGTAGGAAACATATGGAATATTCACACTGATTTAGGCCTCAAGTAAGGGAGGCAAATGGTTTGAATAGTTTCTGTGGTCAGCAAGCCAGTGTGGTATGACTTTGCTGAAAACAAGAGATGATATATATTTTTCTGAACCCTTTCAATTCAATAGTTGGAGCATTGGCGGTCACGGTGGGAGGAGGGTTTGATTTACGGGCATTTACTCATTGAGGAGTAAGGCCTTACTCAGGTACCTATCATTAATTCTCTAACAATTGATGCTAAAGAAGCATTAGTTAGTCCCAAGAGAATTGGTCCAGAAAATACCCAATTACTGAAAATTATCTGACCATGGGGTCAGTGTTCAAAGAAAGGCAGGGATGGGGAACAATCCCTGAACTGCAAAAGTTTTTTGAACTGCAAAGGTTTTGGGGGAGAAAAATCCCCGGAGTTGGTGTTAGACTTCTGCCAAGTTAAATTTCTAATGCTGCCCTCACTACTTCACCAGTCAGCTTTCAGTGTCTTGGGCAGGATCACTGGGGAAAGTAAGTGCGAAGAGGGGGACTTTTCTAGGAATGTGCCTAGCTCATGAGTCCCTTTCATTAAGCCTGATACTGCTTTCCTGCCGCCACAAGCCTCCCGAGACCCTGCACTTCCCCCTCTCCCTCCGTCCTTAGCCTTTCCTCCTCAAGAACACCCTCTCTAAGGCCACTGTGATTCTTCTATCTCTGATCCAGTTTCTGCATCCTTCTGGCTCTGCCGATTTTGCTGAACTACATCTTGCTGATCTTTGGTGTCTGGTGGCAGCGAAAGAAACTCCAGTGAGGGATGGTCACATTCTGAAGCAAGGGGCTTGGAAGTGGATGCTGTATCTACTTTTATCTCACTTTATTTGTGTTCCCCTTCATGCTTTTTGTCTTTTCTCTGTGTGCCATCTGTCTTATATTTAACATTTTTCTTTAAATTGACCCACTTTTTAACATTTAAAAAAATATTTAAAAGGGAAAAAGTATCATTGCCTTAAATCGAAACTACTATCACCTTTCACAAATAGAAGGTATAATTATTAAAATTAAGTTGTTTGTCCATTGTTCCCAAATCACGCCCCATGCACTACTTGGGAGGATACTGCCTTCAGCCAAAGATAGAACTCACTCAGTGAATTTTTTTCAGACGTCAGGAGGCAGGTGGTAGGGAAAGTTGGGGGTAGGCAGGCCATCAGAGGGGGGCCCCTTAAGTCCCATCTTCTGAAACTCCATGTGGCTCTGTGAAGCTAGGAACACAGCAGAATGAAGAATCTGGGAGCAAAAGAGAAACAAGTGCAGTCAGTGTGCAACCACTGCTGTTTTTATATAAAATCTGCCAAACGGAGGCCTGAGTGGCAGCGAGACTGTGTACTGTATTAAATTCTAGGCCCTTCACCAGGGCCGCGACTTCACTGGTGCTGCGGTATGTTGTTCTTTCTGTGCACAAATGCTCCTGGAAAACCCAAGTTTTAGTTTAGGGTGGATGCAATTTTTTTTTAACTCATCAACACCCCATACTTTGATCCCCTTGTCTTCCACGTACACAGTAGCTTTTTGTGGATAGTACTAATGACAGAAACCTGAACATATCATCTGGTATTTGTGTTTTCTAGTCTTCGTTGTCTGTAATGCCTGTTTCTTTAAAAATCCCATGAAAATGAAGAGAAGGAAGGGCAGAGTGAGCCGTTGGGGGGTGGTCCGTAGTCTCTTAGGGTGCTGCACTTGGTAGACATGGGTGGTTCTTGCTGGTGTGAAGTGAAATTCACTCTTGACCATTAAGAGCCACCCTGCAGGGCCGGCTGAGCTGCTGCTTCCTCCAAGGGTCAGGAGGGCACCCTTTAATGGTGGAACAAAGCCGGGGCTGGCGTGGTATGCGACAGGAACCAGGAGTGCTTAGTTAAATTACCAGCACATTAAGCTGTAGGGGCCTCTTTCTAAGCCATCAAGGTTTCAACTTCCCTAGAAGGCCTAATCTAATGCTTTGGGGGTGGGGATGGGTGGGTTAGGGGGCAGGGTAGTCAGGCAGAGCCAGTCTTTAAGGGGCTGTGCTGGTGGGGGACCTGGCCTGGGAAGTGGCCTTGTCAGGCTTGTTGGGAGAGATGCACCAGTCTCCTCTCTAATGTGTCCTCTCAACTTGGCAGGGGGCAGAGTTCATCCCTTTTCTCTCCCTCCGTGTTCTAACCTGTCCTTTCATTTCCCCAATTCACTCGCTGTGTTAATGGCTTTCTTCCCTTTTCCCTACCATTCTGTTCACAGCTGCTTCCTCTGTCGACCCTCCCTCTTGCTGGGCCTCATTTTCTTTCCATTGTCACTTTGAGGGCTAGCTGTTTGAAGTTCCAGAGTTATAATGCTGTCCTGTATGTCCCAGTGACTAGATGTAATTCAGATGTTCCCATCCAACCTTCACCTGCCAGGACTGGCTTTCAGATGCCTAGGTGGGGTACTGACCAGAGTCCCTGACCTGAATCATTGGATGAGGTTGGAGGTGCCTCTCCCCCAGTGGGGGTCCCAGCAGTGTGGGAAGGGGGCTGTGGTCAGGATTTGCTGGCATTGTCGGCTGTCAGACTAGAGGCTGAGGTTCACCCTCGGGGAGTCCTTCCAGAAACTGAAGGCAGGATCAGAATGAGGAGTCCTACACGCAGGCAGGCCTCTGGTTTCTGCAGAGGACCAGACGTGACCAATAAAGGCTGCAAAAGGGGCCCTTGCTCAGGGTGGCCTGGAGCCCATGCGACTGTTTACAGCTGTGGGTCCTGCCCTGCAGCTAGTTTCTCCAGGTGGCAACTGGAACTAACTGTGGTCTCGGTGACAGTTGGATGGTTGTTGGAATCCTCTACAAGCATGGCTTTCCTGCTCGATGAGTTAAGAAATGGACTTTTTTTCTCTTAAAAGCCATGTGGCAGACTTTATTTACCCAAAATGATTAGCAAGGGTTTTATAATTTTCATTGTTAAATATGTATAGAAAATATAATGGGTTGACCAAGAAATGTGGTGTGTTTTTTCCATACAATGGCTCTAGTAGTGTGTAGTTGCCTTTAACTTCATTTGAAACAATTTTGTTAGTTTGTGTTGTGACAGCTGTCATATCTGTGCATTTTTTAAAAAAAAACTTATCAAAATTGGTGAATTTTTGTGCAGCCATTTTAATATTGAAGATGGAAAAAAATATGCAACATTTTCGTGTATTATGCTTTATTATTTCAAGAAAGGTAAAAACACAACTGAAACACAAAAGAAGATTCATGCAGTGTGTGGAGAAGGTGCTGTGACTGATCGAAGGTATCAAAAGTGGTTTGCAAAGTTTCTTGTACTGTTGACATTTTGCCCAAATAATTCTTCGCTGTGGGGCTGTCTTATTGATTGGAAGATGTTGGGCAGCATCCCTGGCCTCTACCCACTAGAAGCCAATAGCAGGAGGTAGCCAACATACTCAAAATATCCAAATCAGTAAAGCCATTGGTGAAAATGAAAAATGTGTTTTTGACTTGATGGAAAAAACCATACGAACTTCTTGGCCACCCCGGGCATTCTAATTCATTCTTCTTAAGGGTCAAGTACTAGCTGTTCCATGGTTTGGGAATTCCAGGGCTCATTTAATCATTCCTATATTGATGGACCTCTGGGATGTTGTATGTTATGTAAATATATGTGTGTGCATGTATGTTTTATATATTATATGTATGCTATATAGCTGTTATAAACAAATGCTACAATAAATGTGTGTGTGGTATTCAATTATATATATATAAAATTAATTTTGTTTGTTTGCATCCCAGCAGTAGTATATATCTGTAGGATAAATTCCTAAAGGTGAAATCTCTGGTTCAGAGACTAGAGTGTCTTTATTCATTTATTTGAGGTTTCACTTAAAAATGTGTCTTTGTTGAAGAATTTGTAAGAAAAAAAGGATGGACCCTCTATAAAGAAGGATGTTTCCTCTGAACATCAGGGACCCACTATTATATTTGGCCTCCCACGTGCGTTTTGATACCCTTCTTCAGAAAGGGTCCCATTTCTAAGCTGTATGTCATTGTGTACTCCACAGAGAGGCTATTCTAACGCCACAAGCCACAGTGTTGATACAAAAGACATGCTCTCATATTTAGTCACTTGTTGATTATATGAGGACAGCTCAGGGGCTGGTAGAACTCTGCCAAACAAAAAAATGGTGATTGAGATAGGGGATGGCTAATAATTATTTGGAAGGCCAACTCCAAAATCAGTATTTGGACCATAAATAGTGAAGTAACACTGCAGGCTCTCTCTTTCCAGTCTGCCCCCAAAAGAAAAGCAGCTTAGGAAATGGTAACAGCAAAATGTGTTAGAAATGGTGAGCAAGTCATAAAAACACAGGTCTTGTCCATGTTGTGATAACTGTGAGGACTCCTGGTGTTGCTCTGGTGTTGGGGCCATGGCCACCATGTTGTACGTAAGGAAATCCCGGCTGTTGCTCCAGAGCCCTCGTGTAAAGCGACCCATGTGAGGATCTTCCTGGGCGAAGGCCTGCGGTTCCGGAATGCCTGTTCTTGTGGCTTTGGGGCTCGGATTTGAAGCCATTGCTTCTTATCTCTGCTCACCATATGCTCACGTGTGTGTGGTACAGTTTTTCCCGTTGGTGGCTTCATTCGGGCTCTGCTTATACCTCAGTCTCAGTAAACTTGCATAACCCTCTGGATCCCCACAAAGTGAATTTAGTTAGTCTATATAGGCAAACTATCCTCACTCCTGAAATTTGGAGAACTTCCATCTGGTATAACAGACAAATGGAAAAGATAATTTTATTCTTATTAGTAGTACTGAAGGGGAAGAGCAAGCCAGCTAGAATTCTTTCTCTCACATTCCCAATACTCGGCCTGTCGTGTAGAGGGTACTTATATTGACAAAAAAACAGTGTTAGGTTTGCCAGTACCCAAAAAGTAAACAAACATAAATTACGTGACTCCTTTTAAAAGATATAAAACTATAGAGAAGGAAGCTGCAAAGATCCTGAAATGATCCTATTCTTAGCAAGGCTGTGAGCTGCCTCTTTGGTCTCTTCCCATACAATCTGCTTCAGCCGCAATGGATTTGTTCAGCTCCTCAAATGCATTCGGCTCTTTCTCACAGTGTCACCTCTGACCAGTGTGTGCGTACTTAACTTGCCATTGTTCATCACTTCCTCTCAGAAGCACTCTCTGACTTCCTTGACGTTTGGCTTTCCTCTGAGCTCACAGTACCAAATGTTCCCACACTCTTAGCTTGATTTCGTAATTGCTGATGTTAATGTCTCTCTCACTAGTCCGAGAAGAAATTGTGTCTTGCTTACCATTCTCTCGGTGGTGCCGGGAACCACTAGTGCTGGGTCTTCAGGTTTACAAGAACTGTAAACAGGAGACACAGAGCAGCACAAACCCAGTAATTCCAAAGCTTTTTTTAGCCCAACAAACCATACTCAAAATTACAGACATGAGAATCAAGAAAAACTGAGGGACCTCGTATATAAAATAACCTATTTCAAAGATCCTATTAAAAGACCAGCTAATCAGGGGGCTAAGAAATAAGACACAGAAGAGGTCTTTAGAATAAGATCTGTACTCTCATGTTTTTAAACTAACCATTTATAAATTCCCAAGAAGGATATGTTAGGATGGAAGGATAAGCACGACTTCTGGCTTTAACCATAAGATCATTTGCAAAGTGGGAGAGTCTCCATGTAATCAAAAGAATTTTGGTTTTTTACCCCATGTCTGGTACTTAGCAAAGTGACTTCTCAGTTTGAAGCAGAAGAAAACAGTTAAATAACTTAGGGAGCTGAAGTGTCTTGTGAAAAAGAATCACGGTTACAAAAATCACTGTAGAAAGCAGTGAAACGCAGATAAAAAATCGGTTACCAACAAGGGGAAGATTAGTAATAGGAAGAGAATCGGGGCACCAGCAGTGGATAGAAAGTCTACAGAGGCACTGCAGCCATTAAAAACAAAAGGTGGGGCGACGGGAAAAGCTCTAAGTAAACTTAATTTTTTCTGACTATATAGGTTGCCTTAGTCAAACTTTCAGAAATACAAAAGGAGTATAAATAAATGACAAATACCTATTATTCCAGCCAGATTTTTCCTTCTACACAAATTTCGTCTGTCTGCTGTTACTGTACAACTTAGTGTGAAAATCTTAATGTACAACTCAGTGAGTTGGTAGTGTTTACGTAAACGTGACTCAGCTTAAGACGTAGAACGTCTCCATGATCCCAGAAGGCTTTCCTTGTGCCTCTTCCAGTCAATATTCATAGACTCATTTTGGCTGTTTTTGAACCTCATATAAATGGAGTCGTACAGTGTGAAGTCTGTTGAGTCTGGCTTCTTTTGCTCATCTTTGTCTGTAGCGTTCATCCACATTGTTGCATACAGTATTGTCTAGTTTAGTTTTGTTTTTTTACTACTGGGAAATTTTCTCTTATAGAACTATACCCTAATTTATTGGTTCTGTCCTTGATGAACATATGGATAGTTTTTAGTTTGGGGTTATTATAAATGAAACTGCTTTGAACATTGTCATACATATCTTTGGTGGATTTATGTACTCATTTCGGCTCATAAGGTAAATACTAGGTCATAAGGTAAATACTGGGTCATAAGGTAAATACTGCCAAAGTCACGAGTACCTTATATGCTTTCAAAAGCTTGATTGTTTTAGCTTTTATGTGTAGGTCTCTGATACAGTGTGGAGTATCAAGGTTCATTTCCCCGCTCCCACAAGAATATTGTGTAGAGAGTTCAGAAAGAGTCTGGAGACTTTACTAGAAATAAATACTGAAGATCTATTCAAAAGTGAGGGTTTACAAGTTGGAGTCTCGGCTAGTCAGTACTCACAGTGTTTTGAAGAAGAAAGAAAAGCTAAGCGTTCTTATAGTAAAAAGTACATTCTTAAGAAGCTTCAGGCCTGCCTTCTTAGCCTCTGGATGTGTCCAAGATGGTAATCATCTCAAGGACTGTTGGTGCGGATGATGGATGTCAGGTGGGCTGGGCGTGTGAACCTTCCTTCTGCAGTCCTTCAGTGGTTGTCAGGGTTATCTGGAGGTTTGAGATAAAAAAAAATATATACACACACATATGTATGTGTTTATTTTAAAGAAAATTGGGATCATGCTGAATATGTAGCTTTGAACTTTTTTTTTACACTTAATATATAATTCGTCAAAACCAAATTTAAATGACTGCAGATGAACTACTGTGTAGACGTACTGTAATTTAACTCTTTCCTCTTGTTGGATGTTAGGTTGTCATTTTTTCTCTTTCCTGTTTCGTTTTGCTCTATTTTGTGTGTTGCAGGCTCTCCCCAAATGTCTAATGATCTTCTTTGTCCATTCATTTATATATGAGGTAATAAAAAGTCATTTAGAAGTTCTGCGTGTATGGGCTTTGCTGTGGGGTGACTGGGTGAGTCATTTCTTGAAATCTCCTCAACTGTTAGATATATCAATAATTTTTTCCAGGGGAAAACTCCCCGGTGTGCTGCCTGCATGTTCAATACCAGGCTATCAGCTATCTTGTAATTTAAACATAATAACTTTGAAAATAGTGTTCTTTCCTGCATTTCTACTTGGATGAGTTGTTTTATAGTGATCTTATATCCATGGACCACTTTCCAAAAAGACAGTTTCTGCTTTTCTCCTTGTGCTGTTGGGTATCTGCTGAGCCTGTGACTCTGAGCGTGTCTTGAATGGGATGCTGGGATAGCAGTGGTCATTCAACATAATCTATTAATGGGTCTTGGCTGCTGCTCGACTTGAGCCGCCCCTTTTGGAACTCTGATTTGTCTTTCATGCTACAGTTTTCACTGTTTACATTTTGTTTGATCCTCATAGTAGGACTTTCATTTCACCTAACCAAATTTATAAGGGAAAACATTCATGTTACAGAATTTAGTATTGAACCTTAAATATAAAGTTCTTTGTGTTTTGGTTATGCTAAGTGGTTTGAGGACTGTGTTTTATGTGCTTTGCTCCTGACTCAAGCTTGGGAACAACAGATTCCCGCTGAGGGAAGTTCTGCTTTTCGAAAGGACTTTGATCTCAGCGCAGATGCTGTTTCTGTGACTTTGGCGGTTCTCTTTCTCTTACTGGCTCTTTTTTGTTTGTTTGTTTGTTTGTTTGTTTAGAGGAAACTGAAAATAGATCCAGACTTTTATTCCTTTAACATGACTGTGTCTTAGAAACACAGGAACAGAATGCAGGGGGGACGGGGGTGGGGGGAGCGGGAGAGTCATGGCTGCTGGAGCGTCTGTATGGCTTCCGATCTTTAAAGTGCCTCTGTGAGTGGTGCGTGGAGTCCCCCGCTAGACACAAAGGGATTCCTTGGGCAGAGGGAGAAAAGTACACACCAGAAATGAGGGGGAACATGACAGAGAGACACAGGGAGGACACATACCTTTGGGAGTTCGGAGGGTGCCAGGGAGAGAATGACCCAGGATAACTTGGAATAGATGCAAACAGATGGATCAAGAAAAGTCTTGAAATGTCGGGGTCTGCGGTTGTAATAGTTCTAGATACTTTGTTTTTTTGCATTTTCACTGCTCATTATTCTAAAAAAACAGTGCCTTCCAAGAAATATACTTTTAGTCTTTGCTAGAGTGAGGATAAATCATTACTACAGGGTCTTTGTTGGACTAATCAAGTTAAACTACAGTTTTGGAGAAATTAGGTCAGTCTGAAGGACCCCTCCCCCAGTACACACACTGTCAGGAAAGAGAAAGCTATGGTGGCTGTATTCTACTTCTATGACTTAAAAAACAGATAGTGAATGACCAGAGAGGGGTTAATGAAACTGATTTCTGTGTTAGCCAGGGCTCATTCGGTTTTCTACAGGTTTACCAAAGCCTTCTCGGAGGAGAGAGGAAATACAGAATTGGACAGCAATTACGTATGCCCAAGTTCATGTGACAATTCCAGGATTAGTCACAGTGAGCCTCTGCATTAGGGCAAAGAGAAAAGCCATTTGCAGGTCAGAGTGTGATGCCATGTCAGCACAGACCAGAGAGCCACGAAGGGAAAGGATCCCAGTTCTTTTCTGAGTCCCCTTCAGACCCCTGGGAAAGTAAGGAGTCTCCAAAATGGGGCACAGACTTCAGCTGGGGTCAGAATAGAGATTCTCAAGCCATTCTGATTCTATAGTAAAAAGTTTCAATTTATGATCACCTCCCTCAAATGACACGCTCCCCACTCCCTCCTTCTACTGGGTTTAAGCCCCTGCTCCTAACCCAGCAGTCTGTTTACCACCTTTTCTAAAAATCAGTGTCTTTATTGTGTGTTTGTCTTAGCCAGTTACCCAAGAGGAGAGTATGAGCTGCGTTCATCTCTATACCCCTGCTGCTTAGCACAGGGTCAGGCCCAGTCACTCCTGGGTGATGCATGCTTTGTTGAATGTGTCACTCAGAAGGGTGCATTAGCTTACCGTACTGGTTCCTATGACTAGAAATTCTGCAGAGACAGTTTGACTTAGGGTGGGTTTCAGTCTGGTTTCTGAGCTGCTATAAGTCATGTGGAATCCCACCCCTTTCCTTCTTTCTGCTCTGCCTCCCTCAAGTGCCTACTTTATCTCAAGACTGGCTCCCTCGGGTGAGCACATTAGCCGTCAGCGGTTTTGTAGGATGCGTCCTTGCTAAACTTCGTGCGTGCTGGTTTTAAGGGGAAAGTTAAGTGGGAGTGTATTAGGAGAAGCCCTCGTGCTTTTAACTAATCAAACCACTTCAGAACCCGTCCAGATATTTTAATCCTGGATTCCTTTGACTCAATCTTGAAACAAAAGGGCAACATGGATTGACTTAAATTAGGTTGCACTCTCCCTGGGGCAGGTGCAGAAGGAGCTTCCCTGAAGTACATGAACTGCAGGAAGAATAGGTGGATACCTAACTGGAAATCTGACCACTGTTGCAAAGGGGAATGGGTATGGTTGTCGTGTGGGCAACCAGCAAAGTCTGCTGTCATTTTCATTCAGATTTTTCTGGGAACCCTTACTTAATGGCTATTCTGTTCTTCATATAGAGTCACTTATTAATTTATTGATTGCATGTTATGAAAAATAATTAAGTAAAATTTAGTAAATACTAAGTATTTAGTAATAATCAAAATAGTAAATTTGGGGTATGAGACTCTTCCCTCTGTTAACTTACTATTTCGTTGCGGGTAGAAGACACAAAATTGGTAAAAGTTAAATAGCGGTACAAGAGACGGGTAACAGTGCAAGGCAGCAGGATGACTGGTATCGCACTGTTCATCCAGCACATGGACTTTGCATCACCCAGTCATGCTTTTACTCTGGAAGGCATATGTCAGGCACTGTGGAGGTTGCAGAGATGGTGGAAAAGACATGCTGGCCCTTTAGACTTTTAAAGCCCAATCAAGAGAAAGCTTAACAGGCTCGGAGACTGGGACGCAATGGCCTTCCTCACAGAAGCAAGCCACTAAGAACAGGAATCTGTAAACACTAGCAGGGGTCCCCGGTGAGCCCTCCAGAGTCCTGGGAGCTGGTCAGGGGAGTCATCAGCGACCTCTCTAGACAGCTCTGCCCTCTGTCCAGCGACAACTGAGCATACTGCTCAGCTGCTCAGAGCTCTGGGTCTGGGGGAGCAGTTGGAGCACCCCAGTGCCCAGGGCAGTGGTGGCCCTTGCACTCTTTGGTCGGTCACTGCCAGCAGTGCTGCTTGTAGAAGACCCCACGTGGCCCAACCCAGTTTATTAGAGGATTGCTGGTGCTGGGTCAGCACCGCTGATCTGACTTGTAATTAGTGCTCTTAGACCCAATGCCTTTTCGTAAGAGCTATCCAGTCACATTTATGGACATTTCAGAGAATTCAGAAACAAAATAATATCCTATTCTTCATTCAAGACAATTATTGAGGGGCCTGCCTTGTGCCAGGCGCTATGCTAAGCTCTAGGGTCATAGTGATGATTCAGAATTGACCTTCTCCCTGCTGTCACAGCCTGCAGTCTAGGGGGAAGGCAGACAAAGGCAAATAAACAGATACATAGGGTATTTGCCTGTTGCAGCGGTGAGAAGGAAACAGAGCAGGCAGAGCTGAAGATTTGCAAGAGGGTTGAGATACCTTTAAGGCATTTTGTAAATGATCTATTGGGTTGAAATTTTTTCCTAATGATTTCTGCCAATTAAATGCAA
Organism: Trachops cirrhosus; assembly: GCA_028533065.1. Lineage (NCBI taxonomy): Eukaryota > Metazoa > Chordata > Mammalia > Chiroptera > Phyllostomidae > Trachops > Trachops cirrhosus. The sequence goes on along the minus strand of CM052546.1, from coordinate 25,295,591 downwards.
ATAATTTTTTTTGTTTGTCTCTTAGGTACATTCTGCAGATCCCTAATGAACCAAGGGAACCCACCACCGTACTCGGGCCCGGGTCCGACAGCCCCGTACCCACCTTATCCACAACCACCAATGGGGCCTGAGGCCTATCCCCCAGGACCTATGGGAGGACCTTACCCACCTCCTCAGGGGTACCCCTATCAAGGGTACCCACAGTATGGCTGGCAAGGTGGACCTCAGGAGCCTCCTAAAACCACAGGTACTGTGGCGGGGTGTGTGTAGGTGCATATTTGGGTGTGTGAGCTCAGTCCCATGTCACCAAAGGAAATGTTCACCTGTTTTCTTTGGCAGAGAAGAAACTCTGGCCTTTGTGTGCCATGGTTGACGTTCTCAAAGCTTGGTGACTGCGTAGGGTGGCTTCTTATTCCTGAGAAGGACTTCTTTCTCAGGAAACCTGAGTCAGTTCTGCCTGCTTCCTTCTTTCTCTTGTTGCTTCTGGGGCTGATGACTTCCTGGCCGACACGTTTGCTGAGGGCACCTCCTGGAGCCCTGGTGGGGGGAAGTACCAGTTGGATTCTTGCTCTGGCCGTCAGTTTTTTGTTTATCAGATTTAGCCCATTGGGCTTATTTTATCAGCTTGTTGACCCTCAAGTCATCCTCTTGCCCATGCTCTTGGGGTTGGTTTCTTTTACTGATGTTTTCATAACTCTCTTTAACCTGCTGGCTGAGTTCGCAGCTGGCGCATGAGTCCTTGTGTGCTGGAACAGTGCTACTCAAAGTTGGCTCTGCAGACTAGTGCCAGTCTGTGAACAGCTACTGGGCTTTATGAAGATAATCAGTACAGAAAGTGAGAGTAAACATTGAAAAACCTTTAGAACACTTTGACGGACATTTCTGTGACATTCAAGCATTTTATCAAAAACATCAGTCTGTGAAGGGTTGGAAAGGAAACATCTTGAGAAGCACTGTCCTAGGTGTCTCAGTGACCACTGTGACTGTCATAGCTATTTGGTTTGCGAAATAGTTGCTCTCTTATAGCTCTTTCAGCTTAATTCTTACTGAGTGCTTATTAGGTACCACGTGGTCTCCTAAGAGCTTTATGTACCTTAACGTTTAATCCTTGCAACAATCCAATGAGGTTATTCCCAATTTACAGTGAAGTAATTGAGGCACAGAGTGGAGCAATGATTTGCCCAAGGTCACCCAGCTAGAAGTGGCAGATCCCGGAATTGAATTCTGATAGTTTGGCTTAAAAATCTGTACCTGTAACTTCTCACTGTACTCTCGTCCCTCTCCTGTCTTTCTTTTCTGACCCACACTCATCTGAATTTAGGGCCTTAGGCTGTCTCCTATACATGTTCCTATAGCTTAACCCTTTACTAATCAAAAGTAATAATAGAATCAATGGCTCATTTGATTCCAGGATTTGAGGATTCTTTAGAATGGGTGGGTGCCGTGGAAGAAGAATATGTTTAAGAGGGATTTCAATATGGAAAAGATAGTACTTTTATAGAGTCGAATCAGAGGCTGTGTTAAGATTGAATAGATTTGAGTACCTTTTAAAGATTTGGTTTATCTTGAAGGAAAACTTTTACAGTCCAAGATTCTGTTTTGCTGTAAGTTTTAATGACACACGCTTGGGAGAGTGCGGGAAGTATAACCAGTATGATCAGAGTAGCTGCCATCCAGGTCTGTGACATCACAGGGAGGTTTCCTGAAAAGAAATCTCAGTTTCTGGGTTTTCTGCTTCAAGACAAGGTAACCCTGTGATGAATGAAGGAAAGCAGACTAGAAAACCCACATAATGTGTGATCCCATTAATGTGAAATTCAGAAACAAGCCAAACTCATCAATGGTAATGAAGATCAGGATAGTGTTTACCCCCGGCTACTGAGCAGGGGCAAGCAGTGGGGGGAGGTTGGTTATTGATTGTGAAGGACACAAGGGAACCTTCTAAGGAATTAGGAATATACTTTCATCTGGGCATAAACATTCTTCAAGCTGTACACTTACTATTCATGCACTTTCCTGTATGTTTTATGTCGATAAAAAAAGTCATTCCAGCATTTGGGTTATCCAACAGACTCAGCCGGGCGCCTGGCTGGGTTTATGTCTTTCTCCTGTAGCCCTCGGTCTGTGGTGTGTAGGCCGTTTCCGGACCTGCACTGTTTGTTCCTACTGAACTCGCGTTTGGGATTCGGAACTTTATAGAGCATGTCTAGAAAACGGGCTTCCTGGGCCTGGTGGACTTTGTCCCCTCGTGTGGAATACACAGATTTCATCTTTCTTTACCTTTGGTGTAATGTAAGTATTATGTCAACCTTTTTGAGGAAATAGTATTTTAATTCTTCTTAGGATTAAAAGGCAGTTTATCATTATTTCATAAATGCGGTTCAAAGCTGTTTCATGTCCTTTCCTACCAGATTTTCTTTCTCTGTTATCAGCTTGTGAGTTGTTAACTGCCCTGACCCACTCTGCACCCAGACATGGCAGGTGATGCCAGAGGGTCAAGTTCTTCTCTCACCTGGTGTCCAGGTTCTGTGAATGGGACCCTGTTGTCCCCTCACTAAGGGATGTACCCTTTAGGCACCCATTTCATTCCTTGCTCTTTTATTGATTCTGGGATCCCCAGTCAAAACCATTCTTGGGGCTTGTATTCTGTGCCGTGTCTCCGAGCTTTCTATAGAAATTTAAGGTGTTTTCTCCAATTGGATGACTTAGATTTTATTTATTACTGCACATACCCTGCCTCAAGCTGAAGTTCAAGTGTGTAGTCCATTCTGTTAACAGCTACCTAGGTGGAAGCAACTTCTTTGTCAAGGGAGGGAGGGTCTTCTTAGCTGTTCTAACTGGTGTCTGGTAATTAGTCAGGACTTACTTAATAAAGATGTGTTGAACAGATGGGTAGGTCGATGGGTAGGTGGCTAACGGAAGCAGAACCTTCCTTGGTAGTCTGTTTATCATTCAAAGTTCATCGTCCAGAAATTGTAGCTAAGAAAAGCCTTTGTTTTTCCTCAGAAAAGCAGCTTTTTGGAGACTGTATAGTTGGAAGCAGCAGGTGACTGTGGGAATAAGACTTTCCAGAGAGCAGTGTGTCATGGGTCTCCTGGGGTGATTTGTAATGATAACAACAGTAACAACTGTAACAACTAGTATTTCTTGAGCACAGTGTCTGGCATTAGCCTTATGTAATCGTCACAGCCACCGGGTAGCATCAGTCCCACGTTACAGAGATGGAGTCTGAGGCTCAGGAGATTGTAGTTCAGTTAGCTGTACTATAGGATATCACCCCAAAACTCAGTGGCTTAAAAACAACCATGATGTATTACTTCTCATGATTCTGTGCGTTGACTTCATGTGCTCTCTCCTGGGGTCACTTGTGTGACTGAATTCAGCTGTCAGCTTGGCTGGGGCTGGAGTGTCCGAGATGTCCTCGCCCACGTGACTGGGTCTTGGTTGGCTTCCCTGAGGCCTCCTTCTCTACTTGGTCTCTCCGCTAGCCGGAGCTTCTTTACAGGGCAGCCAGCTCCCACAAGGGTGAAAGTGGAAGCTGCCGGGCTTTTAATAGCTAGGCCCTGATCTGGCACAGCTCTCGTTACCCAGCGCTTTGCTGTTCAAAGCAAGTCACAGGCTGGCCGGATGCAGTAGGAGGGGAAATAGGTCCCCTCCTATTCATCCCCTCACCCTTTTTAAAAATAACTTTACTGAGATATAATTTATATGTCACATAAATTACCCACTGACGTGTGTAATCCAGGGGTTTTTAGTATACTCACAGAGTTGTACACCTGTCATCACTGTCTAATTCTGGAACAGCTTCATAACAAACCCTTAGCAATGACTCCCCATTCCCTTAACCCTCCCCCTTCATGAATCTACTCTTCTGTAGATTTACCTGTTCTAGACATTTCTTACCAATGGGATCACATAATGTATGTTTTTTTGACTGGCGTCTTTCACTTAGTGTAATGCTTTTAAGCCTCACCCATGTTGTAGCACTTGTCAGTACTTCATGCTTTTGTGCTGCCAAGTAATATTTGACTGTATGGACGTACCACAGTTCCATTTATCCATTTATCAGTTGATGGATCTTTGAGTTTCTGCTCTTTTGTTATTATGAATAATGAATAATGGCGTTATAAACAATCGTGTAAAATAACTCCCATCTAAGAGGATTGGCATGTGTACAGTGGGGGAGGGGAATTGTTGATGACCATCTTGGCAGACAGTCCACAGCATTGCACTCTTTGCTCTCAACAGTTCACATCTCCTCCACGTGCAAAATCTATCTACTCCCCTCCAATACCCCCAGATGTCTCATCCAATAACTACTTTGGCCAGGATGGCATCATTTTAGTAGCCTGTGTCCTGCCATGCTGCTCCTTTCACTCCCAACCCTCATTCCCACTCTGCCCCAACCCGCACGGTCCTGGAGATCAGAAGAATATCACTTCCTCCACGAAGCTTTCCCTTGCGTATCCCACGCCTCCATTGGAAGTTACCACCCCATGTGCTTCAGCTGTACCCTGTACAGCCTTCTCCTAAAGCACCTCCTCTGTCCGTATTCAGTGAGTTTTTGTGTTCTGTCTAGTTTACCTCCTTAATGTCTGAACTCAGTCATCCTTGCTCTTGCTGTCTTAGTTTAGGTTTTCACCATTAGTTTTAGTCAAGAGTCTTAAGGCTGCAACAACTGACAGACCTCAGCCTTAAATATCCACCAACAACAGAGGATCCCACAGAGGCCTGAGAAAGGCCTCCAAAATGACAGACAGTGACAAAAACAGAGGAAAAGAGGGACTCTGAGGGAACACAGACCATGCAAGGAGTGAAAACTGCTGCAAAAAAGAAAAAAAATGCCCTCTAACATTCTTTGACATAATCTTATTGAAATAAGAGTAGGGGTGCTATTTAAAAAGGAACTCAGGTAACAAAAGCACTTGGCCAAGAAGAATGTGAAACTGACCTCAGCCCAAGAATTAGGTCCAAAAGACCCATTCATACAGCCAAATCTTGCCGAACCAGAATTTAAGGCTTTCTGCCACAGGTAGAACTTGACGTATGCTTTGATTATCTACTGCTACATAACAAACCACCTCAACTCTTAGAGATTCTGTAATTTGGGTGGGGTTTGGCGGGAAAGCTTCGTCCCTGCTCCCCAAGGCACGTGCGGGGGCTGGAACATAGACAATAACCAGCGTGCTGGGTTGAGTTTGTGTACTTTCTACCCTCCAGTGAGATGTATTGGCTTTGTATTTATATCACATCCAACGCAATACGGAGGAAGAAGCTGGAAGAAGCCGAGATGCTTCCAAAGGGAGGGGGAGGGGAGCGTGACAGCAGTGTTACTGCTGGGAGGGGTCAGAAGAGACCCAGGCGGAGACACTGAATTCTGTTTGTTCCAAACCAGTCTTGGGCTTCTCCACTTGTACTGGCTTTGTTTGAGCCTCTTACTTCCCCTGAAGGTTTAAGTTCAACATATTCTGTCAGCGGTTTCAGTGTTGGTGAAATCTTGTACTTTTGGTTCATATAACAAGAAACTGCCCTTTCAAATCAAAAAGAGATGTCTGGCGTCTCTTTCGCACCCGCTGCGTATGGCCCTTCAGTGTGGCCTCCCCGCAGCGCGACAGCCGCAGGTAGTTGGGCCCCTTCCATGTTAGAGTGCAACCGAGGAAGCTGCCAGGCCTTTCTTTTAAAAATAGTAAAAAAAACAAAAAACTTTTTGTTGAACTTCTAAGTTGGAAACACTTTCAGACTTATAAAAGCATGGCAGAAATAGTACAAAGGACTCTGCATACCTTTCACCCAGATTTCCCCGAACCTTACATAACCACAATGGAATGATCTGCCGGGCTTTCTCCCTGCCCTGTCTCAGAAGCCTTCGAACATCACTGCCATCACTCTTTTATTGGTCAAAGCAGCTACAGGTCGACCTAACATGTATTCTGGGGGAGGGGAAATAGACTTCACTCCTTGATGGGTCGGTGGCAAAGCCACATTGCCAAATGGCATATGGGTTGGGAGATTTGGGGGAACCCTACCACAAGTTCCCATGGCGATAGGTGAACTCCTGTTTGGTAAGGTAGAGATTTTTTAATTCTGTCACCAAAATTAAATGACTCCCACTCATGCCTTAAATCATCGGAAGTGGGAGAATCCTCCGATGATGACCCAGGTTAATCACATGCCAAGCTCCTGGCAGACATCACTAATCAATCGTGGCTCTTTCTGTTCAGCCCAAATGTGGCTTCAGCCACTATGAGTAGGTGTGAATTGTTAGGTAAGAGGAAACCATTTACTAGTCCTGCTAGGGTACCTCTTCTTTTTAGATATATTCAAAGTAAAGTCCAGAGAGGTTTAGTGACTTTGGGCATAAGTCCTGATACCAAGATAAATGCATATTCCCTCACGATGCCTCCTGCTGTAATCCAGCACAGATTCCACAGCCATTATCAAACACCCACCAAAGGAAAATACCTTCTTTTCAGCCCATTCCCTCACCTGTCCCCCTTACCTTCCAACCCCCACAGAGCCCTGGTAATTACAGCAGGGCACCGGTTTCCTGATAAACAGAGGTAAATGGAGTGCCGTCAACCTGCATGCAAACCCCCTTAACACTGGGGCCTGCCAGTCACTTAACCTCCCTGCTTTCTGAGTGCGCCTGCCTCCTCTTGTGAGCTTCATGAGTTTCTTCTCTCCTTTGTCTCTGCTTCCAGAGCACCCAAACCAGCACTGACACACGTACATGCTCAGTAACTACGTTGCGGGTGAAGGGAAACAGCGCCATTGCAAAAGGTGGTTGTGACTTCACATTAGGTGTCTGTCTCCTTTCCCTCTGAGACCCTTCCCTTACTATATGATTCCTTTGAGTCCAGATATTGGAGTCTTATAATGTTCTTTGGGGTATTGACTTAAAATAAAATAAATTCTACTTCAACAGAGTCCTTGGGATGCCCCCATGGAGATCAAAAACTCAATCTGCCTTCACTGGGGTTTCTGTGTTTGTAGATTGGGAACTAAAAGTGACCCTACTATGGTTCTCTGTAATTCGAAGAAGCAAAAACAGAGCCTGCTCCAGGAGTTGCCCTGCCGGCTCACTGGCCAACCAGTGAGCCCTTAGAAGTGGGCTCTCCTTAAGCCCACAGTCACAGACGGGAGAGGGAGAGGGAGGGGTGGTAGAATGGCATGTTTCTTCCTCTGCACACTTCCTGGGTATCTGCACTGCTCTCATCAGTGAGTGTAGAAGGGGAAGGGATCTAACAGTCTAGTGTCTCTGGCCAACTAGCTCGGGGTATGGAATTACAGCTTAGCTTGTTTGAACCTTTTATGCCTTTCTTCATCAGAAACTCTGATCAGGCATTTTTATTGCCCTGGGAAGCCTTTCTGGCATAAAGTCCAGCTCAGTACCTTCTTTCTTTGCCAGGTATCAGATGACAGAATGTCCCAGCAAGGACGCTGCGTGGTGCCACCAAAAGCTACATTGGCTTAGGAATCTAGGTATAGTTTCTCCAGTTCCCTTATCTGTGAAACTGGGATTACAGGAATGTGGTGAAGAATAAAGTAATATGCTTGTATAGTTTATGGCACCTTGAAGGGCATTGAGGAAGTTAGTGCCCTTCTCAGTCCACAAAAATTTTCTGAACTTTTGCTTGTGGGTGGGTGGGGGTGGTGAAGACAGGAAGCTGCCATGGGAAAGATGGAGAAGACTGAGGGTCATTCCTGACCCACCCTGAGAACTCCCACTGGCCTAAGGTAGCCCCAGAGTCATCTATCTCATCTGCAGTCAGAGCCACATAACTGGTCTCCCTCCTCTCACTCTTGCCCCCTGCCATTTTCTACCCAGACCTGCTGATGGCTTCCCATGTCACTCATATTGAAAGCCAGAATTTTTACGGTGACTAGTGTGGCCCTCTATGAGTAGGCTGCCCCTGCATTACAGAACCCAAGTTCGTGTGCCTGAGGCTTCAAAAGGCCAAGACTCAAAACATCAGAGTTTGGAGTAAGAAAAAGCTTATTGATGGAGAAGGCACCAACTGAGAAGATGGCGACTTAATTGTGCCTCAGATCCATCTTGCTTGCTGAACTAGATAAGGGTCTTTAAGGGGTGGGGGTCCGCTATGCAGAAGTGCTTGGTGGGGCAAGTTTTCGTTGGAGGACCCTGGCCCTTGGCCATCTGTGGTAAGGACATTAGTGCTGGGTCTTCCTGCACAGTGACCCTTCACCTCTAAAAGGGTTCCAGTGTTCAGATTTCATTTATGTTCTGGTCCTTCAGTTCCATGTATATATGTGGACCAAGGGCGGGGTGGGGGGACAGGGAGTGGCAAGACTTTGGTTCCAGGTGCAGCTGGAGGTCAAAGTTCTCTTTTCTGCTCATGTTTCCGTTGTATAACATGCAGTTTTGGTCTCTTATGTCTGGAAAACAACTCAGTATCTTGTTAAACAGAATAAGACCATTTTGAGCTATTTCTGCGGTTACCCTGTATGCTCTGCTCCATCTTCACCCGCCCCACTCCCACGGCTGCACTGCTGTATCTGCCATTCCCCTTCCCTCTGCCTTCCACGCGCCTCAGAAGTCTCTGCAGCTTCTGCCCTCTCTCGGTTCTGCTCCGCTGTCACCTAATCAGAGAGGCCTTCCATGCACCTCCCCCCTCCCTCCGCCCCATTTCATGGAACACCCCGACGTGGCTCTTTCTGGCCCTGTTCTGCCCACCTGTTTTCCCTTTCTAATCTATGGTTTATGTGTCCCTCGGCTGCCTTTTTCCTCCCCCTGGAACATAAGCTTCTTGAAGGCAGGGACTTTTGTATGTTAGTCCATTACTCAATTCCAAGTAGTTGTTGAATGGTTGAGGGTCCCCCTCCCTAGCACACTCTGCCCGCACAGGTATCTTGTGAGGCATTCTCCTTCAGGCCTTACCCTGGGTTCCTTTTCCTCCCCATCTCCTCTGCCAGAATCCTGGGAGTGGCTGGAAGGAGCTGCTGCTAACTGAGGTTTTGCTGAGTGTCAGGCCCGGTGCTGACCACTGTACATCCTTCCTCATGTAACTGGCGTGGCAGCCCTCTGGAGTGGGACTTATGAAAGAAGGGAGTTTGCCCAAGGTCAGACAGTGGCAGATGGGCCTGGGCCAGCATTTTTAAGACTTCAACCAGGCTTGTCAGAATTGAAAAACTTGTATTTCGGACCCAGTAAGTGAGTCTGGATACAAACACTCCTTGCTATGAGAAAAGAGAGACAGATCCAGTGGCCACAGGGAAGGAAGTCTCCTGAGAGGGGGGAACAGAAGATGAACAGGGAAGGAGAATGAGATGGAGACAGTACGGTTCCCAGACCTGGCACAGCGACTCGTAGGTAGTAGGGCTTCCAGGGAGATCTACCGAAAGAATAAACCCCCAGGGCCTGTGCAGATAAATAAAGCACAGAACCTGGGGACAAATGGAAGAGGTAGTCTGCTCTAGCCTGAACTTGGCCCTTCAACTAGGAGAAGACGGACTGCCATCGGGGTCCTCCCGGGATTTGTGACTCTTAACAAGGACTCTGACATCAGCTATTTCTCTCAGCCTTTCCCTACCCGAGAGACCTTCACGATTCAGTGAGCTTAGAACTTGCTGATCCTTGCTGTGGAGGGGAAACTGCTCCTTACTTTTTGCAGTGTTTCGAGGACCTCCATCTCGTTTGGAGGCTTTGCTGCTGGCCTGGGTTCCTCTGTTACATGTCAGAGGTTTTGGTGGGAGCAATTTCTCACCTAACCCTTGGGCGTGGCAGAGTAAAAACTACATGTTAAGGATTTAAACATTTCTTTGGCCCGTCTTAATAATTTTTTATCATTAGAATAAAGACCAACATTTCAGAAGGCTCTGAGGCCCTTCATGGTTTGCTCTGCCACCAGATTCCATTTCGTTCCTCAGCCTCATCAGGCCTCTCCTCCTTCTGCAAATGGTATTTTCTCTGTATGGCTTGAACATTTTTTACACCTCTCTTGGCTCAGTAGTAGTACGCCCTATTAATCCTTTCTATCTCACTCAGGTGTCACTTAAGGGACATTGAGTGGTACTTCCACACCGCAATCTGGGTCAGCTTTCCTGCCCTTCAGAGTGCTCTCCTGGTTTGTCATTTACAGTCTTGGCTCTCACGTAGAATTAAGGTCTTCCCTGCTATCTGAAAGCTCCTTGATAGCAAAGACCTAGTCTAATTTGACTGACTACTTGATTCTCTCGTAACTACTTGTTGAGTAATTAAAGATGAAGAAGAGTTTAGAGATATGCAAGAGAGAGAGGACAGGGTAAGATTCTGGAATAAGCTTTTTCAAGTTGTTAAACTCTGCACTTAAATTTGCAGAAAACCCTGCACTATTTCTCCCACCTCCTTCATGTTACTCATTTTGGGGGGCAGGGAGGGAAGGTGTCTGGGGTCTGAGCAGAATGTGCATTGCGTATCAGGGGCCGGAGTACTGTCACAGTGCTGGCAGTCACAGACACGTGAGTCACCAGGACCCATGTTACCAAACCACAAGGGTCCGTTAGCCCGTGCACGTCAAAGCCCAATGAAACGCAAACCTGAGTTCGCAGCAAAGTAGAGGTTTATTAGTTAAGGAAATGGTGCCAAGTCTGAAGACACAGATAAGCTAGTTAGTGCTCTAAAATCTGACTCCTGCACGGGGACAGATTATTTATATGTGGGAAAAATGATTAATCGTGGCGAATAAGGGAGTTGGGGTTGTGGGCTCTACTGATGGGCTGGGGCAAGGGCAGGGGGTAGGTGACCATTACATCAGGTCCTGATGCCAGCCCTGGTAGGAGTTCTGGCTGGTTTTGTGAGGGTGTGGCCTGATTTCATGGGCAAGGGGCTTACACACAACTGAAGTCAACTGTTATCTTTAGTTTGATGGAAATTCCGTGTCTGGGGTCTATAGATCTGAGTCTTTGTTTTTAAGACAGTTTGATGCCAACCAGATCTGACCTCCCAGGGGCCTAATGATTAAAGAAGGGAGTAGGTGGACAGAAATGGGAAAAGGTCATGTTAGAGAGTGGGAGTTTCTGTGTGGTTACACCAAGAGATAAAGCTTCAGGTCACTCTTTCCTCCACTGGCTGCTAGTCCTTACTTTCTCTGGTCCTGAAACATAGTAATAATGCTCATTGAAAAAAAAATTTTAATTCCCTTCGTAGTCCAAATACCCCATCATCTCAGATCATTTTTGTGTTCTCATTTCTAGGCAGTTCTTGCTTCCATGCCCTTGTCAGTGGTGCCTGGCTGCGGCTGTGGTGTGGACACCATCGCCCGTCCTGCCCGCCACCCCTCGAACACTTTGCCATAAACAACTTTCCTAGATGGCGGGTTTCTCACCCAAAACACTATGGACATTTGGGCTGGCTAAATCTTTTTGTTGGGGGAGGGGCTGTCCTGCACACTGTGGGATGTTTAGTAGCATCCCTAGCCTCTACCACTAAATGCCCGTAATATCTGGTCATGTGTGACTATCAAAAATGTCTCCAGCCGTGACTGGTGTGGCTCAGTTGGTTGGGCATCGTCCCACAAGGTGAAAGGCCACTGGTTCAGTTCCTGGTCATGGAGGCCTGTGCCTGGGTCGCGGGCCTGGTTAGCAGTCCAGGCACATACCAGAGGCAACTGATCAGTGTTTCTCTCCCCCTCTTTCACCCTCCCTTCCCCTCTCTCTAAGAATGAATAAAATCTTTTAAAAAAAATGTTCCCAGACATGACCAGATGTCCCCTGGGGGCCCGAATCACCTTCCTTCGAGAACCACTGCTGTAGAGTCTTCATAATGAAAAACTTAAGCTAGCCATTGCTTTTGAGTCCAGGGGAGGGGAAGGTCTTCCTAACCGCCTTCATCAGCAGTTGAAAATACCTGACTTTTTCTGGTGGCCTGCCCAGGAAGCAGGCTCTGGGAACTTGGAACTATGAAGAGCTCCGTCTTATCTCTGCCTGGACAGGCTTTGTCTCTGAGCCTCTTTGCTGGGACTGGTGAATCTGGGTGTTTGATACCAATTCCTGGATTAAAACCAGCAGAATAAGAGTTTGAGGCCAGTGGTCCAAGTTTTGAATGTTTAATATTAACTTTTAATCACTAAATAGTTAATAAATACTAACGAAATAATAGAGCTAATACTTATCAAGTAGGTACTGTGTGTTAGGTGCCATTATATCTTATCCACCCTCTGAGGTAGGTCTTTCCTTATCCCTGTCCTAGAGATAAAGAAACCTAAGCCCAGAAAGGCGAACTGGTTCACATCCCACAGCCAGGAAGGGGCGGAGCTGAGGCCCAGACCCACCAGTCCCGCCCCAGAGCCCATGCTTCTGAACAGCTATCACTTACTGAGCTCCTATTCAGATGCCCACACTGGGCTGAGCACCTGAATAGGAGCATGGCTTCGATTCTTGCAGTAGTCCTTCAGGGTAAGTGGGATTATCCCAGATTTTACAGATGTGGGACCAGAGTCTTCGAGAAGCCACAGTGTCTTGCCCATGTGCCCCCAGGTGTCTGACGCAGGGCTCGACCCGCTTCCATGGGTCATGGGGCCTCCCATGAATGAGCAAAAATATTTTATAGCTTCACCTTCCTTTTTCCCTTGGAATCACCACTTACTCATTGAAAACTTAAGTGCTGGTGAAGTGCTTTCTGCAATTTAGTACCAGGCACTAAAGACATTGCCTTTTCTAATTAGATCTTATTCAGGTGCTCTGTGTACACGATTTCACATAGTCTACACAGCAGTCCTGGTGGTTTCCCGCCTTAGAGATGAGGAGACTGAGCTTCAGAGAGATGAATGAATTTGCTTAAAGTCAAGTAGTAACTTGCTGAGCCATGAATTGAACCCAGGTCTGTCTGATTTCAAATAGTATTCTTTTATGCTCTTTTGTATTCCATTAGGGAATAGCCTTAAAATACTTCAAAATTAGCAATAACAAGCATTGTTCACAGCAGTAAAGGAGGCGGCCTCTGTGAGTAAGACGCGTTCTCTCTGGGGACACTCAGCTGCGGCGCCCTTTCTTTTCACAAAAGCCGATGAGGCTGGTCTTCAGGGAGTGTACTGGACCCTTAGCGCCAGCTTTGACTCAGTCCACATGCTTGGGACTTCAGGCTTTAACCTGACAGGTCTGCTCGCCTAAGCCCAGCACTTCGACGGAGTCCCCCTGGAGACTGCACTGGGTCTCATGGACCTGAGGGTCACAAGGACACTGGGGGACCGTGAGCTCCTATAGACAGACTCGGGTTTCTCCATCTTCTCAGATAGAGACATGATCTGTTTTAGTCAAATACTTTATGCAGAACAGTCTCTTTTGCTTTTCAAAAGCCTTGGCCTGCCCAGCACTCAGGGGTAATGGAGTATGAAAAAGCAACCACTCTCTGCGGATCCAGTTTACTCAGCTGGCCCGCGGGACTGGGATGCGCAGGTGCCTGCTGGCTGCCTGCTGGTGGGGAGCAGGCTGGGTTGGCCAGACCTGGCCGGCCTGGGGAAACAGAAGGCGTTCTAAGTCTTGCCCTGCTCCCAGGCTGGTTGGCTTCATTGTTCTTAGGTTTTCTGATCTAATACTACTTCTACTCAGTCTCAAAACATGACAAACACATTCCCTGCACTTCTCACATAAGCTTTTAAAAGTTAGGTTGAAGTAAACAATGAGGAAATTGGTTTGGTGGGCCAGAAAAAGAAGATTGCGTTGGGCAAAAGGCAGCTAGGGAAACTGGGGGTGCAGCTGGGCTAGAGTAGGTCAGTCTCCAGGACTGGAGCCAAGGCTGTGGTGTGGCCCCTCCCTGGGAGTGTGGGGTCACTTGGGGTGGCAGGGATCTTTCCTAGGACTTACTGCAAGGAGGTATTAGCTGTGCCAGAGGGCCAGCTCCAGGATCTGTGCACAGGTGGTGTGGCCCAGTGCCCACAGGCACCTGGCTCCTGCCTCCCAGTGGTCAGTGTGGTTAGCCACAGGGGGAAGGTCTTTATTCCGCTTACATCGTGGCTCCCAGAGCTGCGATGCTCTAAAAAGTGGGACATGCACGACGGGAAGACTGTAACTCAAATGCTAACAGTGAAGATGAGGAGGATTGGTGTCCATGTCACCAATGAGGGCTTAGCCCAGCAGGTGTAACACGGGTGTGGTGACCAAGTCCAGCACGACTAGGGGTCAGGAGAGTGGCTTCTCCAGACCCCAACTTAGTGCCACTCTGTCTACCCCGACCTGCAACTCCTGGGTTACACCCGGGTTCTTACGCACAGAAAACGGGGCGGGGAGGCTCACTTTTCAACGAACTTTTTAAATTACAGAAATATGTCTTTCTTATAGAAAGTAAATAAAACCCATAATTTTGCTACCAGAGATGGTTGTCAACATTTTGGTATAAATCTTTTGGTGTATGTTTGGTTTGTTTATGGTGCAACCCCTTTTTGAAATTCAGCTAGTATGTAGATCTTTGTCAAGGGGATATATTTGCAGCTAATATCATGGTACATAAAAGTGTTGTTGAGTAGTTTTTGTTTTATTCTTCATTTTAAATTCATCGTGCCTGGGTATCCTCAGCAGCATCTCGGCCGCAGAGAATACACAGTTCCTTACAGAGGAGCAGCACTCGGTTTTCGCTGAGGTCTCCGTTTCAAATGCCAGTCTCAGCACTGCAGGTCATGTGGGGTTCCCTCCCGCCTCCGAGTCTAAATTACTCTTGTTTTTAAAAATCTCAGTACAGTGGAGAGCTCTACAATGCAGATTGCGTTTCCATTTAGCCCTTTATCTACTTTATAGAGTAACAGCAACAGTAATAGCTGTAAGTTATTGTGTTTACTTTGTGCCTGGCACTAAGCTAGTTGCTTTTTGAGGAGTTAATCCTATAACAATCCCAAGCCGTAGAGGAGTTAATCTTTTAATCTTTAAACAATTGCAAGAGGTCAGTGCCTTATTGTCTCCATTTTCCAGTGAGGAAGAAGCTGAGAGGTGAAGAAAATTGCATTTTACTAAATGGACTAGGCCAGGTATAGCAAGGGCAACCCCTGAGCCCAGCAGCCCTGTATCTGCAGGAGCTGGCCTGTGGGGGATACAGAGATGAAAATGACCTGGCTCCCACCGGTTGAGCTGAGCCGACAGGTGGGAGGGGCTGAGAGACCCTCGGGGACAGACCAGTGAGTGGATCGTGGCAGAGTCTGTGGCCTGCCCTGGTTTCTGCTGTTCCAGACTTGCCTCGGCTCCTTGAGGGAATGGCTCCTGCCTCCAGGGACTATTGACTTCCCTGTGGACTCATGGGAAAGCCTTATCAGCTGGCAGCCAGGGAGGGAGCTTGCTGCTGTCAGGGCTGCAACCCTTGTAGCTTTGAGAGGTCAGTACTGCTCCCCTCTGCTTCCCACTGCTGGGCTCGCAGTGGCCTCGTCCTCATTTGATCAAAGGTGTCTTAGGTCCAGGCTGATTGGAAAAGGAGGCACATTCCCCAGGGATGCCCTTACCCATCCTCAGTCTTTTAGACTTCAGAGGTTTCTGAAGCTGGAGAAGAGGTTAGAGCCCTACCACCCACCCTCCACACATCACACACACACCCAGACACGAGTTCTTCTGTGGATTGTACTTGGGGTGTGTGCGGTGATGTCAGGAGCTTTCTCCTTGGGGTCCAGGGAACAGACCCTTTTCCCAGGGACACACCTGCCTGAAGACCATAAATTGGGAACAGCCTAGGAAAGATTCTGATGCTTTTTCCTTAAGGGAAGAAATTTCCACTAGACTTTTTTGGTAATGTCTTGATCCCTTCTGAGCTTTTCCATTTACCCTTGAAATGAGTTCATTTGGTAGCCTGGGAGACCTTGTCAGCTGGAGCATTTGAGGGAGACTGTACAAGATTATATTTGAATTATTCTTAATGGGGGTAAAAATGGGTTTTTGCTTGTGGGGGTATGTGTAGCATGGATAGTTTATGAAGGATCAATATTCTCCCTCCCCCAACCCCACAGAAAAGCCCTATCATTGTACCCATGGGCAGCTGTGGGTAACCACAAACTCAAGGCCTCCCAAGGGGCCCTTCTAGAGAAGGTATCTTTGACAGTGGGGCCCCCTCTCCCTGGTACAGCCAGGCTTGGGACCCTGAGCTCACTTTGTTCACTCGACGCTCTCCTAAGACCTCCTCCTAGCCAGACTGATCCCTTCTGGGATGAAGCCATGGCTCCAACACCCGGGACGGCCCTCAGCCTTTTCAGGAAGATTCAGAATGAGCCGGGCTCTCTTGAAGGGTTTCAACTGACAGAAGTAGGAGTGACTCCTTCCTTAAGAACTTAAGGTAGAACTTCTGATCAAGATGGCAGCATAGGCAGACATAGCTCACCTCTTTGCACAACCACATCAAAATTACAATAAAGTATAGAACAACCATCACTCAGAACAGTCAGAAATTGAGTTGAATGGAAGTCTGACAACTACGGAATTAAAGAAATCACATCCATCCAGACGAGTAGGAAGGATGCAGATGTGGTACAAGCTGGTCCCACACCCACACGTGGTGGATAAAAATTCAGGAGGGACATCTTTGTATTGAGGAGTCCCAGCCCCACACGAGGCCCCTCAGTGCAGGGTTTCAGAGTCAGGAAGGTAAGTGCCCACAACTTCTGGCTGCAAAACCCAGCAGGGATTGAGTTGGTAGAAGAAACTCCTGGAGCCCCAAGCAGTTCCTCTTAAAGAACCCACACATGGACTCACCTAATCATATTCACTCCCTCTGAGCTCCAGCACCGGGGTGACAGTTTGAAGGACACCAGTGGCATACTGGGAGAGGCTGAGGTGTCTGGCATCAGGGCAAGCACAGGCCAATGTCCCTTTTCTGAGCCCTCCCCCCATAGAGCCACAGAACCAGCAGGCTGGTGCCATATCTGAGACTCCATCAACCTGGCTAACACTGTTTGACTTACCTTGGAGATCCCCAGAGACTCCACCACACTCAACTCTGGTCTCGGCTCATACTGCACAACTTCCTAAATCCTATCAAACAAGCAACAGCTGGCCTCAGTGAGCCCCAGGCCTGGCACTAGCAGCAGTCAACCTAGATTCACAGCTTGGCTTCACCTGGGAATCTCCAAGCCCAGCATGAGTAGCAGCCACCTCAGATTGCTTTATAGCTCAGGCAGGGTGCCCCAGGCAAAATACAGGTGGGGGCTGATCTTGGCCTGCACCACCAGGCCAAACCCCAGGGCCAACGCACCCAGTGGACAGCTACAGACCACGTTGGAGCACCACCACCTTGCCCCTGCACAGCTGATCCTCCATGGAGGGTAGAGATTGGTGGTCAGTGGTCATAGCCAGTCCTTGCGCCTGACTGGCCTTGGTAAAATCCCTGCCATTAATCTGCCAACAGCAACCAAGGCTCAATGACAAGAGGAGAGTGTACTCAGCCCACACAAAGGGTGTACCTTGAGTACCCAGCTTGGGTCAGAGGGGAGGCTGTGCCACTGGACCCTCCAGGACACCTACTACATTAGGCCACACTACCAAGACAAGGAGTCATAGCAGCCCTACCTAATACATAGAAACAAACACAGGGAGGCTGCCAAGATGAGGAGACAAAGAAACATGGCCCAAATGAAAGAACAGAACAAAACTCCAGACAAAGAACTAAACATAATGGAGATAAGCTATCTATTAGATGCAGAGTTCAAAACACTGGTTATAAGGATGCTCAAGGAACTTAGTGAGGACCTCAGCAGCATAAAAAAGATCCAGTCAGAAACAAAGAACACATTAATTGAAATAAAGAACAATTTACAGGGAAACAACAGTAGAGTGGATAAAGCCGAGAATCAAGTCAATGGTTTGGAACATAAGGAAGCAAAAAACAACCAAGCAGAACAACATGAAGAAAAAAATCCGAAAAAATAAGGGTACTACAAGCAGCCTCTGGGACAACTTCGAGTGTTCCAACATTTACATCATAGCAGTATCAGAAGGAGAAGGGAAAGAGCAAGAAATTGGAAATCTATTTGAAAAAATAATGAAAGAAAACTTCCCTAATTTGGTGAAGGAAATAGACATGCAAGTCCAGGAAGCACAGAGAGTCCCAAACAAGGTGGATACAAAAAGGCCCACTCCAAGACACATCATAATGAAAATGCCAAAGGTTAAAGATAAAGAGAGAATCTTAAAAGCAGCAAGAAAAAAGAAGTTAGTCACCTACAGGGGAATTCCCATAAGACTGTCAGCTGAATTCTCAAAAGAAATTTTGCAGGCTAGACAGGATTGACAAGAAACATTCAAGTCATGAAAAGCTGGGACCTACAGCCAAGATTGCTCTACCCAGCAAAGCTGTCATTTAGAATTGAAGGGCAGATAAAGAGCGTCTTAGGTAAGAAAAAAACTAAAGGAGTTCATCATTACCAAACCATTATTATATGAAATATTAAAGGGGCTTATTTAAGAAAAAGAAGATCAAAACTCTAAACAATAGAATGGCAAAAATACATATCAACAATTGAATCTAAAAACAAACTAAGCAAACAAGAGGAACAGAGACAGAATCACAGATACAGAGTGTTTTGATGGTTGCCAGATGGGAGGGTGGTGTGGGGAAATGGGTGAAGAGGTGAGGGGATTAAGAAGCACAAATAGGTAGTTACAGAATAACCATGGGGATGTAAAGTACAGTATAGGAAATGGAGTAGCCAAGAACTTATATGCATGACCCATGGACATGAAGAATGGTGTGGGGATTGCCTGAGGGAGTGGGGGGTGCTGGGTGGAGGGGTCAAAAGGGGAAAAATCAGGACAACTGTAATAGCATAATCAATAAAATGTAATTTAAAAAATTTTTTAATTAACAAAAATAAGAACTTAAGTCTGACTGGGTCTTCATGTTTTTAATTAGTAATGCTTCAGAAAATAGTCAGCTAAGCCCATATCTGCAGCCTACTTTCAAGACAGACTAGAAACAACTTTTACTGAAGTAAAAGTTCAAGAGAGATTATTCATTCACTTGTCACTCATTCATTCATTGTTCATTCATTCATTCATGTCTCCTATATGCCAGGCCTACTCAGTGTGCCCTGTGCGAGGCTAGGGACATAGAGTGGTAAGTGACACTGGAGTCTTCAGCAGTTTCATCCAGGTAGAGTCAGGAGCTAAGCGTCACCAGTGTTCATCTCAGGTCCAAAGGAACTCCTGAACAGGACCATTGCCCTGATCAAGAGTGGGAGAAGGGTGATGAGGAGGGGGTTGGCAGAAAGATTCTGGTGGTCACCGGCTACAGTCTGCTGATGTGGAGGGCGTGGGCGGTTAGGATGGCTGTGTGGCTGTGAACTTTGTTTGGATGCAGTGCCTCTGCTTCCGGGGTTATTGCCCAGCAGCCTGGTGTCCACACGGAGCTGGGCTCGGGCAGTACTTGGGGGAACCTCTTTTACCCCATTCCCGTGGTTCTTGTTCAGTCTTTAAAAAGACCTCAGTTCAATGTGCGAAATGAAAAACTGTCTATATGTCTATCAGCTTTAAGTAATACCCATGTTGCTTCCGGGCATCCCAGCAATTAGGGAGGCCTGCCTTTTGTGCTTTAGATCTCTGTGTTGTGAGTAAGAGGAGCAGCTAGAATATACTGAGTACCTGCTGTCTAGTAGTCCCTGGCCTTTGTGGGCTAGCTCATTAAGTCCCTGAAGAACCCAACGAGGGGATAGGTGCTATTATCATCTCCATTTCACAGATGAGGCAAGTGAGGCCAGGACAGGGTATCCAACCCCAGAGCCACCTTTCCCCATCTCTACAGTCTTCCGTGGTGAGCTGCGAAGCCCAAGAGGTTGGGGTCTGCTTGTGCTGCAGTCCGGGGAAGGGCGCTTCACTGACGATGGCAGCCGGGCTGCAAGATCGTGCCCTAGCTTGTGTGTGCCCGGCTTCCAGAGTTTGCTGAGAGTCCCTCTGTTCTCCAAACTCGTGCTATAAATAAACCCACCACTCTGCAGCTGAACCCTGCGCACTGGGCACTGCGCACATGGGAAGCAATGAGATGCCTTCCGTTATTTCTGGCATACCCGAGGCTCCCTGCATACCCACTGCACCCACACGGCTACCACCACTTAGTGTCCCGCCATAGGGTTTTCATTGCAGGGATTAGCCTGTCTCTTCCTGCTTCAGGTGGTTGGCTGGTCATGACGTTGGAGACCTTCTTTCATCAATCTGCGGTGACAGGCTGGCTAGAACTGGTAGAGCTGACTGTGGAAGGAGCTGCTTCCCTGAACTCGGCCCTGCCTTTCAGACTAGCAGAGTTCTAGTCACAGCCCTATAGGCCAGGGCAGCCCTCTGTCTCCCTTTCTCCACTGGGGACATCTCTGGCCTCACGTTTGCCAAATGACACATCCCAGTGGCTGAGGTGGTGGTTTTCAGAACCCTTTGTTTCTGACTTTCGGGTGGCCGTCCGCCTGAAGCACTCAGCAGGGCCGAGCGCCCCCCATTCTTTCCACATCTGTAAGGACGACCTTTGTTGCCCTGAAGTGGGGGGCAGTGTGCCGCGGGAGTCGAGGGTAGTAGGGGTGGAGACAGGCCTGCAAGTGAGGTTTGAGGTTTAGACTCCTCACCATGTTCACTGAGAGTGGTCGCCCTGCCCCAGGCCTGACGTAGAACACACATATAACAGGCCTCCAAACCGGGGTGCGTTCAGATGAACACACAACTATTTTCACTGTCGCAAAATGGAGCCTGACAGTGGAGGAAGAAAACAACTGGGGTGCTTTGCATAAATATATCTGCTAGAACTGTTAATCAGTAACGCAGAAATCTGGTGCATGTTGAAGCCAGTTGTGGTCTGTATACCTAAGATAACAACATGCTCTGTGTTCAGTAAAAACAATATGGCAATATTTGCCTTGTTAAAAAACGCAGCAAGTGCTGTTTGAACGAGCCTCCCGAGGCCGGCACTCAGTGTGAGTCAGACTCACGTTGCCGATAACCAGGCAGCTGTGCCCGTCCGCGCCTGGGCCCTGATTGGCAGAACCCAGCAGCTTCCTCCTTGGTGATCTCTGCCCATTTGGGCAGGTTCCAAAGCGCCAGCTCCCCTCAGAGTGACCTCTTCATTTTCCCCCTGTAATTTTGTATTTGAAAACCAAGAAAATAATAGTTTTTCTTATTTCTACTTAGCTCCCAAAATCATGGCAGTTGTCGTGTATTCACGGGCCACTGACATTAGAAATTGGTGGTTTCTGAGTCTGTTTCTGCTCTACTCTTGCCGTTTATTGCCGTTTATCTCTTTACTGTGTTTTCGTGATTCCAAGAATCTTTCTTGCTACTCAGCAGGGTATGAAATAACCAATCGCACATTAATTGCCATCATCACTGTTCCTTTCTTGGGGCAAGGGAGTCAGGCCGTGAGGACTCTGTCAGTCAGGAGCGGCCAGGGCCACTCTCAGATGATGTCCACTCCCGGGTGAGCCACTCACTAGCCATCTCTTCTTCACATTTTCTTGTATTTGCTCAGGAAGGAGAAAGGAGGGCAGGGCAGTAACATTGACATTCCTCTCTTTAGCTCCTTGAAAGGATCTTCCCGATTTTTAATACAGTTCTGTTTAGTATCGGTCCCACCCAGTGTGACATGTCACTGTGCAGTTCCTCAGTAGGTCTTTGGCTGCTCTTTCCAAGTGGTCTGTGGGCTGCCTGAGTCCAGGAAGAATCGCCTGCAGGGTTGGCTGTGTCAGGAAAACAAGAAGCAAAGCACAGGAGGGGGAGAGAGGCTGAGCGAGGTGTCAGCGACAACAGCTCCTTTCTCGTTCTGTCCACCCTCTGCTTGTGAGAGGCAGTCTGGAAGGGTCTTCAGGCAGGAGCGCAGGTGGGCACACAGGCAGGCAGGGTGGATTTTTTGGACGACGAGGATGTGCCGCGAGCTGGCTGAAGTCCAGCCTGGCCCCAGGAGAGTGCAGGATCGTTCACGCGACCAAACCACGGGGATCTGCAACTGCTGCCAAACAGAACGCCCCTGAGCCACCCGCATCCAGGGTTTTGCCTGTTGTGAGGTTCAGCTCTGGGGTCTTCCCACCCCCACCTCCCGCGGAGGGTGCTGAGGCACCTGGAATCCTCAGGAATAAGCAGGGGAAACAATGTGGGGTTTTGAGTGTGTGGTACAACGTTGTTAACACAAAAGTTGTCATTGTAACAATTTTTAAATATACAGTTAAGTGGCATTAAGCACATTCACATTGTCGTGCAACTATCCCATTAATCTCCCCAAATTAAAACTCCATACCCATTAAAGGTAACGCCCCTCCAAACTCCCATTAAAGATAACGCCCCTCCAAACTCCTGGCAGCCATACTTTCTGTCTGCGATCTGACGGCCCGGGGCGCCTCACGTAAGTGGACTCATACAGCACTTGTCCTCCTGCGTCTGGTTGAGTTCACTCAGCATGGTCTCCTGAAGGTGCACCCGCACTGGAGCTTGGGGCAGAACTTACAAGGCTGAATACTGTCCCATTGTATGGACAGACCACATTTTGTTTATCCATCCATCCATCAGTGGAACCGGGTTGTCACCCCCTCTTAGCCATTGTGAATATGCCGTGAACATGGAGGCTACGATCAAACACCCATTCGAGTCCCTGCTTTCAATTCCTTTGGGTGTTTTAAACCCAGGAGCAAGGTGTCTTTGAAGGTCAGTTTCTGATGAATCACCCTTCCTCACTAAGGGTAGAATTGCAGATCAAAAGTCAGCCTTACTCACCATCTAATTTTAGACTCCAGCATAACTACGCTGGTCACTGGTAACATCATGTTGCATTTTGATACTTGATAGGCTTCCACGTTAGAATTCCAGTTGTACATACTACCTGTCATTGACAACACTCAGTTGTGATTGTGGGGACACCCTTGTCACTCAGAGGTGGGCACGGCATTAGGCAGTGCAACTTGCTACAACTGGCTTACTCTGGAGGGTGCAGGCTCTTGCTGGCTTTGCCCTCCTGTCCCAATTGGGTTGACCTTTTGGCCTTGTCCCCAGACCAGGCTCCATCTTGGGCCCTGAAACCCTGAGCCCGCTGACAACCGAGGCTGAGGCCACTTGTCTTGCACTCACAGCAGGGTATTTCGTGCAGGCACGGAAATACCCTCCACGGCTGCTGGTTCTTGTAATCTGTTTCCATTCCATCCAGCTCTTACACGACACTTGGCATGATTAGAATTATATGTGACTTTTTTTTTTCCTACAGAAAGTAAAATCTTTATCTGAAATACCTTGGCATTTGGAGCCTTCACAAGGTCTGGTTTTCCCTGCATCAACTCAGAACCAGTCTTGGGCCCCAGGAATTGGTGAGGTGCACACACCTAAGGAACCCAGGGCTTTTGATGGATTCAGCTGTCCCTCCAGGGGTCTCTCTGCCTCCAGAAAAGACCTCCTTGGGCCGGTGCCCCTCTTTATTTGCCTGGCCAGTCAGGAAGTGGAGATGGCTGGTTGTGAAATTCTTGAGGGTTACGTGGTTAGTCTTTGTGTTAATTTCTTATTAGAAATTCTCCAAACCCCCCAGAGGAACCAACTCCAATCTCTTCTGCGTAGCTAAGGCCACTAAGAACAGTCACCGGTACCCCGGTAGAATTTGAGCCTGTGGTATGCTGAGGACCCAGACCCAGCTACCTCTCCCTGACTGGAGGCTTTTGGTGCTGCGTGTTGACTGCCACCGCATGTTCCTAGTTCCTGTCCCCCTCGCACTGCCCTCCCTGTGTCTTGGGCCTTGAGGGGCAGCTCATGGAGAAGACATGTACCCAGCACTTGGGGAACTCCTAGTCTAGTTAGGACAATTAGAAACCCTGATGATAGCTCTGGCTGGTGTGGCTCAGTGGATTGAGCGCCGGCCTGCAAACCAAAAGGTCACCAGTTCAATTCCCAGTCAGGGCATATCGTTGGACCGATTGATGTATCTCTTGCATACTGATGTTTCTCTCCCTTTCTCCCTTCTCTCCCCTCTCTCTAAAAGTAAATAATTAAAATCTTAAAAAGAAAAGAAAACTGGTGATAAACCAGCCATTTCTGAGGCAGACCTGTTTTCCTGTTCTGTTCCAGTGGCACGAGAGTGCAAACCTTGCTGGCAGACAAAGGGGAAGTGTCCTGTTCTTACCCCAAGCTCTGTTCCGGGCACTCTACAACGCGTACTGTTCTGCAGCCCACCCTCTTCATCTGCAGACATCCCTACAGCCCATTTCTGCCTCAGCGCCGTATCCTTCTTAAGGACTGCTTGACATTTCTAAGGCCGTTTTCAAATGGTTGTCACGGTGGTGTGGTAGCAGTGCTTCAGAGTCAGAGACGCCGTGGTGGGCTGGACTCAGGAAGGCCTCTCGGAGGAGATGCAGGAGCCTCTAGGTGGCAGGTACTACCCAGCCTGGTGATGCGGGGGAGGAGGAGGAGGACATCCCCTGCTACTTGCGTCTTCTGCCGTCCTCAGACTGACTGTTGTCTGCCCCCACTACCCGGGCACATGGCTGTAGGGGCCGGGAGGGGAGAGGATAGGATCGAACAATATCCATTGCCAGCTCGTTCTCATTTCGTTGGAGCCTCATTGCAGGCGCATCCATCAACCCCGCTTTTTGCAGGTCGACACTGAGGCTCAGAGAGGCGAAGGGGAGGGCCCATGTTGGGGGGCAAGCCGAACTGGAGCCCAGACCAGGGAGGAAGGAAGGAGTGCCGGTGTGTCTGAGGTGGGGGTGTGTGGAGAAGGCAGCGGGACATGCTCGGCACTGTGGCGGAAGTTCCCGTCCCTGATGGCTGCCTCCTTTGGGTTTGTTGTTGATTCTGGAGGACGGAGGGAGGAGTCTGCGAGACAGCGGATCAGGTGCTTCTCAGAGGATCAGAAAGATCCTGGCGCGGTGCGGAAAAGCCTTTCACACGGTAACCCAACCTCAAGCGAGTTTTCTGACCTAAACCCTGGGAGGGGCCCACTAATGAATGAGGCAGCTATTCCTGGAGCTGGCAGGGAGGCAAGGGGGCACTTTTCTGCCCTGGGGCAGGCGAGCCATTCCTCTGGTAGGGAGAGAAGGAAGATGTTGTTCAGGGGGTGCACAGCCAGATTCTGGAAGGCGGGCTGGTGGCCCAGCTCACAGATGGCAGTGTCTGTATGAGAAAGCTAAGAAGTGGCAGATGGCTAGGCAGGTTTCCTGCCGTGGTGAGTGGCCACAGGGCCCAGGGACCCAGGCTGTCAGTGGGTGGGACGAGTTGTCACTAGCCTGGGCTGGTGGCCAGGATGCAGGTGTCTGTGGGCTTGGGTCACAGCCCCTGTGTTGCTGTCCCGTTTGTTCCCGTGCTAGCCAGGTCCCTCTTCTGTCTTAAGATCAGTATCTGAGCTCCCTTTCTCCTCCCCTGGGAAGCCGCTCTGTCCTGAGCCCTGAGAAGTCTCTCTGTCCTGAGCCCTGAGAAGTCTGAACTTCCCAGTCATACTTCTCAAAGACGTGACCATGTCTCCCCAACCCCGAACATGGGTTCTGATGCCACGTGGTGGGTTGAGGCCCAGTGCCAGGTGACAAGGACTGTGTATGTGTGTGCATGAATTGGGGTGAGCGCAGGACCTGGAGCTCCTGGCAGCCCCCCTCCAGCGTTCCCATGTTCCCCTGGTGCTGGGGGCCTGGCTCTGTTCACTCGCTCCCTTAGGCTGGCCCTCTCTTGCCTGCTCCGTACAGTGAAGGCCTAGCTGGGCTTGCGGGCCCTTTGCTCCCAGAGCAGCCTAGACTGTGCTTCCCCACCTCCTGTTCATTTTTGAGGCTTCTCCCCAGAGTCCAGGTGAGCCCTCCTTCTCTCTGCCTATCTCGGTCTAGGAGTGGCAGGCAGCTGCTTGGGCTGAGGAAGCTCTGATCCCATGGCCCAGCAATCCAGGATGGTGTCGGAGGGCCCCAGAGGCAGAGCAGACACGGGGAGGGGATACTTCAGGACAAAGCAGACAGTGAGCCCAGTGGGTGTCGCTGGTGTTAAGAGAAGGCCAAGGGGTGGGGTGGGCACTACTTTCAGGGTCAGATGAGTAGTCAGTGAAGTTCCTGACATGGGCACCACTGAGGTGAGAGGCTGGCAGGCTGGCAGAGGGGGCAGCAGCAGCGTGGGGCTCCACGAATAGAGGGGCCCTGCTGAGGGAGAGATGAGAAGCAGATGATGTTCCGTGTCACGGTGAGCAGACAGGGGAGCCTGTGGCTGGTGAGGGACCTGAAGGTGGTCCCTGGGAGACCATTGCATTCTCAGGGGCTTGCAGAGGCAGAGACTGGCTGTACCTGCTCCCTGGTGCCCTCTTTCTCCAGCGCCGGGCTCAGGTGGGCTCCTGACTACCTGCTCAGACCCAA
Source organism: Trachops cirrhosus (assembly GCA_028533065.1). Taxonomy (NCBI): domain Eukaryota; kingdom Metazoa; phylum Chordata; class Mammalia; order Chiroptera; family Phyllostomidae; genus Trachops; species Trachops cirrhosus. The sequence goes on along the minus strand of CM052546.1, from coordinate 25,269,369 downwards.
ACCCAAACCCAAACCCAAACGCAAAGGCCAGGAAGCAGCTGGGGGTGGTTTGGTAAATTCTCAAATGCTGCCAGCTGGTGTTGCTGGGAGGGGAGACATGCAAAAGAAACCCTGGCAGTGGGCTGTTTCTGCCTCCTGGGGCTCAGCCTTAGGAACTGTACCAGTGCAGGGCGCTCCGGTCTCTGAGCGGAGGGAGGAATGCCATTTGATACATCTGCTGCTCCCCAGCGCTTGCCCAGGGTTGAAAGTCAGCAAGGCCTGAGGGAGGTGTCAGAACTGCATTGAAGGCGCATCCGATAGGTAGGACTCCGGGTCACAGGGGCCAGATCAGGCTATGAGAGGAGCAAGAATAACTGGGAGCACAGGTTGGGTGGAGCTGGGCCGAGGGCGTTGTCTAGGTAACAGTGACATGGAGAAGGCGGTCGGAATGAGGCCAGTGCCACCAGGGAGCCTAGGTGGGGCGGCACCAGCTGCCCCCGAAGCCCTTCTGGTAGGAGCTCAAAGAGGTCCAGCGTGTGCTAGGAGCGGGCAGGCCCTCCCTCTTGCCAACAGGACCCTGGCAGCGACAGTAGAGGAGCAGTTTTGAGGGTGACTCTGGAATCAGACAAGCCTGGATTTAAGAAAAATGTAGAATGCAAAGCAAAAGCCTCTACCCCTGCTCTGACTTTCTTGTATTTTCAGAAACGTGTGTATATATGTGTGTTTGTGTGTGTGTACATCCTTTTCACTGTACAAGTAAAACACACTGTATCTGTTGCTTTTCTATCTTGCTTAATTTATTGGCAACATGGAAGAACCACCTAGTTCTTTCTAATGGCTGTTTAGTATTCTGTGATGTAGCATGCACTGATGTAGCCAATCAGCCTCCAGTTGGCAGACTTGAGGTTATTGCTACTTTGGGGCTATTTCAATACAGCAGCAATCACAGCATCTACCTATCTTCGAACACCGGCTGGATTATTTTTGTAGAAAAACCCTAGATACAGATTTTCTGGGTCAGAGTTGTATGTGCCCCCACCGCCACCCCAAAGCTCTTTCAAAGGGCCTCTACCAGTTCACACTCGTGCAGATGGTGTTGAGGGTTACAAGTGGTGATAGTAACACAGCGCTGTTGTGAGGATTAAATGAGATGATGTATAAAGCTTTCAGGCCCGGGCTCCCTGCAACCTGGATCACTGGTCGAGCATCAAGAAAGGTGCTGGTTTGGGTTTCGGTCACCTCGGGGAAAGGGAAACAATGGTCTGACAGCTGCTGAGCAGATGTCACCTTTATCCACACACTCAAGAAATGGTGCGCAGACTCGGTGTGGGAATGGACCAGTGAACCAGGTAGGCGCGGAGGAGCAGCCTGGCGGGGAGACAGCCAACACGTCTCCAAGACCGTGTGCTGACGGGATGCTGCCGCTCCTGTTCCCCGCTGACTGGGTCTCTCTCTCCCCCGACCGCCCCGCCCCGCCCCGCCCCAGTGTACGTGACGGAACAGGAAAGGAAGACCGAGGACACCGCGTGTCAGGCGGCCTTGGCTGCGTGCTGGGCTGCGCTCTGCTGCTGCTGCCTCCTGGAGAACCTGGACTGAGGAGCCGGACCGCGGGCTCCCCGGCGCCTGCCCCTGCCGCTGGAATAAACGACTAGCGCTGCGCGGTGCCCATTTTCTTTCTCTGAAAAATACCTGATCTGCAGACTCTCACGTTTTAGCACGTGAGACGGGTGTGAAATGGTGTCTCACTATTCCGCTTTATCTTCCTTCATTACTAGTGATCTTGAACATCAAAATATAAAATTTCGGTAATTTGCTTTTACAGATTTTGTGAATAGCTTTTATATATTTTTAGCTCATTTTTTCTATTTGTTTGTCTTTTCTTACTGACTTGTAAGGAGTCTTTAAATATTTCCTCATACTAACATTTGTCACTTTTATAGGTTTGCATAGATCTTCTCCCTTCCTCTCTTAACCTTTCTCATAGTCTATTTTCTAGTATGAAAGTTTTTAAATGCCTTGCTTGTCAATCTTTCCCACATGCTTTGTGTGTTTTACTCTTTGAAAAATAAATTTCTATTCCAAGACCATAAAGATAAGCCTATATTTTCTTCTGAGGTTTTTTCACCTAGAATCTTTAGTGCACCTAAATTTATTTTTGATCATGGTATGGGTTCTGGGTTTCTTTTCCCCCTTTTGAGAGTTCCAACACCACGGATTGGCCAGGTCATCCTTTACCTGCTGATCTGAAGAGATTCGTCACACACCAAGCCCCCCTACAGGGGTGGAATCAGACTGGGCTGGAATCAGAAGCGGGGCGTGCTGAGCATCTTCCTCAGCCCCAGGCGTGCCCATTTTCCTCCCTCGGAATGTTCTTAGCTAGAGTCTGTGGAAAACCCCCATGTTTGGCTGTACCGGGGGTGACGTGTGATTCAGAGTGGCTGGGGGAAGAGCTGACCTGTTTACAGGGTTTTCTTCCTGCCGTGAACGTGTTGTCTCTCCACTTACTTCTGTCTTTTATATCCTTCAATAAAGCCATATAATTTTCTTCATAAAGCTTTTGCACATCCTTTGTTGGTTTTAAAATTGGATTTCTTCTGAGGTACGTTATAGTTTTAATGAAACTGTGAGTGGCTTTTTTTAATGCAACTGCGAATGGTACATTTTTGGTGAAAATAATTTCTTCACTCCAGTGGGTCACAGATGAGAAAATTCTAACCCAGTTTTAGGAGAGCGTTGCCTGGAGCCCTTTGAACTGGGAGGAGCAGCTCTTCGATGTGCCCCTTGCACTCTCCCAGGGAGGCACCCTCTGTCTACAAGGACACACGTGCGGTGCGTTCAGTACACACTGAACAGCCGCAGTGTTGGGTGACGGACCACACGGAAGAGACCCCGCTCCTGCCCTAATGGGGCTGACACTGTAGGGAGAGAACGAGACACTAAAAGATCCCACAGGTGATAACTGACAGTCTAGTTTCCTGTGGAGAAAAGATATCTACTGCTATGAAAACATAAAACGGGGGGGGGGCCATCCTGCAGTCTGGGAGGGACCTGAAAGAGGAACAAGTGTTAATAGGCAAAATGGCTGTGGGAAGAGCAGGTGCAGAGGCCCAATGACAAGAGAGAGCATGGCTCACGTGAGAAACTAGGATCGGTGTGGCAGAGAGCGAGTCGATGTTGGGGAGCAGCTGAGAAACAGGCAGGAGCAAAACAGGGGATCACTGCCCCAGTCAGCGATTTTGTTTTGGTCCTGTGGTGAGAAGCCAATGAAGATTTCAAGAAAACGGATGACATGATCAAATTTGCATTTTCAGAGATCCCTTTGGCTTCCACGTAAGAGAATGGTTTGGAAGGGGCTCAAGCTCACATGGCGAGATGCTGGAGAGGCACAAATGCGTTTGCCATATCTGGAAGTAGAATCAACAGGACTTGGTAAAGGACTGGATATAGGGACTGAAGAAGGGAGAGTCAGGGATGAGTCCTGGGCTTTTAACTGGAAATTGATGCTAGGAGCAGTATTTGTGGAGGTTGGGAACAAAGAAAACGGACCATGTTTGGTTCAGAGGGAGAAAAATCAAGGTGAGGTGTGAGCTTGTTGGACTGCGGTGTCAAGGTGGCTGAGGCATTCAAGTGGGGACGTCGTGTAAGCAGTTGCATGGACACCTGGGGCTTGGCGGAGAGGTTGGGCTGGAGATAAACATGTGGGACACGTCGGCTTAGTGGTGGTGACTGCAGCTGGGGCGGTGAATGAAGTCAAGCTGGGTAGAAATAGGAGGGCAGTGTGGGGCTGAGCTTTAAGGAAAACTGAGGTGGACCCGCAGATGATGAACCTGCGAAGTCAGAGATGGAAAACCGGCAGAGTGGGGTGGCCTGGAAATGGAGAGGATCTGTATTAAGGAGGAGTGATCAGTAGCATCAGATGTTGCTGGGAGGTCAGGTAAGAGCTCAGAAATGTCTGCTGGACTTAGCCACACTATTATCAATGAGCGGCGGACCTCTCTCCGGTTCCTGTTCTGTGAAGGACACCGACAGAGGGAAGACAGGACTGCTAGGACCAGAGACAGGGCTCCTCGGGTCTGAGGAAGGCAGACATTGTGTCGGCATGGAAGAGACAAGCTCAGAGGTACAAAGAACCAGCTGGTCACGAAGCTTGAAACGCCTGCTAAAGAGAGAGAGAAGCATGCAACAGGTTCCAGAAAGGCCAGACACCGAGTAAGGGAGTCGGGCTAACGTCACTCAGCGTAGAACCTAGATGAAGAAGACATTGCCCCTCAAGCAGAGCGTGTCCCCCGGGGTGGCTGTTGGGTCCATCAGGTCGGTAACCAAGCATGTGACCGCCCGTGCTCTGCAGAGGCCCTGCTGAACAGCCCCGGTGTAGATCTACTTCATGACTACCTTTCAGACTTACTGATGGTTTTCCAGCTTTTCTAGTATGTTTTCAAAAGAAACTTTACACACAACTCCAGTATGGGAAACAGATACTATGGGGTTGCAGTTGAAGTGAGGAGGGACCACCCCCTACCTTTTTCTGGAACCCCAGGGACCTGAGGAATGCATTCGAAGGCCTTTGGTCTTACCAGATTTTCCAGTACATTTGGCCAAGCCCAGAGATTTGGCTGGATGGGTTTTGCCCTGAAATGTCTTTCTGGGATACTGCCCCTCTCTCCCTCTCTCCCTCTCTCTCTCTCTCTCTCTCTCTCTCTCTCTCTCTCTCTCTCTCTCACAAACACACACACACACACAGAATGCTCATGTATTCTGTTAGGATCTGGAGGGTACTTTATTGCTGGGTTATTTCCACTTTTTGGCGATTATAAACTTATGGGCAGGTTTTTCTGTGAACATAAGTTTCATCTCTAAGGGGAATGGACTACCCAGGAGTCAAATTTCTGGATATGATTGTGTCTAAGAAACCGCTACTGATTTCCAGAGTGGCTGTACCATTTGTGTTCCCATCAGCAATGAATGAGTTTCAGCTGCTCTGTTATCCTCACCGGTACTTGATACTGCATTTTTTCATTTTAGCCATTCTCATGGGTGTAATAGTGGTATTTCATGTGGTTTTAATTTGCATGTTAAATGCCTAATGATGATTTCATATACTTATTTGCCCTCCTTACACACTCTTTGGTGAAGTGTCTGTTAAATCTTTGGCCCACTTTAAATTGAGTTGTTCTCTTACTGTGGAGTTTGGTTTTTATTTTTTTGGGTTTTTTTAAGATTGTATTTATTTTTAGAGATGGGAAGAGAGAGAGGGAGAGAAACATCGACGTAAGAAACATTGATGGGTTGCCTCTCGTACACACCCCAGCTGGGCACCAAACCTGCAACCCAGGCGTGTGCCCTCACTGGGACTCGAACCGGCAGGCTTTCACTTTGTAGGACAACACCCAAGCAACTGAGTCACACTGGTCAGGGCTCTTTCTGTGTAGTTTTAAGTCTAATATTCGAGATTCAAATCCTTTGTTGGAAACTATCTCCTTCACAGTGTCTTCCACAGAGCCAAAGTTTTAAATTTTGATTAAGTCTAATTTATCCTGTTTTTTTTTTTTCTTTTCTAGAGCATGCTTTTATGTCAGGTCTAAGAACTATGCCTAACCCCAGGTTATGAAGATTCTCTTCTGTGTTTTCTTTTAAAAGTTTTATGTGTTACATTTAAATCTGTGATATACTTTGGGTTAATTTGTACATAAAATGTGAGGTTTAAGATGGTTGAGATTTTGTAGTTTTTTGCATGCCAATTTTTTCAACATTTGTTTGAAAAGACTACCCTTTCTCCATTGAATTGCTTTTGCGTGTTGCCAACTATCAGCTGACCATCTTCACGTGGGTCCCTTGTCCTCTCTGTTCCATTTCTTTGGTCTGTGTGCCCCTCCCTTTGCCAATGCCACAACTGTCTTGACTGCTGTGGCTTTGTATTAAATCTTACTTAAAACAAGGCAGAGGGATTCCTCCAACTTTATTCTTTTTCAGAATTGTTTATTCTAGTTCTCTTGCCTTTTCATAAATTTTGTCTACAAAAAATACTGCTGGGATTTTGACTAGAATTGGATTAAATCCATTGATTATTATGGGGCTGGTGGGTATTGCAGTGGGATTGCTTGCTCGCTCTTGTGCCAGCCATAACCTTTAATGCTGTGAGGCAGCCCCTACTCCTTCCTTCCTTTGCTGTGTTATGATTATTCCAGAGTTAAAGTCCTAGCTTGTGACTGATTACATTGGTGTCTTTTGAAGTTTAGCAGTAAATGAGGTGTGGCCTAGGTCGCACGGGGTAGGAAAAGCCATGAAATGATGACTAGAATAATGAGGGGCTTGCGGGCCAGGCCATGCTCTGGGCCTGGTAAGCCACCATCGCTCACAGCCTTGGTTTCCGTGAGTCTCACTTCTGAGCAGGTCCTGAGCAGGATCGTGGCGGTTTCCAGCCATGAGCAGATTCTCCCTGCCTTGGGGTCTGAACTCCCCCGTCCCCAGATCCAGAGCTATCATGCTCTGCACGTGATCAGTCTTTCCCCCCTCTGGATTTTCCTTAATTTCTTCTGCCTGGCACAGCAGCCCCCATTCATACTTATTTCCCCAAAAATTGCATTAGAAATATACTCATAATATAATGAATTGCTTCCTCCCTTTGGCTACAGTAATGTCACCCATGACGTCAGGACTTCACACTTGTGGGCCCCACTCCCCACCTTTGGTCTTTCCAGTGGCTCTAACCCAGCTCACACCCAGCTTCTCTCGTCTGCCTGGGGCCGTGGGGCTGACTTCCAGCACAGCAGTGGGGTGGTGCCTGGGGGACCGCCTGCTGCTTGTGTTCTCCTCCTGTGTACTCCTGCCCATTACTGCCCTCCCAGCCCCTCTGTCTCTGGGCTGACTACAGGATACAAGAAAAGCTGCTTTCTACTTTCCAAACTAAACCAGAAACAGAGGCTCTTCTAAGGTGTCTCTTCCCCTCTAGGTACAAAGTCTTGTGCAACAGAAATGGGGCTGTCACCCTAGTAAGCCATTTAAGGTTGCCTGAGTGGCTTCTCTCTCCAGCATGAGGCTCTTGGTTATCTCCACAGATTTACAAAAAACTAAAATTATCTCTAAGTCTCTCATTTTATAAACTCATCTGGAGAGAGCCCACCCACCCCCACACCATTCAGCCCTCCCGTCAGCTTGTGGCCCGCCCGGGGCTGTGTGGGCCCTGTACCCTCTGCACCCCAGGTACATGCTGCTGGGCCAGTAGTCACAGGTGTAGCCACTGCTCCTGAACCCCTGGCAACGCGGATCTCTAGTCCTAAGACATTAACAGTGGAATGGGTACCAAATTCTGAAGGATAACATTTGAAACATACTACATCATCTAAGAAGATCCCCATAATGAAACTTTCTCCTGTGTAAACTGAGATCTTTTTGACTTGTCCTAATACCTTTGTCTTTATCAAATTTTCCTGTGTTATATAAGGCAGTAGTTTCCACAACCATCTTTCCTTCCTATAGAGGAGGAAGTAGAGGCTGCAAGAGGTCAAGTGCAATGAAGAGGTCACTCAGCCATGAAGAAGAGAGCCAAGCCCTCAGCTTGGGTCTGCCCAATTCCCAAGTCGGTAGCAGGGATGTGAGCCCTGGTTTGGCCTGTTCCTTTGTTGGTCCTAGTGTATGTGCCCGGGCTGTGGGGAGGGGTGCTTATTTTCTGTTGTTTAAGTGGGGTGAGTTCCACTTTCTCACTTGTGGAATAGCATGGTCTTACTGGAAAGCATCCTTGGTCAGCTCTCAGCACTGCGCTGAGTGTCACCGAGGAAAGCCAAGTGCACCTGCGCGTTCTCTCGCACACGCCCTTCGGGCTCCTCAGCAGCCGTCTTGACTTCTGCAGCATCTCTGTTTGGGAGGTGGGAGCAGGAGGAGGAGGATGGTCCTTATTTTAATATTCTGTGATCATGGGCAGAAAACATTGTCGGCTCCTTTACCCCATTTCTGCGTTTTCTTTTCCTAGGCCAAAAACAGGCTGGAGAGAGAGCTGCCTCTTTAAAGACACTCTCTTGTCCCCAGAAAACTCAGTTCCTTCCCCGAGTCAGTTCACAAGGCCACCAGTCCTAACGGAATTTGTGAGATGCAGATGTGGGCTGATCACACACAATTGGTTTTTTGTTTTGTTTTTATTTTGCGTAAGGAGAAACACCTTACTCTTCAGGTTTTAGTCTTTTAAATATGTGCACCCCTTCTAAGTTGACCATTCTTTTTCACATCGTTTCATATCTGGTTCTTCCTGTGGACCTTAGTGCCTACACTGTCTTAATGATGGTCACACTCATCACACCGAACTCGTGGAACAGCAGAAGTTCGAGTTCCATGCGAGGGTTTCCTTACTGCCCTTATCTAAGGAAACGGGATGTTTCTAAACAGTCCACCCTCTCCAGCCTGAGGGGTCCCCACAGCTGCAGCCGTGTGTATTCTGCCTCCCTACCCCCCCAGTACACACAGCCTCTCCCCACCCAGGGGGGCGTGGTGCTTCTTTCCTTTTTCCCTGTGAGCAGCTGTGCTAAAGATGGATTGCTCGTCCTCTGCTTTTATCAGCCCGTGATGATGTGGGGCCACATGTACCAATACCAACCTGAATGTGGACTGGCTGGAGGCCCTCTCCACACAGACCCAGAATGAGAAGTTTTGGTGGTTTCTCTGCAGGATGTCATCACACTGTGGTTCCTACTTATTAAGTCCTCCCTTCTTTACTCTAAGCCAGGCTCTGGGCCAAGCACTTTACATCATCTTGTTCTGTCATAAAATGTAAGCTCGTAGGCACTGCTTTTCCCATTTCGCAAGTGAGAAGACTGTGGCACAGGGAGGCTGTGACCTGTGCAGGGTCAGATAGCCTGGTGGAGACAGCGTCAGGGCCGGAACTTGGGCAGCACCCCTCCAGAGCCCACATATATAGATACTGTCCCCAAACAGCAAAGCAACCCAAGGAGTGGACGGCCAAGGAAAAGTCAGAAGTACATCTCTAGAGGGGGACTGGCCAGCCACCTGTCCTCCCGACCCCCAGGGCGTGCCTTGTTCTGGGCCAGCACACCACTCACCTTCCCAGGGTGGCTGCCAGGGAGGGACCCTGAAATCCATTCCATCTCCCAGGTTGTTCCGAGGTAATGGGCCCTGACTCTCTCGGGGACATACTCTGGAGCAAGGCGAGGACTGGATCTTGCTCTCCTGCACAGGAAGAGAGGCCCTTCGCCCTTTTATCCGCAGCCACATTTCAGGTCACTTGCAGCCAGGCCGCTGTCTGATTTGAAATGAGTCCAGTCTTGATGTGCAGAGAGCACTGGGCCAGGAGGCAGAAGGGCTGGGTGACAAGCCTCCCAGGACCCGTCATTGATCACTACACAACCTCAGTCAAGTTACTTCCCTTCTTTGAGCTCAGCATCCTCTTCTTAGTAAAAAAAAAAAAGGACTGGCTACCGTGATCCTCTAGGCAGTGCCATCTGCAGTTCTACCACTTAAGACACCTGTTGTCCCAGGACCTACAACCAACCCTGTCCCGGCAGGGCCACAGGAGGTGATGGCAGTGCGGCCCTGCTCATCCGACAGGCACGATGTCAGCGTACGTAACTGGCCTTGCTGTGTATGAAAAACTTTCTGTCGGGTCTGCTCTTCGTGGGACGGACTGGGGCGCACAGGGCTGGAGCGCAAGCTGGCCCTGCAACTGGGCGGGCGGGGGGTGGGGTGGGTCCTGCCCCTCCTCTGGACGCTGGGTGGGACGGGCCTGGGTGTACTAGACTCTGATCAGAATCTCAGGATGTTTGGTCTGGGCTGAGGTGGCTGCTTGGTTTTGTCTAGCAACTGTGTCCCTTGTAGGATGGTGACAGCTGCACTTCTGGAGATGCCAGAACAGGGACCTACACACAGGTCGGCAAGCTCTCACCTGTTCCAAACCAATCGAAGTGACGGTGGGCTGAATAGACTGATCAGCAGGGGGGCAGTCACTGACATCCTGAGTGGGCAGGTGAATTGGTCAGCTTCCAGACTGATCTATCCTTGGAGTGGGTATCTTGGGACACTGAAACTGACAGAGGGACAGACTTGGGAGACACGGCCTCACCTGACTCAGCTTCACACAAGAGACAACGAGGCCAGAGCTGAAGCTTCGGAAGGAGGCATGAGAAACAGGGCAGGCAGAGGCCCAGGCGGCCCGGGGAGGGCCCCATGCTTAGCAGCCAAAAGCAGCAGCTGCTGCAGCCTGGGCCCAGGCTGTGCCAATGCTGCTGGCCCCACATCCCGCCTCCCTGTGGAGGAAGAGGGAAGTGGAGGATACTCCTCACCTCTCGCCTTAACCTTCAGCCTCCAGTGAAAACTACACACCCCTGATCGCCCCTGCTACTCCCAGCCACCCTCTTCCCCATCACGCTCCCTCTCGGCATGCTCACCTGGTGCTCATGGGCTTGCGCGGGTGACACAGTGGCACTACCTTTAGGGCAGCTTTTCTCACCAGTGCAGCCCCCTGTGCTGAGTAGTAAGTGATCCCACTACACACGTACGTTCAGGGAAAGTTGGAAGTGAATCCTCAGCAAGTTGTGTGCTCTCCCCTGTACCCCTGCATGGAAGGGACAGGGTCCATCCTCCACCTGCCTCAAGATTTTACTTGTTCCTAAGATGCTGAGAGACTTTTCCCTCCCTCCCTGCCTCTTTGAGCAGTAGGGAGGGCTGTTCCGGCATCCCGATACTTCTGGAAAGGCTGGCTCGGCAGCTTCTGTTCACGTAGATACTCAAGCGGGGGGCTGAGGGCAGCTGCAGGGATCTCTACAGGCCTCCTGCCTCTGCAGAGCTCGTTTCCACTGGGGGCGCTTGTTGGGAGGGGTCGAGGCTGAGTGGGCGTCTTAACAGTAGAGCAGCTCCAGGTGCCAAAACTGGTCTGGACCGCAAGAGGCCAAGGTGCAGCCTCCTACCTCCTGGAGCAAAAAGGCCCCAGTATCAGAACTCCGAGGGAGGCCCCAGCCTTTTTGTTTGCTTCTCCTCGTTAGCCTTCCTGGGCTGTGACTACGTACAGATGCTCTCACAAATGGATGGGCCTAAAAAGGCTCCATTACCCCCAGCACTTGATTAATCATTTAAAATGTCTGAGCTGAGCAAGTAAAGGTTTCAGATTCCAGGAAGAGGCTGACTGAGGAGTCTTCAGCTACAAAGGCCTCTGCTCTCATTTCTTGCAAGTCATCTCTGCCCTGGCCCGTGTGGCCTGGAACTCCACTTGCCTGCCCACTGCCTGCCCAGAACCAGGTTTTGTGAATGGCGCCCTTACAGCTGCACAACGCAGTAGTCCTAGAACTCGGGGCTGCTGGCTGATGTGTCTGGTGGGCTAGGTTATAGTGGACTGGTGGCCCTCGAGGACAGGTTGGTGACCTCACAGTAGACCCTAGGTCTTGGTGGTCAGGCAGTTGGGCACAGGGGGCTGTATGCCCCCTTCCACCTTCCATGTATCTACTCTGCTTCCTATAGAGGCAAGAGGGTAAGTGGGAACTTCTGACAGAAGCTGCTCAGCTCCTCCCAGAGCTGCGTGCACCCAAGACTTGCCTGGGCCTTTCTGACCTGGTCTGGGCCTCTGGGTCACAACTCTGTGTTCCTACACACCCTCCCCGCATTTCCTCCATCCCTCTTCCTCTACCCCCCACTCCCACCCCTCGCCCTGTTCCACTTGCTTTCAAATGGAAGAGTTCTGAGTGCCTGCCCCTTTGTAGGCCCCACCCGGAGCTGGGGCTGAGAACACTGAGGGTTGTTCCCAAAGGCTGTTCCTGGGCAAGAGACAAGCCAGTGAAGGCTTCCCCTGGACCTGATCTCCACCTCAAGTGTAGCTTTCTGGGAAGACAGAGACCCTTCAGTCCCTTCTTGCCTGGGGCAAGGGCACAGGCTCCTGGCACTGGCAGAATAGGGTGGTCGTGGCTACTGAGACATGAGACAGCGAATGGGAGGGTTAGCGTTTTGACTGATGTGTATCTAAACCAATTGACCCTGCTAGGCCCTGCCTGTCCCCAAGCTGGCCACAGGGGGGCACTTGATCTCCAAGGAGCTCAGTCTGAGGAGCTCCTGCAGACACAAGAACCTCTCCCCCAACCAGACTGCCTAGAAGGGCAGTGCCGGCTCCCACCCTCACCGCCCACTGCTCATTGACCCCTCCCCTTTTCCTTTTTAAAACCTTTTATTCTGAAATAACTTTAGACTTACATATGAGTTGCAGAGATGGTAGTTTCTGTATACTGTTCACTGAGCTTCCTCATAATGGTCAACATCTTACATAACCATGGCTCTGCCCCTTTTATGTCCTTCTTGCCTGAAGAGGCCGGTTGCCAGGAACCCCCCGCGGTCTGGGTGGGGAACACCTGCACTGAAACCACCTCTGCCTCAGCTCCTGCTGGGTAAGCAGTCCTGCTAGTGAAGCTTCAGTGCACATGGGTCCCCTGGCTTCAAGTCCCTGGGGAGGGTGTCGCGGCCCAGGGCTCAGGCAGCAGGGGCTGCATACTGGCCGGCCGGCCGGGGGTGTGCGAGCTCTCAGGCAGATTCATCCACTGGGCGTCCCGGGGCAGACTTGGCCCTGCAACTCGGTGCAGCCAGCACCTTCCAGGGGCGCAGTACCTCAGACCCCCCAGGTCGGGAAGGCGTGGAGGAAGACAGCTGTAAAATACGCCGTGTCTGAGCCCCACAGTGGGTGCTGTGAGGAACTGTGAGGCCCTCCTCTGAGTATGTCACTCTAACCTCCAGATCTGACTCTCCCACCACCCCATCTTCCTGACAGTTTGGGGCAGAGGTTCTGTCCTCACCTAATGGAAAGGCAAAAGTCCTAAGGGATCTGGAAGATCAGGAAATGAGTGATTCAGGTTTGTGAAGTACGTACAACCAGCCACCCTATCAAGGCTGACGCAGCCCTCTGGTCTGAAGTCCTCCGCTCTATAACCAGACTGATTATTTCTAATCTTTGTAGGCCTTGTCTGGGAGTAATGAGCTCAAAGTACCCACCGCCCCAGGGTTCGGACTACGTCACGTGAGATACGCCCCAGAGAGGACAAACTGAACTAAAGGAAACAGTAACAGGGAGTGAGACTGGGACGTTTTTGTTTCTCTAAGCTGCCTGAGGTTCGGTGGTTCTAACAGGAGGATGAGCTGGGAGAAGGGGAAGCGGAGAGGAGAGGGTGTCCCGATTCCTGTGCCGCGGGGCTGGGCAGACTGAGTGGCCCTGTGCACGGAAGGCCCTCCCACAGGTCCCGGCACACTTGTGAACCCCGCAGTCCGTGGTAGCTGAAAGGAAACTGCAGGGCCTCTCACATGGCAACCTAACCTTGGGCTGGGTCTCAGGCCTGGGTCGAGCAGGCTCCTTCCCAAGCTGCAGGGGAGGGGCCTTTCTGTATCTCAGGAGCAGCGGAGCCGGCGCTCTGGCAGGGAGAACACAGGAAGGGGTTATTCAAGGGGTTCCTCAGCCCATTGTGTCCTCGGTTTCCCTGTCCAGAGCTGCCCACCCTGGATCAGGGGGAGGCTGGGGCCTTGGGCTTGTCACCTAGGCAGATGGCACCCTGCCTGGAGCTTTCCTGCTGCGGTGACCTCAGGGTCTGGAGTGCCCAGGCCTTCAGTGGGTAGGGTGGACTCTGGCTGGTGTGAGAGAGGACCGTCCTGGAGCTCATTCACTCCTGGTCCCTTTTCTGTCTCATCTGGGCCTGGACCCAGACCCTGCTCCTAACTAGTCGTGTTTACTGAACAAGAGCCTTATAACCTCTGTAAGCCTAGAGCTCCTTCCCTGTGAAACAGGAATGATGGTAGTATCTATCCCAGGGTACCGTTAGGACTGAATCAGGCAACATGCTTATCAGGCCCCGGAATGAACAGGTCGTCTTCTCTTTGACTAGGCTTTCCTGGTGGGGGCTCTCATCTCCCGGACCCAGACCAACTTTGCCCGTGTTGCTGTGCGGAGCCAAATGAAAGTGACTGAGAGAGTGTGTGCCCAGAGAGAAGGGAAAGGGAGGTCCCTGTGGGGAGCAGCTGACACAGCGGGAGAACTGGGAAAGCTCACTACTAACCCGGCGTATTCTAGCTACTATACCAGGCTCCTGAGAGAGGAAGTTACCAACAGAGGAGGTATAAAAATAGACATGCAAAAACAGAACTGAAAGAAGATTGCCAAAAGACTGATTTAATTTGTAAGAGTCATGTATTCATGAACTTTCAAAAAGTTTAAAACCCTACTGCCTATAACTGAGTTTGATGACGGTGGTGGTTTCGAGATTTTCTTGAAAGTGGCCAGACTCTGTGAGGCCAAGGCTGACTGACCATCAGCCATTGTAAGGCTGCCGTTACGGGGACAGAGCCTAGTGTTGGCTGCGAGGGAGCTGACAAGGAAAGGGTGGTCAGGGTCCTTCCTGGCCTGTGGATTTGGTTTGCACTCAAATCCGTAACAGCACTTGGTCCTGACAGGGCTCAGGGTCCCAGCTCCATTCTGAGAGAGAGGAGGAGCGCTGGGCTCCTGCCGTCCCTCCCACCCCACCAGGGTTTCATCCCCGCCTTCCACTGCTGCCTTCCACTGCTCCGTGTGAGAGCTTAGGGCAGGGGTGTCAAACTCATTTTCACCGGGGGCCACATCAGCCTCGGGGTTGCCTTCAAAGGGCCAAACTAATTTTAGGAGTGTATAAATGTAACTACTCCTTAACTGTTAAGGAGTTAAAATTACATTGAGCTTAGGAGGTGGGACACATTCTGATACTGTGATACTGCCCAGGCATAAAAAACTAAGATCCTTGGTTATTCTTGTAGGGACTAAAACTCCCTTTTAGGAGATTTGGTCACTCTCACTCTTGGGAGAGAGCTTGGCTGCATGTGAGGAAACGTCCCCTATAGCCTACAGGACAGAATGCTGCTCGGTTTATAAACCACGGTGGGTCAGCCAGCGCCAGCCAGACAGCAATGGGCATTTCTTATCTCAACTCCGGCGACTTGCTGCGAGGCGGCTGTAAGGGTTCCTCAGTGCTTGTCCCTGCGGGGATAGCGTCCTGAGGAGGAGGAGGGAGAGCAGCTGAGGAGCTCAGCCTCCCTTCCTCCACTCATCACTCATCACGGCATAAGCGGAAAGGCACCGGCCTGCTCAGGGGCTTTCTGTGCCGCAGCTCCTCTGGTCTGAGAGGCATGGGCTCGAGGGGCGCAGGGTTTGTGGCAGGTTCGTTCTCACCCTCCCCTCTCCCCACTCCAGTGTACGTGGTGGAAGACCAAAGAAGGGATGACCTGGGCCCGTCCACCTGCCTCACCGCCTGCTGGACTGCTCTCTGTTGTTGCTGCCTCTGGGACATGCTCACCTGACCGGCCCGGCCCAGCCGTCCTGCCAGCTCTGCGGCCACCGCCAGCAGGCGTGCCTGCCTCCATCTCCTCTGATTGCTGAAATAAATGACTAGCTCTGCACAGACACTTCTACCTTCAACACAGTGGGATTCTAGATTAGCAGGGGTTGCTGCTGTTTAATTCAGTGACTTGATCTTTCTAATGTTCAAAATCCATTTCCTGTTGGCCTTTCACAAATGTGCTAAATGACCTTCCTTTTTGTTTTTGGCCAAAGGCTTAGTTGTGAAATATATATTTATAATTTTTAAATTATACATTCAAGATAGTGGCATAATGTAACATACTACTGAATGATTTCTCTGCTAACACCCTCTATGTTTCAATAAATTTGTCTAAACCTCAACTGTCTGAGTCATTCCAGATAAAATTTAAGCCCTGCTAGTGGGTCACTCTCCAGTATTCACCTTTTCATTCTGGCTGCTGTAAGAGTAGGGTGGGTGTCATCAGGAAAGCAGGTCCTGAGGCTGGGTGGCCGTCAGCCAGGTCATGGGGCTCTGGCCAAGCTAGCATGCTCTCCCTAGTCCCACTCAAAGATGGACTCGCCGGTGAGCCATGCCCGCTTTTACGCAGAGCCTAGGAAAGGGCCTCTTCCCAACTGGGCTGCCCCTGCTGGGAAGGAGAGCAGGAGTCCACAGTCAGGGTGCAGGCTAGACCCAAAGCTGTGCCCTCCCAACCCACAGCCATCCCTGAGAGAGAAGAGAAGAGGAGAGGGAGAGGGAAAGAGGGAGGGAGGGAGGGGAGAGGAGAGAGAGGAAGGCTCTCTTAATTCAAACCAGCCATGCCACCGCCCATCTTGGCTTTGGCCACAGGGTGGCGCTGAGCTGCCGTAGCAGCGAGTCAGTTTCCCTCAGTGGGCCTGCCCCGCCAACCCAAAGAGGCTGCAGGTGACAGCTCCCTGCCTACCTCTGCATGCCCACCTTCCCTCTGAGCAGTGATGTGCTTATAAATATTTTAACTACCAGCTCTCTTTAAGAACAAACACAAAAACCCATGAGTCAAAAACGCATCACCTGATGTCTATGGAGTGAATGGTCCCACCACAGCTGATTTCAAGCTACCACGACGTTGGGATCGTGGGGTTGGAAGGAGAAGTGCAGGACCGCCCTGCTGTGTAGCAGCAGTTCCCCCACCCAGGTGCAACGGACCGCTGACCTCGAAAACCGATCACGGGCAGACTCAGTTCTTAGAAAGGGGTATGTTCTGAATACTTACTACCCTTGGTCTTTAATCATTGTAAATAACATAATTTAATTTTTAACAATGGCTGTGTTTAACAAATGGCTTGCAACAAAATTCCTAAAAATGGAATAACTCCCCCGAGCCCATGGAAGCCAGCTCAAAGACACCACTGCCCCCAAGCCTCTAGGCAGCCTCAGGATCGTAGTGTCCACCTATGACCCTGACCAAAGGGAGACAGTCTTAGAGATGCTGCTGGTTTATTACTAGATTTTCTTTCAAATGTGTGGGAGGAAGCAGAAAAGGAATCTTTAGGCAAGCTGCCACCAAGGAACTGCTGTCCTGCTCACTTAAATTCAGCTGTGCTCTGGTCTTTTTCTCAGATCTGCGCATTCCGGGGCGGCTGTGAGCTTAAGTTCACTCAAATGATCAGAGGGGAGAAGAAGAGGGGAAGGCTCCGATGCAGAAGGGTCAGGCCCACAGCCCCAGAGAGGAACAGGGGGGAGCTGAGGGAGAGGTAGTCTCTGCCTCTCTGTTCCCACCTGTCAGCTCAAGAAAAGACTTAGCAGAGTGGCACAGACGCCTTTTATTGGTCTGACCAGCATGACTCGCAGGGGATGTGGGCAGAGCGCCCCTGTCTGTCCTGGCTCCCATCTTCTCTCTCCTGGGAGTTTGTGACTCACCCCCCACGGGGAGGGGAGTATCGTAGGCAGGGGTGGTAGGCAGAGCTGGGACAAAAACCTCGGGGTTGGGATTTGATAGGGGTGCAGGGTGATGTAGAAAACATAGGGTTACCAGACCATCCAGATAAAATGTTCATCAGGGTAAAGCAGAGGCCATTTTCCTGCATGAGCCCCTTGTCCTTGCCAGGAGTAGGAGGGGTCAGGAGGAGAAGTGCCCCCTAGAGGATTCCTACTGTGCCCTTCGGGCCATCAGCATCTCCCGGATGTTGTCCTCAGCTTCCTTCACACTGCGCTCCAAGTAGGATTTTTTCTGCTGCAGTAAGAGAGAGAAACAAAGGTCAGGGTGAATGGGCTGGGTTGGCAGATGCAACTTTTATACCAAATGGTCACGGCTTCTCTGTGACCAGTGACTTCCAGGAGCCTACTGTTGACTGGGAGCCAGGCCCACACACCTGCCCAAAGCGCTCCCCCGACCCCTGGTCCATGGGAAAGAGGTCGCCTGGCACAGAAAGCAGAGTGCTGTGGAAGGCGGCAGCTCTCTTCCCCCAGAAGGAAGCAGGCTCTACACACAGGCGTCTGGGTTCATGAAGTTACACCAGACAAAGGCCAGGAAATTCCAGGACAGAGCTCCGGCCCCAGAGCAGACTGTCTCTCAAGGTTTTCCATGTTCCCGGCCAGGCCCTGTAGCCGCCACCACTGCAGAACGGACGGTGTAGCCCCTGCTCTGTCCAGCGAGACGACAGGGTCTGTGAGTCCTAAAAAACTGTATTGCACGTCTCACCAAGGCAGATGAGTCATGATGAAATCTGCTTTTCTAATGAAACTGCCGCGTGCTGGGAGTCCAGGACAATGACACACCGAATAACACGGGCCTTTCGGAAGTTCACCTCCTACCCCATCTGGGTACTAAATTAAAATCTCAACTTAGACAAAGAACTTCACTTTCAGGATCCACATCTGGACCAGTATTACAAAAGATTAGTCAAAGGAAATGATGTCTGTGCATTATTTGCCCTGTGGTTACCCCAGAAGTATGGTGGCTTCACCACTGGAACCTGCCCTGAGGACATAGTTGTGGCTGCATTCCCACTTAACAGACATGACATGAAGGCTTCCTTTTTGAGGAACACTCGAAATAACCCCTCCGAGGATGTGCGTGACTGAGCCACACTGGGGCCAGCAAGGCAGAGCCCTGGCCCAGGCAGCCAGGGCACAGCCAGCGCCTTTGTCTCAAACCTTCCCCTTCACACGCAGCTGCGGCTTCACGCCGACCATGACAGAGCTCGGGAGACCCAGGGAGACCAGGGCAAGGCTAGGGCAGAGGACAGGTGAGCAGCGTGGTCTGACAGGCCTTTAGGAGAATCTAAATGAAGGCCTCTGTTGCTCGAGGCCTACACCACTAAACCTCTCTACATATCCTCTTAACTTCTCCTCTCTGCCCAGACACCTAATAAATGAGACATTTAGAGACGCTTTCCTGTAGGTGCCAAATGCTGTGGCATCCACAAATCGTTATCAGTTTTTGTGTGAACCTCTAATTCCTGTTTGTCTTCTCCTTCAAATTTCCTGAAGACAAGAGTCTTATCTCTTACCCAACCGGCACACAATCCCTAACAAACAGAAGCCCCACAGAAACAGAGTGACCGTAATCTGACGGCTGAGAATGTGTGCTGTTGCTAAAGGAGTCTGTCTAATCACATCGCCAAACCTGACGGAGTCCTATCAGTGTGGTGTCAGAGTGGGAACTTAACCTTCCTTTGACGAACCACCCTGAGTTAGAGAGAGATCTAATAACCCCTGACACACCACTGAAGAATGCACATGGACCGGGTGTCGCACGGAAGGGGAGCAGCAGCTAGACAGTGAATGCCATGTAGCACCCGGCCCCGTGGGAATCTGAGGAAAAGGCTGGTGGAGCAGACGGGCTGCGCCCTGCAGCGGTCAGCCATCGCGGGCTCAGGCTCGGGGCCCCGGGTGTGCACGTTCCGTCGCTGCCAACTTGCCGCCCCAACTGGCAAAACCACAAACTTGCAACTTCAGCAAGAGATTTTCTACCTACTGCCCAGGCCTCTGGACGATCAAATGCATCAATTCAGATCAAAATCAAAGTAGTTCTTATCTTTAAAAGTCTTTATAAGGTCTATTCCTTCTGTCTTCCACGTCCAGTTACATGATTTTTCATAATTTCACCACTGCATGTCCTAAGTGTTCAAGTTTCAAAAAATAATGCAAAATGAACTTGTCTGTTTTTAAATCTTTGGTTTAACTAAATTTGCCGAACATGAACAAGAATTTCTTTCATCCCAACAGATGAAGCATCCCTAGCACAGAGGGACCTGCTTTCTAACCATAATTCGACAGGTCTTGTCTCATCCTCAAGCACATCTAAACTCCAAAAACCCTCATAATCAAACCCAGACCAGAACTGTGTCTCATACAGAGGTATGTTGATGTCCTGACCCCTTTCACAGTGAATGTAACCTAATTTGGAAACAGGGTCTTTGAAGATGTAACCAAGTTAAGATGAGGCCATACTGGACCTTTAGGCTGAGCCCTAAATCCAGTAATTAGTGTCCGAATAAGAAGGCCACATGAAGACAAAGGGACACAGACACACAGGGAGAATGCCATTCATCATACTTGGGAGGCAGAGAGTGGAGGGCTGCACTGATAAGCCAAGGGAGGCCAAGGATGGCCAGCAACCACCAGAAGCTCAGAAGAGGAAAGGAAGGATTCTTCCACAGGCCCTTTGGAGGGAGCAGGGCCCTGCAACCCTGACTTTGGACTTCTGGCCTCCAGAACTGTGAGAAAATAAATTTCTGTTCCCTTAAACCACCCACTTTATAGTAATTAGCCATGCAGCCCTAGGAAACCAACACAGCACCTGAAATGAGGGACGCCCCGGAGACAGAATCTACCCCAAGGCTCTTCTGGACACACAGCCCCCGACCACACTGAACTGCACAGGCATGGGTAAGGATCCGTACTTCTCCCCCCAAAACTGTGGTAGGATTAACTCAAATACAAACCAGGCTGCCGAAGAATGGAGAAAATTAAGGAACCAATGATTACGTCAAACTTTTTTCTCCTTAGATCTCCACAGCTTCTTCCTAAAACTACTTGTCAAACCAGAAACTGCGTGGACCTCAGCCTTCCCCATTTCCATAAATGACAACTCCGTTCTTGCAATTGCTCAAAACAAAAACTTTGGTGTCATCTTTGTACTGTCCCATCTGACATCCAATCAAGCAACATCTGACATCCTGATAACACTATGTCGAAACGTATCCAGAATCTCACCTTAATGAGCAGCCTCGCAGGTGGTCTCCTCTCTTCTACCCTTGACCACCCCCCCCTTCAGTTTCTTCTCCACAGTGGCCAGAGTCATCTTTTAACACTTACAACCCTTCAATGGGTTTTACTCAAAAGTAAAAGGCAAAGCCACATAGCCTTGTTCTCAGCTGATTCCCTGACCTCCCCGCCCACAACTCCCTCTCCGTCATCCAGCTCCAGCCACAGCGGCCAGCTGTCCCCGCAGTTCACCTGCTGTGCTCCTGCCCGGCAGTGCCCTCTGGCCCTCTCTGAGTAGGAAGGAACTCTCTTCCCCAAAGAGCCGCGTGACCGTCACTTCCTTTGGGCCTTTCTGTGCCACCTTATGGGAAAGACCTTGATTACGTGCTGCTCCAAACTCCCTGTTCTCACCCTGACTTGCCCCCGCAGCTCCTATCACCACCAGAAGCAGAATTTGTCTGCCTGTCGTCCCTTACAAGAAAAGGCGATGAGGGCAGGACTTTGTTCTGTTTGCTGATACAGTCCCAGTGTCTCGAAGAATGAATGGTACATACTGGGAAGGCACAACATCTGTTGAGTGTGTTTATTATGGGAAATGACGCCTCACTGATTTACCTGTATGCACACTGCTCCTTTTCAGTTCTCCCAGCCGACTCGAATGACCAAGGAACACCCACCAAAGGAAGCAAAGGCAAAAACTGACCGTTCTCCTTCACAGCAGTTTGCAGTTTTTGGCAACGCCCTATAACCTCTGCCTCTGGATATACATAGGTCTAAAACCAGTGCCTTACTGCCACAAACAGGACAGGCCCTACGCCTTATCAGGCCAGCCTGTGAAACTACCATAAACCATCCCAATTTCCCACATGCTGAAGTCGGAAATCCCTGAGGACCTGTTCAGTGACAGGGCTGCTGTGAGCTACCAGGGGCTATGCCGTATGAACTCCGGGAGGCATTTTAAACCCAAACGTCCCCCAGGAGTCCCGGGAAGGCATTTGCTGGCCTCCCTACAGCATTTTTCTGTCTTGCTGAGCAATCTCCTTTAGAACACTTTCCCGAGGAAATTCTCGAATGGCACCAAACCACAAATCTCTGGGTGCAGCGACATTCTTGTGGGGCCTTGTCCCGATGCAAAATTTGGAGATTTCCTGTGGGGCTCAGCGTGGCGGGGAAATGAAATTGTTGGGCTCATTGCTCATCAGCCTGAGGTTCTTCTTTCTGGCAGTCAGACCGAGGGGCTGGTGTTTCATTCTCATCTTCTCACGGAATGAAGAGGCCCAAGTCCCTAGAACTTGCATGACATGACTCAATCTCTCAAATAGACTCCTGAGGTAATTCATCGTGTGATGCTATCTCTACAGAGTTTTTCCTTAGAAAGTTTGTCCTCTCTCTCTCTAAATTAACATTTTTCCTATTTGTCACGTCTTGGGGTACAGAATAGAGTTTTCCTCCTCCCCCTCTTTTTCTTTAGTCAAAGAATTCTTTCTTGAAATGACCTCTTGTCTTAAAGACAAAATAAGTATGACACGTACAGTGGAACTTGGGGAGGGGGGAGACATGGTGGAAAAAAGCAGACCTCTGGCTTGGCCCCCGCCCCCAATCCAGGCTGCAGGGGCAGCGGACCCGGGAGTCTTGGTTCCCTCTGCCCCTGACGTTCTGTGAGGTCTGTGCTCAGACACCCTCTATCTGAGCTCCATATTTCTGACCCTGAGTTTGACCTACCCCAGCTACTCATTTCTTCCTTTGCTGAATCCCCAGCTTCTGCGGACAACTCCCAAGTTCAAGCTCTACTACTATTAATTTTAACACCTGAAGCAAAGGCTACCCTCTCACTGTCTCTCTCAAGACTTCCAAATTAAAAACTCAAGGGCCTCAATGATTCTCGTGTTGCCTCGGTTTGCAGAACTGTACAATGGTCAGAGGGTGTCAGCTGCCAACAGCGGGGAAGTTTAGCAAGAGGTCAAGAATTCACTGAGGGCTGAGGAGGCACACCTTGGCAGACAAGGGGTGAAACATGAAGAAGGCCGGAAAACAAGAGCAGGGAGAGAAAAACAAAGGTAACGAGGGGCCACAGAGAAGTCAGAAAGGGAAACGAGACCGAGTGGGGCCGAGCTGCAGCAAGCAGGAGCTGTGCGGAGCTCTGCACGTGCAAGGGCTGTGACGGCCCGAATGGGCGAGGAACGCTCACCGGAGGCAGGGCAGGCCAGGCCAGGCCTGAGCGGGACTGGAAAGCTAAGAGACCACTGACCTAAGCACACACGTCCACTTCACCATTAAGGGCGGACGCAGCTAGGCTATGAGGTATATCTTCAGAACTATATATGACCAGAAAACAAGCTCACAGAAACAAAGTAATTTTAAACAGGGAACAGGAGAACAGAAAGAAATCTAAGAAGGAGTTACTGTCTCTGCAACTTTTAGAAACTGCTTTCAGCACTGGGTGGTGTGGCTCAGTGGTCTGAGTGCCGGCCTGCTAACAGAGGGGTTGCCGGTTCGATTCCCAGTCAGGGCACATTCCTGGGTTGCAGGCCAGGTCCCCAGTAGGGGGCGGGTGGAAACACAACCACATATTGATGTTTCCCTCTCTCTCTCCCTCCTCCTCCCTCTAAAAATAAATAAAATCTTTAAAGAAAAGAAAGAAACTGCTCTCAGAATATCTTTAAGTGGTTCCCCTGCTGAAAAACAAGGGTAAAGACTTGGTTCAGCCAGCTGACCCTGTTTTCTCCAAGGTGTTCTTTATCTGCTGAGACCCTGACACCAGCACTGTACCGGGATCAGACACCCAAATGATAAGACGCTCAATCTGCCCACGAAACCTGTACACTACTCAAGCACCTCATAGCAGAGACACACTGGTGGGGGAAATTCTTATTTCCTCTAAACCACAGTGCTCGGCCCCTTAGTCCCTCTGGGGTTTAGGTGATCTCTACCTACTGTTGCTCTCCCTAACGCCTCTGCTCCACTGAAGTCCCAGAGGCAGCCCAGACCATCAGGCAACCAAGGGAAGAAAGCAGAAAGCAAGCTCCGAGGTACGTGAAAAGCCAGGAGGGGCGCCTGCTCTGAAGCACATGGCACTGATAAGGCTTCATTCACAGAATCATGACTTTTGTGGGCACCAGGCCTAAAAGAGATGAGACAAGCCAGTAAATCATGGCAAGCAGTAACAGCTGAGGTAGGCAGGGATGTGTGGCTCAGAGAAGATTAGGGGAAGAAGGAACCTGACTACTACCTTAACTGTCTAAAGGAATGGCTCTTAAAGTGAGATCCCGGGAAATTTCTGCATTGTCAGCAACACCTGAGAACTTACTAGAAATGCACATTCTTGGGCCCCAATTCAGACCCACTGAACCAGAAATTCTAGGAGTGGAGCCCAGCAATCTGTGTTCACAGCCCTCCAGGTGACCCTGAGGCAAACTGAAGTCTGAGAACCACTCTTCAAGAGTGGAAGTCAGCAAACTTTTTCTCTAAAGGACCAGACCATAAATATCTCTGGCTCTGTGGTGTCATCTCTGTCACAACTACTCAGCTTTGCCATTGGAGCAGCCGTAGGCGATGCGCAAACGGAGGTGGTGCACGTGCATGCGCACAGCTGCGCTCTAAAAACAGGCGGCAAGCCAGATCTGGGCGACAGGTTCTAGTTTGCAAACCTGTTCTTAAAAAGGAGGGACTTTCGAAAAGCAGAACCGAATACTGCAGTTAGAGATTTCAGAGACTTTTAATTTTCAACGAGAGCTAAATTTCCATCCATCCCTTCTTCCATTATTGCCTTCGGCCAATTGCCAGACCATCTCTCCTCCTCTTCCCCCCCAAACACCCTGGTTCTCGAAGTTTGTGGGATCATGTTCTACCAAGGTCTTCTCCCAGCCTCACTGCTGCAACCTCACCAATATTCCTGGGGACTGTCCCTCAGTCACCGATGGCTCACTGTCTTCCTTCCTGCCACTGCTGCACCACCCAAGGCAATTCCAACAGGAATGTGGATGAACCATCATCCATGACCCCCTCGTCCCTCACAAACTTTACCCCACCCCACATCAGGGACCCGGCCCATGGTCAGACCCTAGAGATCTTGTCAACACCAGTAGCTGCACCACTGCCACTGCTACGGAGTTCAGGTCACTTCTGTCCAGTAACTCTCCAGCACCTCTTCAGCCTCATCACTCAGTGTGTCATGAGGTTGAAGTTTTCCATTATCCATCATGCTCCCGTGGCCGTTCCCACTCCCACCCTGTTTAGCTTCCACAGTCCATCACTGATGTATATTCCCCTTGTACACACCCTCTTCTCCTTTGCCCCTCTCTCCTGCTTCACTTGCTTGACTAAATGCTGACCCAAGTTGAACCCAACCATCTACCTACTCCATATTTGTACCTGAACAGCTGAATGTTGCTGGAGAAAAACTTAACCAACCATGCTGAGTGATTCCCTTCAATTCAGGACCATGAAACTCAAATGGGCACTCAACACTGTTTATAAATTTTTCAGACCTTGTCCTCAAATCCCCCATACTCTCTCCCCTCGCTCTCCCAGGTTCCTGAGAAAATACACTCAATTTGATGAGAATACCCTCTTCTTCCCACTACTAGACCCATCCCGCAACCTCCACGCACAGGCAGGCTCCCTTCCTTCCCTATGTTAAAGTGGAGGCAGTGGCCCTGCTTTTAGCAAAACGCAGCCCTTCCACCTGGGTGCTGTCCACCTCCACGTGCCTTCTCAAAATTCCACTCCCACATTATCCTTTCTTTCTTCTTAATCTTCAGTTTCTCTGTAACATCCTTCTTGGTGAGGCAAATCTTTTTTTTTTTTAATCTTTCTTGACCTCACATTCCCCTATAGGTACTGCCCCCTTCCTCTCCTCTCCTTCTTAGTAAAACTTCTCGAACCACTTGTTTTTAGTAGCTGCCTGCACTTCCTTACTCCCATTTGCTCCTTGGCCCTCTCCAATCAGGACCATCTACTCTATTCAGCTGACTGTGGTCCGGCTCACCAATGAGCTCTGTGTTGCTCAAAGCAGCGGTTATTTCTCTGTTCTCTTCTTAACCCATTCTTACTCATCAACAGCATTCAACACAATTCTTAAAACATTTTCTTCTCTTAGCCCTGATGATACCACACTCCTGTTTTCCTCTCACATCACGGCTACCCACCTTCTAAGTTCTCTTTTGCTGCCTTCTCCTCCTCTGCTCAACTTCAAAATGCCGGCATTTTCCAGGAAGCTGTCCTGGAACTCTTCTCCCCATCCACCCTTTCTCTTAGAGACTCTCATCCACTCTCACAGCTTAAACATTAATTTAAGTGACTCCCAAATTTGTATCTCCAACCCTGACCTTCCCCTGAATTCCAGATTTATGCATCTAACTGCTTACAAAACATATCCTTTTGGATGTCAAACCCAAACGTACATGTCTAAAACAGACACAATTGACTTACAGTCCTCTCCTCCCCTCCCAGTCTTCTCTGTCTCAGTGAATAAAATCATCCAATTGCTCAACTTAAAAACCACAGAAACAAACAAACCAACAAAAACAGAAGCCATCCCTGATTGTTTTCTTCTCTTTAACCCTACATGTGTTATGAGCCCTTGAGTCAGCTCTGACTCCTGGCTACTGTATGAACGAGTGACGTCCACAACGCACTGTCCTCAACAGCCCTGCCCCGCTCCTGTATGCAGACTCACGCCTATGGCTTCTTTTATGGAGTCAATCCATTTCATACGTGGTCTTCCTCTTTTCCTGCTGTCTTCTGTTTTTTTTCCAGCATTACTGTCTTTTCCAAAGAACTCTGCTTCAAGTAGAACAGCTTCAGTTTTGTCTTTTTTTTTTTTTTTGGCCTTCAGCAATGTTTCAGGCTTAATTAGCTCTAGAACTCACTTGCTCATCTTTCAGGCAGTTCCGAGTATCTGCAGAGCTCTCCTTCACACTGTATCTCTAATGAATCACTTTTTTCCTATCAGCCTTCTTCCTTGTCCAACGTTTATATCCATACATAGTAACTGGGAACACAAAGGTGCAGGTGACCTTAACCTTGGTTTCTAACAACACATCTTCGCTATTGGTGATCTGTCCTAATTCTCCCATTGCTGCCCTTCTCAGCCTTCTCCTGACTTCCTGGCTGCATGCAGTCTCCATCTGAACTGATGACTGAACCAAGGGAAACAAAACCTTCCACAATTTTGGTATCTTCATTATCTGGGTTAAAGTTGTATTTCTTCTGTACACGATTTTTGTCTTCTTGATGTTCAAATGCAGTCCTGCTCTTGGTACTTTCTTCTTTCATTTTTGTCAGAAGTCATTTCAAATCACTGCTACTTTCTGCCAGTAAGATGATGTCATCTGTGTATCTTAAGCTATGGATATTTCTTCCACCAATTTTCACCCCTCCTTCCTGAGTCTAGCCCAGTTTTTTTATATTCTGTGTACCAATTAAACAAATCTGTGTGATTAAACAAATCTGTATATGGTCAATATACAAATTAAATCAAGCCCCACATTCCCCATTCAATGCATCAGCAACTCTTAACTGACTTCCAAATATATTCCTAAATCATATTCTTTCCATCCAGCTCCACAGCTACCATCCTAGTCCCAGCCTCCAACGGCCTAGCCTGAACATTTGTCGTGAACTTTTAACATGTGAGTCAGGTTACTTTCTGCTCAAAACCCTCTAATGTCTTCTTATGACAATCAGAATAAAATCCAAACTCCTTAAGCTGGGTAATAAGGCCCTGCAAGATCTGGTCCCACCCAAGCACTCCAATCTTATTATCCCTCTTTCCTCCTTTTGCTGTTTAAACAACTCCATCAAGATTATTCCAACCTTAAGGTACCATCTGTACTTCCACCTGGAATGTTCTCCCTCTAGATACTTTTAAGTGGCTTACTGCTTCTTTACACTCAGATCCCAGCTGAAATTTTACATTTTCAAAGAGGATTTCCCTGATTACTCAATTAAAAGGAATAACTCCCTAAAACATCACCTTTGCTACATGATATTTTCTTGCTTATATATTATTTGAATCAGTGCAAGCTCCATAAAGCATGGATCTTGTTGGAAATGATTAATGCTTCATCCCCAGTACTAAGAACCGACACATAATTCACGTACCCGACATTTATTGAGCACCCAATATGTCAGACCCAACGAGCACTGGGACTAGAGCAGTAAGCAACCCACACCCTTATTCACACATGGGCATTTAACTACCGCTGTAAGAGGGCTCCGAGGGAAAAGCACAGTGTCTAATGGAGGAGACACCTGGTATAATCAAGAAAACCGCAGAAGCACTTTGAACTCACTCTGAAGGATGAGCAGGAATGAACTAAGTGGAGAGGTTAGAGTTGGGGAGCGAGCAATTCCAGGCAAATGGAGTAGCATGAGCAGAGGTCAAGTGGAGCATGGCACGTTTGGGAACTGAATGACAGTCAGTGAGACCAAAGGAGAAAGTACGAACATATGGGAATGAAAGAATATAGAAGGATGAGGCTGGTGAGGTCGTGTCAGATCATGCAGGGTCTTACAGCATACTAAAAATTTAATTTTTACCTTGAAGATAATGGGAAGCCACAAGGTTTTATGCAGGAGTGACAAAAATCAAATTTCCACTGAAAACAAAATATCACACTCTGGCTACAACACAGAGAATGAGTTAGAACAGCACTTCCCACAGAACACCCAACGCTAATATATGTGCCTGAGATGCTGACTTCCGCTCCTAGAGTGGCCGGGGCGTGGGTGTGGGGGGCGGTGCAGGGCAGCCAAAGCCCCTGAGCAGCTGCCTCCAACCTTGAGCACCCTTTGTCCACACCTACCCCAATGAGTCATGCAAATTACATTACTTCCTGGGCGCTGTGATATAAAAAAGGTTAGGAAGCACTGTACTAGAGAATGTAAGTTATGAATGTTAAGAAACCTATTAGGAGGCCATTGCAACAGTCTTGGAAAGAGATAATAGTATCTTACTGGTGGCAATGGAGATAGAGAAAAACAGACAGATTTAAGAAATATTCACGAGAAAAATCAACAAGAGGACTTCTTCACCAAGTACTTTACTCTAACCTTCATTAGCTATCAGAAATTGGGGGTGGGGGCCAAGAATAACTCCTAAAAGGATCAGGTTTGGAAAGGAACATTATGAATTTAGTTTTTTAGACATTTTGAATTTAAGGTACTGGTAAGACATCCGAGTGAAATGTGAGAAGAAAACTAGATTGGATCTGAAGTTCCTAAGATATAATTTTGCATACAGGTAGTACTTAAAGCCATGGGAAGGTTGAAATTCCAGAGAAAAAAGCACAATAAGAGAATTTACTTAGCCTTACAGAAAGTCAGCATTTAGTAAGACTGAACAGATGAGGAGGAACCATCAAACAACACTACACGGGAGGGAAACCACCAGAAACCAGGAGAAGAGTAGTTCGGGAAAAACGATGCAATCACTGGAAATCACTGGATGTGTTCAAACAGAAACGGTGACCACATCTCAGAGATGGCTGGGGGCACGGGAGGGGAGGGGGCGCCGTATCAAGCGGCCTCCCTGCAGCTCGTTGAGACCTAACCCAAAAACTCCATGAAGAAAAATTACTTGATATTTTTAATTGTCACAGATTAGCCCCAAGAGCACAAGTACTACAGTGTCAGGACAAATACATTTGCCTGCTACCTTCAGTGAGACCCTAGGCTTTGCATAGGTCCAACACAAGAGTTGTGAAGTGTCAGAATAATAATTCCCAGGGAAATTATTAGAATGGCTGGAATGCTTCATTCAGGAAATAAAGGGGCAAAGAGAATCCTTCAGAGACCACTAAATGCCAGAGCTATGAATTGTGTGCAGTATAAACATACTAACAGTGTAATAAACGTGACAAGTATTTGTCTGTTTCAGGAGCTGGGTTAAAAGAAAAGAGATCAGGGAAATGATGCGGAGACCACTACCAGTGTCACAGCCCTGGGTGCTCTGATTCCTTTCTAAAACAAAATAAACAAACAAAAAACTCTAAAACTTACAGCCCAGACAGAATACTTTCCTAAGTTCCATCATATGTGAAAAATATATATACACAGTCCATAATAAAGAAATCTCATGAAAACAAATTTTACAAAAGCAAGAAGTTTCCCAGTATACATTGTTTCACTTCTGCTTCTCCAGGATCAGAAAGCCAAGGCAGCAAGGACTACTAAAACTCTACTAGCCTCCAAATTTTACGGCTATAGTTTGTCTTTAGCTTGCCTTAGTCCTACAAGTGCAAGAGGATAAACTCCACAGTATTTACTGTGGAGTTTGGCCTGTAGACATGGTAAAGGGGAAGGCGAATAAGGGTGTGCCTTCTAAGTGAGGAAGTAAGGGCAACACCTTGCATTCTTGGACATGGAGGTGTAATTGACTCAACTGTGGGAGCAAGGCCAGCATGCAGGTATGGCAGCAAAAGCGTGAAGTCAGTCTGATCCCACACTCCGTCCAAGCAAGTCAAGAATTTCTATTTTCTTACAACTTAACAACAAAAAGATACACAACCCAATTTAAAAATTAGCAAAGGGCCCTGGCTGGTGTGGCTCAGTGGATTGTGTGCTAGGCTATGAACCAAAGGGTTGTTGGTTCGATCCCCAGTCAGGGCACATGCCTAGGTTGTGGGCCAGGTCCCTAGTAGGGGGCACATGAAAGGCAACCACATATTGATGTTTCTCTCCCTCTCTTTCACCCTCCCTTCCTCTCTTTCTCTGAACATAAATAAAATCTTTTTTTAAAAACCAGCAAAGGACTTGCATAAGCATTTCTCCAAGTAAGATACATTAATGGCCAACAGCACATGAAAAGATGTTCAACCTCAACAAAAACGAGATACTACTTTAAACCCATTACAATGGCTGTAATAAAAAAATAGAAAGTAAGTGTTAGCAAAGACGTGGAGAAATTAGAACCCTCCAATATTACTGGTGGGAATGTAAAATGATGCAGCTGCTGTGGAAAACAGTTTGGCAGTTACTCAAGAAGTTGAAAGATAAAATTACCATATGACCCACCAATTCCACTCCTACATATATATATCCAAGAGAAATGAAGACAGGTGTTCAAACACACACTTGCGAACGTGCAGAGCAGGGTTATCCACAACAGCCAAGATGCGGAAACAACCCAAACGGTTGTCAACTGATGAGCAGGTAAACACGGTGTGGTAGTCCACAGAATGCACTCTTATTCCGCTATAAAAAGGGATGAAGTACTGATACATGCCATGCAGCATGACACAGATGGACCGTGAAAGCATTAAGCTAAGTGAAAGAAGCCAGACACAAAAGCCACACACTGTATGATCCATTTATATGAACATCCAGAATAGGCAAATCTACAGAGACACAAAACAGATTAATGGTTGCCAGGTGCTAGCAGGAAAGAGAAATGGACTGCCTTGTGGGTAAGGGGTTTCTTTTGGGGGCGATAAAAATGTTCTAGAATCAGACATGGTGATGGTTGCACAACACTGAATTTTACCTCATCTAAAAAGAAAGAATAATTCCTGGTTTTCTCAAAATGCTGCAACACAAAGGAGAAAAATAGGGCATGAGTCCATGTTTTAAAAACAGGCACGGCAAGGCAGGCTCCTAATGGGTCACTTTCACAGCGAATCGGTCTTCACTCCACCTAAACACGTACGGGTAACACACACACTGGCCAGGATGAAGAAGACGACAGAATCAGTTTATGAAAATTAGCTTTCCTGTTATCAGCAGAAGCACTAAACATTCAGATTAATCAGTTAATAAGGCTCTCTGGGAGCGCCAATGGACAAATAAGGGTAAGGAAACATCTAAGTGATCACAGTCCTACTTTCCAATCGAGTAATATATTTATACAGCTAAAAAAATACAGATATGGCAACTGGAAACCCATAAAAGGACCTGGAGACAGTGAAAATAAGCCAGATCTCAAAGCCACCGTGGGCACAGTGACTCATCGGCACCTCCTGTGCTGATCTGTACAGGTCAGCAGAGGGCAGAACTGGAGAACGACAAATACACTCCGATAGCAAAGGGCTATTTATAAAACTATCAAAACACCTCCCTTTCTTTTCATTAAGAAAGAGAAAAGGAATACGCACAGTTATACCTGTCAGTACCACCAAGAAACTGCCGCTGTCTAACTCTAAGCTAAACCTCTAGGTCAGACAAGCAACCCAAGGTCTTTGCTCATACCACTCTGAGTGTTCAGAGGGGCACTGAGAGGTCAGGTCACATCACCCGGTGACATTTCTCCATCCGGGGTGATGCAGGGCTCATATCATGATGAAATCACTCTATAGACCAGACGTCACAGCCGCCACTTGTCCCTAACTCCACACCCACCCAAGTTGCCATGGAGCTGGTACAAACAGAATAAAGTTTAATATGCTATTGGCTCTGATCTAAGTAGCTGACATAACACCAATTAAGTTTATGACACTGGAGTAATAACAGAGCACTTGGCACACTTCTCCTTGCAAACAAGATTCAAGGTGTGGTTTTCCTTTTGCCCTTTCTTCAATTTCCAGATACTGGGGCCACTTAGAAGCTACTTATAGTCTCTTTCCTCAAAGAGCTGGTGTTTAAGGAGCTTATCATTTTATAAGGAAAGGACCAGTAGCCCTGGCTGGTGTGGCTCAGTGGATTGAGCGCAGGCCTGCAAACCAAAGGGTTGCCGGTTCTATTTCCAGTCAGGGCACATGCATGGGTTTCGGGCCAGGTCCCCAGTGGGGGGCACGTGAGAGGCAGCCACACACTGATGTTTCTTTCCTTCTCTTTCTCCTTCTCTTCCCCTCTCTCTAAAAATAAATAAATAGAATCTTTTTTTTTTTAAAAGAAGAAAATCACCAGTAAAATTAGAAGGCCCAGCTACTGAAAGTATCCAACCGTGGCCTAGGAATCCCTGTTTCTTTCAGAGTGAAGGAGAATGATATATAGTGGTTGGGATCTAGAGTCCGGACTCCTGGATTCCCACTCTGCTCTCCCTTTCCTTCCCTAATTACAGTTCTGGTTCTGTGAAGCACACATGTGGTCTCCATTTCTAAAATACGGGCAGAGGTCACCAAGTTTGAGATGGCTTCACCATGGAATCCATTAGCTACTAGGAACTCAGAGCAACAGCTATCACTAACCTGCTGGCACTCGCATCCTCAAGCCCACTGACTAGCCCTACCAACGGCTGCCTTCGTGCGACACGTGCAAGGAGCCATCGGGTCCTTCTGCCACCTTTACATGGCGTATACTGAAGCTGTCAACAATGGGTCCTTTGAGTAAAATACAGAAAGTTAAATGTTCTCACACAACACCCTACAGCAATTAAATGAGTGAACTATATATACCATTACCCCACTTTGCCCACCGTTGTACGCTGTCATTCGCTGAAAAGAAGATGCTGTGAAACATGGAACGGAAAGTGCATACAAACACCTGTTGGCAGTTACTTCTGATGAATGGCAACGAGACTGAGGTGGATTTGGGGGAGACGTAACAAAGGAGACTTCAATTTCACTTGTATTGTTTTATTTTTGTAAAAAACAAGCCAAAAAGAGAGTAAATATTACAAAATGATGACTTGTTATCTGGATGGTAAGTTACACAGGTAACTGTATAACTTGTTAAATTGTAACCTGTAACAGTTAAAACTGTTTGTTAAATTAGCTGTGTACATGTGTATATCTCTAGTTTTTTTCCAAATTAAAAAAAAAAAGTACTTGGTGGCAATATGCTCAGTCAATAAACAGCTACTGAGCATCTATCTAGCACATGCAAATAACAAAACCCTGCACTTACCAAGTATTTACTGTGTGCCAGGCTCGGCTTCGATGATGTATGTGTATTAGGTTACAAGGTGGGTGAGTACTTTTGTAAGGGAGAAAGGCTTATCTTCCTCACCCCAGTTTTAAGGAGCTATAGTCCTGGCCTCCTCAATCTTCTCTCAGGAAGGCTCGTGGCTTTTCTGATTAGCGTGTCTGGGAAAGGACTGTGGCTCAGCTCCTTCCTCGCTACCAGGATCTGCCTTGCTTGCAGAAGGCACACATTTTCCTCATGAGTTTGACAGACAGGCTCTGCCTGCCTCTGCAGAGACCTGTGGCTGCCCTGCACTTCTAGAGATCTGCTGGGTAAGTTCACCAACTGTGTATGCCTGAGTCTGGGCAGTGTTAGAAACCGTTATTACTGCTGCATAACCGAAGCCACATCCTTCAACCCAATCCTTACCTGTCGTAAAGGTACAATATACAAAAATGTTCATATCAATCTGCCTTTCAGTTGGTTCCACAGGTAGGCAGGAGACAGAGGGGTTACTTATTGTCCCTCTCCATCAACACTATTGTTGCTGTTTTACAGAACGGGATATTTAGGCTGAGAGATACTAAGTAGTTTACCCAAGTGGAAGTAAGTGGCAGAGTCAGAGTTGAAATTCATACTCATTTGATTCTGGAATTCATATTTGCTTTTTAAAAATTAAATTTATTATATGACATTCGTTAATAAGATCGTACAGGTTTCAAGTGTGCATTTCTATGATACACGATCTGCACAATGCACCGTGTGCCCACCACCCAAAGTCAAGTCGTCTTCCATCACCATGTGCTTGGCCCCCTTTACCCTTTACTACACCCCACCCCGTTCCCTCTGGTGACCACCATGCTGTTGTCTGTCTATGAGTTTCAGCTTCACATCCCACATACGAGTGAAATCATATGGTTCTTAGCTTTTTCTGACTTATTTCGCTTAGCATGATATTCTCAAGGTCCATCCACATTGTTGCAAATGGGGAACAGATACGAGAAGATGCTCAACTTCACTAGCTACTAGGGAAACGCAAATCAAAACTACGATGAGATACCACCTCACACCTGTCAGTACAGTTATTACCAAGACAAGTAATAACAAGTGTCAGAGAGGTTGTGAAAAAAAGGAACCCTCATTCACTGCTGGTGGGACCATAAACTGGTGCAGCCGCTACGGAAAACAGTATGGAGGTTCCTCAAAAAATTAAGAATAGAATTACCATGTGATCCAGCAACCTCTCTTCTGGGTATCTACCCCCGAAATTTGAAAACATTTATTCACAAAGATGTACGTGCCCCTATGTTCACTGCAGCATTATTCGCAGTGGCTGAGACACAGAAACAGCCGATGTGTCCTTCGATAGATGACTGGGTAACGATGTATATAAATACAATCAGCCATAAGAAAGATGAAATACTGCCAGAAGTCATATGCTTAATTATTATGTCAAGGAATTACACTATGCATATCAGAGCAAGGAAAAGCGGTACCGAATACTTATCATTAAGATAAACTCAAAAAATATTCCAAAGGCTGAAGCTTTTACTCGTATATACTGAAAGAGAAGAGGAAAATGCCTATGTGTGACTGCGTACAGGGAACAGTGAAGGGATTCGTTATGACAAAATCCCTTCAGGGAACTTTAACCTTCAAAACCAGGACACGTTTGCTTTCACCCATGTAAGTACCCACTTCCCTCAAGTCTTACTCAAATTACTACAGACACATGGCAGAGTTTCCTGTCTCCTGTGCTGTGAGTGAACAGTGTTCAAACACTCCCTGCAGTATGGTCTCAAAGACAGAACCCTAAGCTCCGAGCCTAACCTGATGTCAGCCTCTGCCGTACCCCACAAGGGAACAAACCTGCCCCCCTCAGCAGAGCAGGTCTGGCCAGCTCCAGATCAGTGCTAGCAAGGGTAGGCCACAAAGCATTTGCAACTCAGGTCTAACTAGCTGACAGCACCTGCTGCCACAAAACCAGGGCCTGAACAGCCCCCTAACCTCGGAGCCCCCTGACCATCTGATCCCTTCCGCTGGGCCCCTTCCCAGCACGGGCCTGCCTACGTGGGCCTTCACTCAGTTCTCTGGACCCACTGCACTCTCCACACCCCTAACAAGAGCTTTACATCCTGCTGCAGTGCCCTTGGACTTGGTCCATGAACCTTGTTCGTCCCTTCTATAGCTAACTTTTCTCCTTAGTTGATCTAACCCAGTTCTATGACTTTCAATTTGCCAAATCAAACTTTCAATTTGCTTTAAAATTACTTTTGAAACTTGAAAACTGACTAGGAAACACTGATCTGTGAATTATCAACTGCACGCCTGTGCCCCAACATACGGACCTCTGTGGAGCCCAGGGCACACGGACTGCTGTGGGAAACCACTCGGACTGAATAGCATTGGCACTGAGAGTAACTACTCGCCCCGGAACAAGCAGCGAGCAGAAACAGTGCTGATTTCATCCAGTTTAGCCTTAACTCCTTTCCCTTAGACCTTTCCATCCTCATTTCTCACTCCAACCCTCCATTCCACTACCCCACTTCCAGACTTTTGTCCACACTGTTTGTTGATCTGATGCTCTCTCCTCTGCCCCAGCCCTATCCAGCAAAATTCTAACTGACCTTCAAGGCCCAGGTGTAATGCTTCCTCTCCCATGAACTTATTCTTGATCTCTGACAGGAGAATGAGAAAGGAGGTATGACTCCTTAATCAAGGTCCAAAATGTTGAGTCCTCTTTTTCAACCCTACACCCAATCTTCTTGGCTCTACCTTAAAACATATCCAGAGTCTGACCACCTCCACTGTCACCACCCTCATCCAAGTCACCATGAACCTCTCACTTGGATAATGCAACAGCCTCCTAGCAGGTCTCCTTGCTTCCACCCTTGACCCCTATATTCTATTCTTAACATAGCAGCCAGACTGGTCCTTTTAAAATGTAAATCAGATCATGTAACTCCTCTGGTTCAAATATTCCCAATTTCAGAGCATAAGCCAGAATCTTTCATATGGCCTACAAGACCCTGTAGAATCATTACCCTGATACCGCACTGATTTCATCTCCTACTATTCTCTCGGAGCTCTCTCAGCTCCAGCTGAACTGGCCTCCCTGCTGTTCTCCCAACATCTCAGTTGTGCTTCCACCGCCAGGTTTTTATACTTGCTGTTCCCTCTACTTGGAACCCTCTTCTCCCAGATGTACACATAGGTTGCTCTTCAGGTCTCTACTCAAATGTCACCTTATCAGTAAAACCTTCCCTGTCAATACTATATAAAAATTCTTATACATTCCCATCATCCTCTGTCTCCTTACCCTGTGTTGGGGTTTTTTTTTGTTTTTTTTTGTTGTTTTTTTTAGCATTCATCAATTATAATATTTGGTTATTATCTGTTTCCCCTCCCATCTTCCAGAATAGAAGCTCCATGCCATCAGGGCTTTTGCTAATTTTATCTTCATTGACTTATTATAACAGTACATGGCACATAGTAAATACAATAGATTGCAAATTCCTTACTGTATAAAATTAAAAGAACAAAAAGCCTCCAAATTAGACATAATCCCAAAGTAATCTGTGTAATCAAGACACCAACAAACACTTAATAATGATTCTTAAAAATATGTATACCTCACTCCTGACCTAGCTAACAATCATCGCTGGCCAAAGTCATAGCACGAATCTTGGAATTGTGTCGTCCCCTCAACGGAAGGAAAAATCAGTTGTAAGTGAAAAAGTTCAGCCTCTAACATTGAAAGCATCAATTCTTACAAATTTAGACAATCAATATTTCACAATTCAGTTCAAAACCTGATCCAGTCTAGGCTTCAACTACAGCACCAGAAACTCTTTCCTCCTCTTACGTTTCCAACAGCACCCATCTTTGGGTCCCCTTTCAGGCCCAAAGAGGGAAGAGCCTGCATTAATGAAGGCTTTGAATTTGAACTCCAAACACAGTCCAGTCCCTGAGTGGAAACTGATGTTTTTCTTCACAAATTTCTAGAGCTGATTAAACCTGACCAGAAATGCTACATCTTGCGCTACTTGTAAAGATTTAAAGGGCCGCCACATA
The DNA here is from genome assembly GCA_028533065.1 of Trachops cirrhosus. NCBI lineage: Eukaryota > Metazoa > Chordata > Mammalia > Chiroptera > Phyllostomidae > Trachops > Trachops cirrhosus. The sequence goes on along the minus strand of CM052546.1, from coordinate 25,232,059 downwards.
TGTCATTCCACATGACTCACAGGAGCTTGTCATCCACCGGGCAGACACGGTCTTGAACACGGCTGTTCTAAGTTATACATCTGAGACCTTTTAGTTCAGTTAGAATGATTCTTTCACTCAATCAGAGAGTAAGACTGGTAACTTAAGAAACGTCTAAAAGCAAACATTCCCAAAGCCTGCGGTGTCCTAGTGCTCAGATCGCAGAGCTTTGGGTAAATATCGGTATCCTCATTAACATGGGCTTTTCCCAAGATGAGCCCATCCCCCTAAGAATCTCTAATAAAAACATGTTCCCCCCTTTGGTATTAAAGTAGTCAGGCTCTGACCAAAAAAGAAAAAGAAAAGAAGAACTGCATAAAGGAAAGGATTTCAGCTAGGACATCAGATACAGAAAAATCAACATGTAACTTCGGAGTATAAAAATCAATAAGCCCTCAGGTCAGTCAACAAAGAATGGAGAAAACGAGAAATCTAATGGAAAATTTGCTCCTAGTTTTCACACATCCCACCACTGATAAATTCACAGCAGGGGACAGAAAAGGCATTTACAGCATTCCTTCAGTGATCTTCAACCTCTACAAACAAGTACTGGATGGATAGCTCTGCTTTACAGAAAGTTATTTCCATTATTAGGAAGACGTTAAGGCACACAGAGGTCGAGCGCCAAATCTAAGTAGAGCTTTATGCTGGCGAAGTGCGTTAAAATGACATGCAGGTGTACTGAAGTCACATGCATGGTCAATTTTGTCCAATGACCTGAGTCCCTCTGAACACTGAGCTAGGGGAGAGTACTAGTTAGAAAGATTTCTTTATTCTCAAACTAACTCCCCCATTTCTAACCACCATCCTCTCCCTCACAGGCTATAACTGCACACTTCTATTGTCAAAGCCACGCTGAAAAGTGGGCAAAAGGCCACAATCGCCTGGTTCATCTCTGATACAGCCACTGATCAGAGCATTCTCCCTGAGCCCCACTTCTGGCTCCAAAGCATAAATGGATGTGAGGACATGAGCCCTATGGGGTTTGGGAAAAGGGAGAGCTCAAACAATGTTCTTGTCAGCACTTTAAACAAAAAATCCATTCAATGAGAATGGCACCATGTTCCTTTTGCCCTTTCTCCCTAGGAACTAAATTAAACAGATTACAGACAGTGGCAAGAGCTAGCCTTAGAACAGCCTCCCCCTTATTTGTTATTTTTAGAAATTTAGTCGACAACGCCTGACAACTAAACATGCCTAGAATAGCTAAAGGGAGGGGGGATTATCAGATACTACCAGCAAAAAAACACTAGTCATCACTTCCTCCAACCCTAAGAAAGAATTATTTTCCATGTCTTTATAGCATCACACAGAGTTTGAGCTTTTAGAGTCTCATATAAAAACAGAGTATGCACAAAACATCATGGAAACTGATAATGCTTCCTGACTGGAGTACTGTTCCACCCTCACATGTGTTTTCTTAAAAACAAACGCAGAATAAAATGAACTCAACTGCTCTGCACAAAAGTTAGGAGTACAATGCATGGTGTGTCCAATTTGGAAAAATTTCTCACAAGATAATTATGTACCTAAAGAATGGCTTCATGAATACTGATGGAATTCAAATATTTTTATTATGCTGACAACAACTGAGAGACTTATTTGAAAGCAAGACAAAGTGAGGTGGGAGAAACTACTCTAATCATAATTAGCAAGACACTAGAACTGAAATAATGTAGTGAAAATTCAGAGAAATGAATAAAATGGTAAACTCAAAATAAGAAAGCCCTAAGTAATATAACTATGTGGATCAACAAATTAAAATTCATAAAAATATGCCCTGGCTGGGTGGCTCAGCTGGTTGGAGCCTCATCCCATACACCAAAAGGTTGCAGGTTCAATCTCCAGTCAGGGCACATGCCTAGGTTGTGGGTTCAGTTCCCAGCTGGGGTGCGTATGAGAGCCAACTGATGAATGTCTCTTTCACAAAGATCTCTCTCTCCCCACGTCCCCACCATCCCTCCCTCTCTCGGGGAAAAAGAAAATCGATAAACATATCCTCCAGTGAGGATTACAATTTTTAAAAAATAAAATTCATAAAAGTACATTTTATAAAACTTAGTAAGATACCACTTATAAAAATGTCCATGTATACTCAAGGAATTTAATAATTTATCAATATTTTCTGCACACTTTTTTTGCCAATATTCTAAGTATCATGTATTTATAAAAGAGTACAGGATAAAGCACAAGTGACTATAATAATGTCTTCCTAGATATGTTATTTTAACTTATGTATGTGGAGTTAATAAGCTATTACACAACTCTATCCAAACTGTCTCTAAAACAGGTGATGCCCAATATGAACTACCTATAAGTCATCACATGCACATCTCTGAGATTTCAGTAATTTAAGCAACTACTACAAAGATATTAAAGGAGATGCTGTCACCTCGAATCACATTTTAGCTGGCAAAGCTGTTAGAGGGTATTTATTTTATTTTAGCTTCTAAAATAGATCCCAATTAACTTTTATTTTAGTTTCTAAAATAGATCCCAATTAACTTTTTTAATTCAGGTAATTATTGGACATGAAAGAAAACTGGTTTTTTGTTTTGTTTTGTCTCCCTCCATATTTTAATTTGAAGGGTCATTTTTGCTCCTAAAGTGGCAATTCATAAAAGACAAGAGGTTAGAGTGATAAACTTAATAGAAGCGACCCTAGATACATTCTAATCTAACCCTGTTGTTTTTACAAATAATGACACTGAGGCCCAGAGCAGAACAAGGGCTAGAATCCAGAACTCCTAACATAACAGAAGGTATTTAAATAGGAATTTAGGGTAATGAACGCCCTGCTTTAAATCTAGTAGACTTGGAGATCTCTATTTACCGTTCAAACACCAGTTTGGATCTTGTTCTCCTGAGCTGACATGCACAGCATGCTCATTAATACAGGCGTAGCCTCATCTGCAGTGAGTACTAACAACTGACTCCTGGCCAGTTGTTAGTAATCACTTCAGATTAGAGGAGACCTGTGATTTACTGCTCAGGGTGAAAGCTGGAAGATCTCGGGTAAAGTGTACTGATTAACTTCACCTCACCATTTAGTTACAAGAGCAGGGAGGCATGCAATGCCTAAAAGAAAATTCAAAGTCTAACTCATCAAAAGCAATTATTCTCTAAACAGGCTGAAAATGACCAGAGGATCTTGCAGGCATGAAAGAAAGGGGCTAAGGACAAATATTTATGGTAAGAGACAGAAAAGTGCAGACCATATAAAGCATACAGTAATGAAGGCTGAGGTCAACGACCCTCTGAAGCATTCAAAGGATAGTCCGGTATGGGTATAGACAGCTATCCCAAGGAAGGGGATCAAGGATCCCTGGGCTGTATCCTGGAAGAAAAGACTAACCACATCAGGATGCAAACGGCTGAGCTCTGGGCTAGTTGGAATGTAAATTCTTCATAAATAAAGGTGCACATCAGGGAACACGTCAAATCAGTGTGTGTGTAAAATACCTGTAATATATATTTTACAGAGAAATAAAAAAGTCAGTCTAGGCAGTAGGGCAAACCTATTTGAAATGTTTACATCTGAGTTCTAGAACACCAGACCTGAAATATTTCTATTGAGGAAATTAAACATATCACAAATAGTTCACATTTGGGCAAATATGCACCCTTGGATGGTAACACAGAGACACTGACCAAGGTGTTAATGATACAGGGGTGGGCAAAAGTAGTGAGTACGCCAGACAGTTTATTCTGGTATTATTATTTACTAACTACTGTATTATTTATTTGTATTACAACTGTAAACACACTGCCCACCCCGGTGTAACCGATGAAGAACACTCCACCAGAAAGAGAGCACGGGCGGGCTTTTTCGGACTCGCCTGTTCTTCACTGAAGGCCGCGGAGGACTACACAGCTACGCTACGCCCTGAGACACCAGGACATGGAGAATATATATAGTTCACTATAAACTCTACAGTTTCCAACCATCGGGCTCACTTAGACTTAAGTCTTAAATAACTAAAAACTATTTTTAACAAACATCCATTTTCATAAATGTTGAGAATGCAAATGAACTCTATAAAGAGACGAGTATTCATATCTGAAATCGCAATGTGTGGGACAGTAAGAGAAACTTCAACTGAGACTCCCCAAGTCAAAAAAAGAAAAACAAAAAACAGACTACTAACTTGTATTTTTTGAAATTAAAAACAAAAAAACCACTCAGGGGTGCCCAGCTATCTAGCTACTGCTGAAGGTGGAAATCATCAGGCTAATTTTCTGCACAGAGACACTGAATGCATACGGTACTTCTCTCCAGGACTCAGACTTTCCTGGGTTGAGGTGGGATGATGTCTCTGAAGAAATTAGCTCTCCTCAGCAAGAATCGAAGAGGCTAACTGTGCAAACATTCTATGCGAACACCTTGACTTGTTAAGGGTAAAAACGGCCTGTCTGGAAAGGTAAATCATGGTACAGCGATACAATGGAACGCCACATTAGCAACGCAAATGAGCAAAGCACACTCTGCAGTAACATGGATGTCCTTCACAAACCCAAAAGCAGCAAGGCCAAAAAATAGACACAGTGATTTTGTTCATGTAAAGTTCAAAAACAGGCAAGATTAAATTATACGGTCTTGGGGATACAGACAGATAGTAAAACTGTATTTTTAAAAAAGGAAATAATTATCACAGAAGTTGGAGCACGAGTTGGGAGGGGAACAGGCCAGCATTGTGATCAGGAGGGAGGGGCTGAGGAGGGGTTCTGGTGTCCTGCCAGTTTTTCATTTTGTGGCCTGGATGACTGTCAAAGGGGTTTGCTCTGTGATTGATTAAGCTGTACGAGAGGTCTGTCCAGAAGGTATCCAGCAATGTAATATGAAAAAGAGACATTGAGAAGATACAAGATATAAGAAACATTGTACATAGGACAATGACGCCTCAGTCCCCTTCAAAGTAGGCACCTTGGGACCTCACACAGTTCTCCCAATCACCATCAGCTGCCCCATTGCATTTTCCTGAACCTCACCGATGGTCTGAAATCACTTCCCTTTCAAAGGTGATTTTTAGTTTGGGGAAAAGCCAGAAGTTGCAGGGTGCCAAATCTGGGCTGTAGTGGGGCTGAGTCACCTGGATGATTTGATGTTTCGTCAAAGAACTCCGCACGAGATGTGATAAATGAGCGGGCGCGTTGTCATGATGAAACTGCCAGTCACCGGTGCCCAGAGCTGCGGCCTTCTGAATCATCCAAACAGTTTCCGTGTAGGAACGTTCAAGCTTAACACAAAATCTGATGCACATTTGTCGTTCTACTCACTTAGTCATTTTGAATGTGATGGCCACACAGTACACATGTTCACTCAACAATGTCTACAGCCCCCACTTTCGAGTACAATAAAGTCTTCATTGTTCACGCATGCGCATTCCAGTCCACTCTCCTTGGCTGCCAGGTTACATCAATGACAAGCAACCTGTTCCCATTATGTTAACAATAGCTGGACTTTTTCAGGACAGACCTCATAAGTATTTTCATATATATTTCTGTACTTCCGTAAATGCTATACTTCACTACAAAATAAATAAATGACTGACATTTTAATGGATTCTAAACTTTGAGCTATGCCAGCAGTTGAACTATTAGGTGTGATTCTTGTTTAATGTATAAAAAACATTCTATTCACTGGCTCTGCTCTCACCTGCCCTTCTCTCTTCATTGAAAACACGGACAAGAATCAGTGTCTATCATATCGGAATGTCTACTTAACCTCCCCTCCAAGGAGGCTCCCATCATATGCAAAATAGCACCAGCTCTAAAATGAAGTACTTGGGCAAAAACTGGACATCCATCCAAGTGCCAACCAGTCACCACCCATGCTATGGAAAAAGTGATCCTGAACAGGCAGAGTAAAATCTCCTCAATCATGAGAACTCCTCCAAAACATTTTCTCATCAGAATCTCAGAACTCAGCCAACTGCAGAGTGTCACAGGCACCTCCAGCCCAGTTCTGTTGCCACTATTCTAACTACTTGTTTTAGGAACCACTGTCTAACCAAAACTGTCATCTTTGTGAAAGAGTCAAGACTTTTACACAGCTTCTTAAATTTTACTTGTATCATGGGTGGGAGAGCTATTTCACAACCCTGGGCTTGTAACATTCATTCTGCGTCAGAAGTGGCATTACGCAGGCCACAATATCCTCAGTTTCCTTATTCTTATTTGTATTCTGTCATTGCTGAGCTAACTAGAGTGGTAAAAGGGGTGGTAACCATGTCAGAGACAGAGGGGAAGGAAAGCGGCCAACCAGTACATGCATGTGACTCCAATACAACTCGGGCTTTAGACTGAAGGCAGACGAGCCTCAAGCAGTACCTGTTTGGCCTGACCTGGAACAAGGGAGAGAACCTAAGAGTACGATGGTCAAAATGTATTTGTATACGTCGCTGAAAGCTTAGTTATCTCAAGGACTCCAGATAGTTGAGATTCATAAGGCAAGGGGTCAGAACTCAAGTCCTAGCATATCCGAATGCTGAATCTAAGTTTTCCTAACTGCAAAAGAAGTTCACAAGTAAGTATTGCCTTATCACCTCCAAAAAGTGAGCAAAAACACTTCTTACTCTATATATCTCCTCAATCTATCAATAGGTTTTAACTCAACTTTAAGTACAACTGAATTTTCTCAAAAAGAAAAAAGACTTCTTTCTCTTTGTAGCATACTGTACATTTCAATACGAAAATCATTTTTACAAAGAGATGTAAGACTCGGGGTCATAATTCCAAATTCCAATTAATTCATGTCATTTTAAAAAATTATGCTTTGTACTTTTCTAATGACAACATATACTGTATTATATATTATACATTCAGCCATCTTCTTTAAAAACTTGCATTATCAATATTTTTATTCTAATTTTAAAAAATGTTTTAATCCTCACCCAAGGATATTTTTTTTTGATTTGAGAAACATCGATTGGTCACCTCTCATCTGCACCCTAACTGGAGACTGAACCCACCACCTAGGCACGTGCCCTGACAGGGAATTGAACCTGAGACCTTTTGGGGTACAGGATGATGCTCCAACCAACTGAGCCACTAGCCAGGACTCAATATTGTTAAAAATAGAAAATTCCGTCAATGACATAAAGAACACGGTTACTCTATTGTACTAAAGCCACCATTTTATAGTTTCTCCTGACTAGAATCTGCATCACTGAGCTACTAATCAATCACCTTTAGGATGAAATGGTGATATTCCCTCCTAAAATCTGATCTACCATTTTTATAAAAGAAAGATAAAAATCTACATCACATTACTATATTGTGAGCCTGTTATGAAAACAGTTCCTAAACAGTCCCATTCAAATGATTAAAGTCTGAAGAATAACCGAACATAGAGGGCATTAAAATGTAAATATGGAGTTTCAAGAAGAAAAAAAGTAAGACTATCTTTTCAAGGTTAAAACAGTACCTGTCTTTACCTTTCTGGTAAGTAACAGAACTCCCTATCAAGCATACACGAGGACACAGTTATAGCACCCCCACCTCTGCTCCATAAGAAGGAAGGGCCAGCAGGTGAGGCCACCAAGTTGGTTGACAATGTAGGCACAGCCTAACAGAGTTATCAAAAGCTGAAATTCTAGGTATGCTTTGCACTCATAAATAAAGACTGGCGGGGGGGATCTGAAGAGGGCAAACATAAAGAAACAGTGAGAACAGAGGTGAATAAAAGGGAGTCTAAGCAATACTAAAGAAAGGGGGCTCTCGAATTAGAGAACCTAAATCAGACCAGCAGCAGGTCACAGAAAAGGTTTATTCTCAGTGTCATCTCTACAGGCCGTTGGTACACACACAGTAGGCCACATTAAGTGCTTTGATTAGAAACTGGACCTGTGGACCCAAACCAAAAACCACCTTCCTCCTTCCATGATGAAATACACACTAAACAGAAACAACCTGACACTTGTCTGCAGGGTTAGCTACAGGCTGTGCCTCCCTAATTTAATTGTAGGGAACCTGAGGGCAGAAATTAACGCTGCTAATGATAATTAAAAAGGATTAAGACAATCATGTTAGACTGGCAAGAAATAATAGGGCCCAGAAGAAGAAACTATGTATTTGAAAGGAGGAGCAACATCTGGGAGGCCTTGGGAAAACCTAGAGCTCTGAATCAGTATCTAGTTTCACAAGTAATAGAACCATATACGCAATTGCTTTGACTAGTGATAGCTCATATGCCCAAATTCCCACACTGTGCTATGGAAGTAAGGAGAACAAGGAAAAGGCACCTAATTTAAGACTGAGAAGTCCGGAAAAGGTTCTCAAGAAAAACAGCCCTAAATAATATGCTAAGGATTAATAGATGGAGCTGGTAAGGGCCGGAGGAAGAAGTTCTCTGTTAGAGGGAACTACTGTATTTTGCCATGTATAATGTGCTCCCATGTATAATGTGCATCCGTATTTTTCCCTCAAAAATGTGGGCAAAAAAGTACATATTATACATGGAACAATACAGTACTTTACAAAGACCCACTAGAAACAAAAAAAGCACAGGGAGTTCTAAAAACAGAATATTCCTCCACGGCTGAAGCAAACAGTGTAAGAGAAGGCACAAAGCACGAAAGAAAAAGAGAGAACATTAAAAATAGCCAGAGAGAAAAACAACAAAGGGACACCTTGACAGGTGACTTCTCAACTGCAACAATGAAAGCCAGAAGTCAGTGAAATGTTGTCTTTAAAAAAGCTGAGAAATTCTTGAAGATATAAAGCAAAATGAAACATGTCCTCTGACCTGTGTGTACAGTGATGATGAGCACTTAAGCACCCAGTTGTAGTCTCTAAACATCGTTGCCCACTAAACCGAAAGACTAGTGAGACACTGATAAAAAGCATCATAGAGGGAGATTTGCCACATCTCTCAATAACTAACTAAATAAGCAGAAAAAATCAGGAAGGAAATCTGAACACTACAATTAACGATGTTTGTGTGTATGAGCGCCATGTGGGTGTACACACACATACATTTCAGGCTGAAGTAACACAGCTACACAGGTACGGAAGTGGGAAAGTACAGGATTGCCCCAGGGAATGCAAGAGTCTGTGGCGGGTGATACTATTAACAATACAGGTGAGGGCTGTATTGGCGAGTGTACTAAATGTAGAGGTAGGAGTCATACAATAATTGAATGCTGAGGTAATCAAGAACCTACAATGGTAGAAGAAATGTAAAGCAAGAAATTAAGTATAAACTAGAGTTATACACTAAAGTGGAAATATAAATTATCAAGTGATGAAAAACAGTATATACACAATAATTATTATTTTTTAGAAGTGTGTGTGTGTGTGTGTGTGTGTGTGTGTGAATACACGAATGTTTCCGAAACAAAGTTTGGCCACTGCAGAGGGGACAACATGGGGATGGGCAGGGAAGAGGGGAAAGCTGGATTTTCATTTTATCATGTTTTACTTTTTTACTGTTCTTCTTTTTTATAATGTATTATATTGCTTTTATAATATAAATAACAGTGAAATGAAAGATTAAAAAGAAAAAAAATACCTTCCTAAGGTGGAGGCTAGAGTTTAACCCTGCTAGTTTTTTGCAGCTATAATCAGCATTTCAAACAGGTGCCAACAAGCCAGCCAATCTACTTCTATTACCTGACAGATATCAGGATACTTACCCAGTGTGTGAGACTATATGAAAGGAAACTTTTAGAAAATAAATTTCCTAATATTCATCAGAACTGAATAACATGCTATAATCATCATCTGTGGCAATTTCACCTTAATAATTTTTAAAAGTATAAATGTTAACACATATTTGTTAATTTATCCAACACGGAGATTGTAAGAGAATTATATACAAATTACTTTGCATCTTGCTATTTATTCATCAGAACAATTTTCAGTATATTTACCTTAATATATGCAAAATCACACTGAAACAGCTGTGCCTGGAGTAAAGACACTTTCATTTGGAAACACTACAGAAAAATCTCAGTCTAGAACAGCTAGGCTGACAATAACGGTAAAACAGGACACAATAACCACCTGGTGACTGCAGGACAACAGTTTTTCTGTGTGTCTGCTTATTTGTTTTTACATCTTTCTGAACTACAAACCTATTATCACGTTTGTTTAAACTATCATCAGTAGTCAAACAAAAATAAGCCTAAGTAACCTAAGGCACTCCATGCTCACCCAGGCCATGCCAAGTCAGCGCCCAGAGAAACCCCCAGAAGGCGCAGGGGGGGCCTCGCCAATCCAGCAGAGGGCTGAGTCAGACTCTGAACCGCCGCCTCAAACAGCACTCACACAAATTAGATAAAGTGACCTATGAAGTCACTGTGCCCACCCCATCTCAGGAAATCTTGGTCCCAAGAAATTATAACCAGTTTTTTGTCCAGACATATTTTTACTATACACAGAATGCACTTCACAAAGCCCAAGAAGAGTATCTCATCAAAAGTCTTCATGTATAAGGATATTTTAATAATAAACTCCAACTTTCCACAGATTTACTAAGTTATCCTTACCTATATTTTTCTCTATCTAAAAATAGTAACAACTTGTTTCCCTCACTGGAGCACCATCCTTCAGACAATTAATTACAGCTTAGGACTGGGTACTGGTCTAGACCCAAGCTTTGTTACAGGAACTACAATGCTGGAAGACGAACACATGAAGGTCCTTTACCGACTATTATCATTACCCGAGTTCACGCCCTTCCACCACAATAAGTAGTGTTTAAATATTTGTTGTATTTTTACTTTTGTTTTTTAAAAACATATGTTCATTCAAAGGCAAGAAAGAAAATACACTCAGGATCAGAGCATCCTATCTTCTTCAAAATTCCCTACAGTTGCAAGAGATTTTTGTTATTGTCTTATACACTGTCATTAATATGACTGCTTCATAGCTCTAACCACAATTAGAAAAAATTGAAAGTAATAATGGCATGACTTTAGCAGGCAATTTAATATGACACAACGAGATAATTACTCTTTTCCCTAAAAGTTGACTACTTACTGTCAATATTCACTCAAACTTACTTCCAATTCTTTAATTTTTTCTTCTGCTATTTTCTGTTTCTCTAACAGCTGATTGTGAATTACCTCCTTGGACTGAAGAATAAACCTAAAAAACACAAAAAAGCTGAAGATTAAGCCACATGATCATTTTATTCATCAAAATCAACAGCTATATACCACCAATACTAAATTAAGAAAGCAAAAGAATAATCTCCCAATTCAGGACTAAGTATATGTATTGTTATGTTAATGTCACAGATTCCAGAAATCACCACAAGTTTAAGCCTCCTTGGTTTAGAAGGTTTAAAAGCTTAAAAGTAACAGTTGCCTTATCTAAGAAGGAAATCATGCTTCAAGTAAATTCACAGACAAAAGGAAAAAACCTAAAGGGATAAAAACCTAATAGAGGTTAAGGGAAAAGTTAACAATAAAAATCCCCCGTAATTTTTATTTTTCCAGTTATCTGTATCAACTTTTATATAGATATTTTTAAACAGTATTTATAAATTAGAGCTCTCCCTCCAATGTTCGTTATTTATTTATTTATTTATTTATTTATTTTTTGTAGCAGCAGTAACTCATGACCTTTTAAAGTCACAATCAAGTACTGTGTTAGGATCAATGCATTAGTGTTTATATGAGTTTCTAACACAAAAAGCGTTGTATAAAGCCTAGTATCTTTTATTATTATTTCCAGAGTGTATAATACTTCTGAAAAGCTCAAAATGTACAAGTGGAAAATTTAAACTTTTTCCATTTTATAGTCAGGCATATTATTTACAATTGATGAGGGTGGAAATATGAGGAAGCTTTAAAAATTAACACAATCTGTTTTGTGACTTATGTTCCTAATTCTTGCTGTAGGGAAAGGAAGAATAAAATTTTTTATAGCCTCCAATAAGTGAACTAGAATATTTCCCTTCCACTGGAACCAAGGGAAAACCTCAATTACTCAAACCTCTTTCAGGACTGTCCAACTAGGCTATAACAGATTTTGATTAAAGATCACAATTAATTAAACGGATTGTTTCTTCTCTTTGTACATAATTTAGATTCTAACAAAGAACTAAACACCATCTCTTAACAAACAGCCAAACAAGAAAAATAAATCAAGGTAGCAACATGCAGTTTCCTCTACCAACCTCATCCAAACAAGTCTCGGCAGGTTCTTAGCAAGAGGGTACGTTATTTTAGGTAAAAGACAAGCAGAAACAGACCCAAAAGGCAACTCTTACTTTGCCTAGACACCTGGGAGGGAACTGCTCTCCCCGCACTTCTTCATGAATACACCTTGGCACAAGTATTAACACAGTCTCTTTCACTCCACTGATTACTAAGCCTGTGTCCTGATGTGGACAGTCCAGAGAATTTAACTCATCATCCTAGTCTTCAGTCATAACTTGATCCTTTGTAAAAATCTTACTCATATACTCACCCAAAACAAGAATTACTCTATAACCCTTTGTGTCCAAATGTTCTTATTATCAGTCCAAGAGATAGGTGCTATTTTAATAAGATTATGTTATATAGAATATTTTTCTCAGAAATAACTGCAGACTTATGATGGTTTAACTTACAATTTTTTGAACTTACAATGGTATGAAAACAATACACATAATAAATTACATGAGATATTCAACATTTTATTATAAAATAGGCTCTGTGTTAGATGACTTTGCCCAACTGTAGGCCAATGTAGTGTTGTAAGCACATTTGATTACAACAAGCAAATGCTGTAAGGTGGGCTAGGCTAAGCTAACACATTTGGTAGATTAGATATATTAAATGCATTTTAACTTACAATATTTCAACTTTCAGTGGGTTTATCAGCACATAACTCTATCTCAAGCTGAAGAGCACCTGCATTTGGTGAAGTATCCCAGGAGGAGAGTTGTTTAGCGCTGTACTCAGTCTCAGTGACGCCATGTAAAAAGTATAAATCTAGGCCCAAGGGTCACCAAATTATGTCATTCCATGCACAATATTTCTAAGAAAGTCTTTTAGCCATGGAAATCATATTCAGAGTAAAATATACATTTTTAAATAGCACTGATTGCTGCCCAGTGAGTAGTATCCTCAAATTCTTTATTAGTGTCTGGGAAATTTTCAAAGCTAAGATTAGAGGTCAAGTCATTACTTATGTGGCCTTTAAAAATAAAGTATCTGAACAGATACTAAATCCCTTGAGCAGAAAATAAAATTACTAGAAAGCAAGAATACACAACAACAAAACATGTTTTTCCATGGCCACACACCCGCGAGGTAGCTATACTGGACTGTGCCAACCTCAAAAGCCAGAGAGATGCCACCACAGCTGGCCAATCTACCATAAGCCTAAGGACATCTGAGCCATGAAAGTTTTAAACAAGGATAAGGACTGAGTAAACTCAAGTGCCTGCCTTAATGACATTTACACAGTCAAAATTCAAGCAAAAAAGTTATGGGAAATTTGGTTTAGTCCTCAAATTTAAAAATGTCAAAGACACATGGTATAGAGATTGGAAAGGGCCCCAAGAAACATTTGGATTTCTGGAAAAAGTCTTTAGAAAATGCCTTATCAATTGTTAACAAGGCACTGAATTATCAGATGCTATTTTGAAGATAAAGGATATATCATGACAATGTAATTATGAGACACACATCATACATAAATATTATGTACACGGTTTCTCAAAGCAGAGGATCTCACAGAAATCCTGCCTGATTGTTTATGGAAGGCCAAATGGCAGATAACAAATTCTGGAGTTCAGAATGTGCCACAAAGGAAAAAGGAACCACGAAGAGGGAAGTTATTTTTACATAACAAATGATAGGCACAGAATGTGCTTACAATACTCGGGATGACATAATCTAGACTGGAGTCACTGTTTTGTAAAGGGCCTCTCGACACTGGAAATCAATGCCATGTGGCCCTGCACTGTCGACTCTCAAGGGCCTGAAGCCTGCTGTTTCATTTCCTGATTTATTTGCAATTATGCCAACCAAAAAACACATCATTGTATGATGGTCTTTGGCTGTGTTCTGAATTGTCCTGCAGACTGGAGCATGACTTCTTTGTTCATATACCCAAAATACAATCCAGGATCAGTGGCGATGATGTCTTTCGGGTACCCTCCCAAAATATGGTCGCCTGGACATACTCCATTCAGAGACCATAACGTGCTTATGATAATGCATTCCGTTTGGGTGGGAAATTTTTAAAACACATCTGAAAACATATTCTAATGGCATTTAGGGCATCCACAAATTAAATGGCACAGGAAAAGCTGAAGAAGAATGAACTTATCTTGCTTCTTTGCCTCATCCCACTGGTGAGGAAAACTACTTGTATGTGCACAAAGATCTATGTTCAAAAAAATATTTTACTTCATAACTTTTTTAGGGAAAGGAAGGAAGGAAGGTAGGAAGGAATGAAGAAAGGGAGGGAGGAACCTAAATCCCTTAGTAAAGGAAGTGATGAACAAATTACGCTACATCCATACTGGAGGATGCTGAATAAACAGACTTCTCCTTATGGCATAATGCAGAGGAGATACCATGAACACTCTTCCTGGTTAGAAACAAAGCCAAAAAAATCTCATTTTAAAACACTCTGCTGAGCAAAAACAGATGAAAAGTAGTAAAATCAGGAATTCTGAAAGGTAAGAAAGCAATAAATTCCCTTTCTTTAAAAACCCCTGAGAGCCCTGGCTGGTGAGGCTCAGTGCATTGAGTGTTGACCTGTGAACCAAAGGATCGCTGCTCAATTTCCAGTCAGGGCACATGGCTGGGTTGTGGGCCGGGTCCCCAGTAGGGGGTGTGCAAGAGGCAACCACACAGTGATATTTCTCTCCCTCTCTTCCCCTCTCTAAAAATAAATAAAAATCTAAACAACAACAAAAACCGTAGAGTTTCTGCTGAATTCTAGAGACCTGATTATCTACACTGACACAGAAACAGAAGATAAAATCTAGGGTCTATCCAAACTCAAGATGGTACTAGGAGAATTCCTGATTTAAGCCAGCTCCCCAAAGGATTTCACCTACATTCTAAGAGTGAAGAATAAATAAGCTTACCTCTCATCAGAGTAAAATAGAAGAAACTTGTCTATTGATACCTTGATAGTGAAAAAACAAAAATGTTCCCAAGAATTTATAAGAGTAAACTGGCCTTCTCATGGGTTGTGGTTCAAATTCAACCTAATACATGGGCCAGAAAATCTCAAGCACAGAATATAAATTACAATGTTCCCAATAGGGGGGTGGCAAAGTTCAAGTAAACTTGAAGATGGATTAATAAAAATTAAACTAGCCCTGGCTGGTGTAGCTCAGTGGATTGAGCACAGGCTTTCGAACCAAAGGATTGCTGGTTTGATTCCCAGTCAGGGCACATGCCTGGGTTGCAGGCCAGTTCCCCCCACTCCCGGTAGGGGGCACGCAAGAGGCAACCACACACTGATGTTTCTCTCCCTCTCTTTCTCCTTCCCTTCCCCTCTCTCTATAAATACATAAATAAAAACTTTAAAAAAATAAACTAAAAACAAAGAGCAAAAGAGATGTAAAACACAATAAACAAACAAACAAAAAAGGAACACAGTACATAAAACCTAAGAGACAATAATGAACAGTCTAACATATGTGTATTAAGACCAAGAATGGAACAACAGATTTTTCTAAAACAAATTTTTAAAAACCACAATTTAAAGACACTCAGAGAAACCCAAGCAAAATAAAAACAACAAAAAACTAGATGTGGCATAATCAAACTACTGAAAACCAAAGATAATCTTGAAGGCAGTCACAGAAAGATACATTACAAGAAACAAAGAGTTACAGCAAACATCTTGTCACAAACAATGCAAGGCAGAAAATGATGAAATGACATTTTGAACAAAGCAAAAAAAAAAAAAACCCAGCTATTAACCCAGCATTACATACACAGTGAAAATAACTTTCAAAAATAAAGGGTAAATTCAAACAAACAAAAGCTGAGAAAGTTTATTCTGGCAAACAAACACAGTAAGAATGTTAGGGGTAGTACTTTCAGTAGAAGTATGACAACATATGGCAACTTACAAGGAAATAAAAAGCACTGGAGACTTCCGGTCAGGAAGGCAGCATAGGTAAACATGGCTGGCCTCCTTGCACACCATATCAAAATTAAAATTAAAATGTAGAGCAACCATCATTCAGAACAGTCAGATATTGAATTGAATGGAAGTCTGACAACTACAGAATTAAAGAAAACACATCCATCCAGATGGGTAGGAGGGGTGGAGATGCAGACAGGCTGGTCCCACATCCATGTGTGGTGGATAATAATTCAGGTGGGATATCTCGGGAGCAAGGAGTCCCAGCCCTACACCCGGCCCCGAAACCCAGGGTTCCAGTGCCAGGAAGATAAGTCCCCATAACTTCTGGCTGCAAACACCAGTGGGGATTGAGTTGGTGGAAGAAACTCTGGAGTCCCAAGCAATTCCCCTAAAAGAACTCACACATGAACTTTTTTTTGCTCAGACTCACTCCTTCCAAGCTCCAGGGTAGCAGCTTGAAAAGCAGCAGTGGCATACAGGGAAGAACTGAAGTGTCTGGCAACAAGGCAGGACTGGGGAACAGCTTTCTCCCAGACAGAAAGGTGGGCAGAGGCATTGTCCATTTTCTGAGACTGTCCCCTACAGAGCCATAGAGCCAGCAGTTGCCATATCTGAGAATCCATCAACCTAGCTAACATT
The DNA here is from genome assembly GCA_028533065.1 of Trachops cirrhosus. Classification (NCBI taxonomy): domain Eukaryota; kingdom Metazoa; phylum Chordata; class Mammalia; order Chiroptera; family Phyllostomidae; genus Trachops; species Trachops cirrhosus. The sequence goes on along the minus strand of CM052546.1, from coordinate 25,215,325 downwards.
GTTTGCCTCGTGCTGGAGATCCCGAGACTCCTCCTACCCAACTTACAGGCCCTACCAAACTGTTAACCATGGCTTTTCCAGGCTGGTCTTGGCTCGTGCTTCGTAACTTCCGAAATCTTCTCAAACAACAGCTGGACACAGTAGCCCCCACCCTACCCCCCATACCTCTTGCCAAATGGCCCAGGCCCAGCACTGGCAGCAGCCAACTTAGATTCACAGCTTGGCTTCACCTGGGAATCTCCAAGTCCAGCACAAGTAGCAGCCACCTCAGATTGCTTTATAGCTCATGCAGGGTCCAACAACAAAAGAAATCCAAAGTTAGTAGAAGGAAGAAAATAACAAAGATTGGAGCAGAAATAAATCAAATAGAGACTAAAAAGAATTAGAAGATATCAGTAAAACTAAGAGCTGGGGTTTTTTTTGAAAAGGTAAACAAAATTGGCAATCCTTTGACTAGACTAACCAAGAAAAAAGGAAGGCTAAAATAAATGAAATAAAAAATGAAAGGGAGATATTATAGCTGATGTCACAGAAATACAAAGGATAGTAAGAAACTACCATGAACTAGTATACACCAACAAATTGGACAACCTAAAACAATGGAAAAATCTAGAAACACACAACCTACCAAGACTGAATCATGAAGAAAAAAATATATGAACAGACCAATGACTAGTAAGGAGACTGCATCAGTAATCAAAAACCTCCCAACTAACAACAGTCCAGGAACAGATGGTTTCAGTGGTGAATTGTACCAATATTTAAAGAATTAATACCAATCCTTCTCAACTCTTCTGAAAAACAGAAGAGGAGGGAACTCTTCTAAACTCACTTAAGAGGCCAGCATTACCCTGATACCAAAACTAGAGGAGGATGCCACAAGAAAAAAAACTACAGACCAATATCCCTGATGAAACACAAAAAAACTTTTGCACCCTGGCTGGTGTGGCTTGGTGGATTGGGTGCTGGCCTGCCAACCAAAGGGTCGCTGTTTCGATTCCCAATCAGGGCATATGCCTGAGTTGCAGGTCAGATCCCCAGTGGGGGTCATGTGAGAGGCAACCACATACTGATGTTTCTCTCCGTCTCTTTCTCCCTTCCCCTCTATAAAAATAAATAAATAAATTCTTTAAAAAAAAAAAACTTTTGCATTTCTATACTCTAGTAAAAAACTTTAAGAAAATTTATTTCAATCCCATTTATAATTACATCAAAAAGAATAAAATACCTAGGAATACATGTAACCAAGGAGGTGAAACACCAGTACCATGAATGCTGTAGGGCGCTAATGAAAGAAACTAAAGAAGGCACAAATGGGAAAATATTCTGTGCTCATGGATTAGAAGAATATTGTTAAATTGTCCATACCTCCCAAAGCAATCTACAGATTCAAGGCAATCCCTATCAAAATTCTAATGGCATTTTTCACAGAAATGGAACAATCCTAAAATTTGTATTGCATCACAAAAGACCTGTATTGTATATTTGAAAGTTGCTAAGTAAGTAAATCTTAAAATTCTCATTACAATAAAAAAATGTGTAACTATATGTGGTCAATGATCTTAACCAGTCCTATCGTGGTAATCACTTTGCAATATATGCAAACATCCAATCCTTATGTTGTGCCCTGGCTGGTGTGGTTCAGTGGGTTGAGTGCAAACCAAAAGGTCAACCGTTCTCAGTCAGGGCACATGCCTAGGTCTTGGACCAGGTCCTCAGTCAGGGGCATGCAAGAGGTAGCCAATTGATGTTGCTCTCACACATTGATGTTTCTTTCCCTTTTTCTCTCCTGTCCCCACTCTCTAAAAAGTAAATGAAATATTTTAAAAAATAAATCTACCTAATTTTTAAAAAATCCTTACGTTGTACATGTAAATCTTTGTCAATTATATCTCAATTTTAAAAGGAAATAAATACAATACCACTCTGAGCATTTTAAAAAAATGGTCAAGGTCTCACCAGACATAAATAAATAGGAAAATGTGACCAAGAGCCAAGAGAAAATTCAGTCAATAGAAATAGACTCAGAAAGGAGAGAAAAATGCCTCTAGCTGATACATGCCTTAAAAATGCTGTTATAAAGGTGATTAAGAATTAAAGGAAGACATGAACTTAAACAGAGAAATTAAAGATACAAAAAAGAGTCAAGTGCTACTTCTGGTGACCAAAAATACAGTATTTAAAGTTAAATATTTCACTGGATAAGCTTTATAGGAAATTAGATACTACAGAAGAAAACAATAAACTCAAAGATGAAGCAATTACCAAAATCCAGTGGGAGTGTGGGGGACAAAAGAAATGAGCTATCAAACCATGAAAGACATGGAGACACTTAAATGCGTATGGCTAAGTAAAAACAGCCAGCATGAAAACGCTGTGTACTGGAGGAGTCCAATTATGACACTCTGGAAAAGGCAGAACTACAGAACAGTAAAAACATCAGCAGTCACCAGGGGTGTGGGGACGGAGGGAAGGATGAATAGGTGGAGCACAAGGTATTTTGGGGACAGTGAAACTATTCTATGTGATACTGTAATGGCAGATACATTTTACATTTGTCAAAATCCATGGAACTATACAAAACAGAGTGAATCCTAATGTAAATTATGAACCTTGGTTAATCATAATTAATAGGCATGTATCAATATGCCTTTATCAATTGTAACAAATTTACCACACAAATGCAACATTTTACTAGAGGAAACTGTGGGGTGGGGGGAAGGCAATACAAACTGAGGGGTGACAGCTCTCTGTGCTTCATGCTCAATTTTTCTGTCAAGCTAAAACTGCTCTAACAAATAAAGTCTGTTAATTTAAAAAACAAACAAACAAAAGAACGGGGACATGTTACATAAAAGGTTACAGGAGACAACCTGCAAGAGCCAACGGCCCAAGGGGAAGTGTTTGAACAATAAAATAATGCGGTAGTTTAGACTGTAACCGAAAATACAGCACCCAGACCTGCTGTATCTCAGGCAACAGATATCTATACAACACAGTATGTGCAAATCTAACTCTGACGAATGCTGCTACATCCACGTTCCCCTCAACTACCACTTCACAAACCCGCCCTGTCTTTCCCCTTCCAGGGCTCCTACTGCAAACATAATGCAAGGCTCTCGGGTAAGCGCTCTCTACCCAAAGTCCCTACAAAAACTCATTTCTTTCCAAGGCTTCAACTTGGCTAACGACCCTCAAAGTACCACCAGCTCCTATTACCTGCACTATGTCTGCTTCATCTAATGGTCATTTCTGCTTACATGCCCCACATCTCCTCAAATGCAGCAGGTCCCAAATTTAACTCATTTTATCTACCCATCCCAACACACCAGTCTCCCCATCTCAGCTGCAGCTTCTATCAATGTTACCACTTGCCCACTCACCCAAGTCCCAAGCCTATAGGTACCCTTCTCATCCCCTATATTCCCACTTCATCACTGACTAATGCCTTTCTTTCGTACTGACTCTTGTCCTCTCCATCCCACTTGTTACCTTCATTTATGCCCTTTTCCCACACTCCTGGACTACTCCAATGGCTTCCTACCTGCACTCCCTCACTAAACTCTCCCTGATTCATCTTCAATATATTACCAACAGTTTTCGTGTACCTAGCTCTCAACTGTTGGTCACTGTATTGATTGTTGCTGATTATCGTGGGCACTAATGGTTGGCGACCCCACACCCACTGTCCTTGTTAACAGCGCCCCAGTTTTGTTTGGGTGCCTTCCACTTTCCCAAGTGACTCGGGGAAGTGAGTCCCGGAGTAAGTCTTGCCTGGTCATTCCCAATCATGGCACTCTCATCCCCTACGACATAAGCCCAAGGATGTGGCTCAGCTCCCCTCGTGAAATGTGAGAGGTGGCCCTTTTGAAGACTTCTGGGAAGCACCCTTTGACCCTAACAAAGATGACACAGAAAACACAGTATTTCCTAATTCTGGATGTCGGCACGTCTACGTGAAACCCCTGGAACTGCTCACCCAACCTGAAGGTGAAGCCGGCAAGCAGAGGGGAGAGGGCAGGGGCAAGAGCACTGAAGTAAATGGAACTGAAGCCCGTCTACAGTCCCCGGGGAGGCCTGACAGACACGACATGGATCCATCATGCTTAACGGAAGAAGCCCAACACAGGGGCACATACTGCAATGATTCTGTTTCTATACAGTCCATATGAAGTTCTAAAATAGGCTAAGTTAATCAATAGTTACAGAAACCAGATTATCAGTTGCTTAGAACAGGACTTGGGGGAGGGGAGAATTGACTTGGAAGCAAGGAACTTTTTAGGGTAATGAAAATGTGTGATATTGTTACACTTGTCCAATCCATCCAACCATGCTCTTAAAATGAGTACATTTTACTGGATATAAGTTATATCGCAATAAAGTTGATTTAAGGAGATAATTAATACTACAGTAGCCAAATGGTTTTAAGTGTCATGGAGAAAGTAAGCCAAAAAATAAAAAATAAATGAGAGAAAGAGAGTAAAGGGGGTGAAGAGGTGGGGGGGAAGTATGTGAGTAATTGTAAGGGGGACAGTCATGAGAGGCCTCAGTGCCTCTTTAGCAATGACCGGGAGAGAAGGTGTAAGCCAGGCAGATACCTGGAAGAAGGCTTCAGAGAGAGAGACCAGGAACTACAAAAGCCTTTGTCTTTCCACCAATAAAATAGTGATCTAACGTGTGTTTGAATATCACTCTGGCTGCTCAGCTGAGACCAGCTATAAAGTGGTTAAGGACGGAAGCAGGGAGCCCAGCTAGGAGGCAAGTGCAATAATCCAATACAGTTTAGACCAGGGTGGTGATTAAGTAGAAGAGTTCAGGTTCTGGATGACATTTAAAGAGAGTCTTTGCTAACAGACTGAATTTGAAAGAGAGGAATCAAAGATGAGTCCAAGATTTGGAAGAATTGGAAAGCCTTTACTGAAATGAGGAAGACTGAGGGAAGAACTGGTTTATTTGTAAACGTGACAATTTTATTTCGGTCAAGTTAATTTTAAGATGCCTGTTAGAGCAGCAAATGGAAATGTAAAGCAGGCAGGTGGATATACAAGTGTGTAGTTCCGGGAAGGGTCTAAACTAAACATAAAAATCTAGGAGTTGTCAGTACATAAAGGCATTTAAAAAGATAAGCCTGGCTGAGATCACTAACAGACTGAGTACAGGCAGAAGAAGAGAAAAAAAAATCCAAAGGCTGAGCCCAAAGTCAACCTAATATTTGGAAATGGGAAAGAAAAGGAGGCAGTAAAGGAAACCGAGTGGGAATGGCCAGTGAAATAGAAGGAAAACCAAAAGGTGGAAGGTATCCTGGAAGCCAAGGGAAGAAGTGCTTCAAGAAGGAAAGATCAGCTGAACTAAACTTGACTGAGAGGACTCAGGTTCACTGTCATTATTAGAGAATCACAGTCCCTTCAGGAACAATCCCACGTCAACATTCTCTGTTCTAGACGCGTAACTCGCACTCCTTGGTTCAATCTGCACCAATTAAAAATCACTGTGTATTTTTAAATAAAACTGTTACTCCTGAAATGGAAGCAGTAGTATGTTAATCTATTTTAAACATCATGCTTATTTTTGGTCACTATTTGGTATTCTAAGTATTCTGGTAAATAGTCACCTCTGATGTTTACCACTTTTACTCTGGCCTCATCAAACCCCAGGCATTTCCACATCTAAGCATGAACCTGTGCTACAACTTTTTCCAAGACTGGTCTTTATTTTGCTAGTAGGTTAAAATGTAACACTGAATAAAATATAACCCTTGGAGTATAAAAAAAAAGTTACTACTCAATGAGTATTGAAGGACACAAGCAGAACAGAACACTCCGGGTACAAACGCAGAAAGTCAGAGAGAAACAGAAATGTATTTGGCACAAATGCAAGAGTCAGACACGCACATACAGGATGCATACTGTGATCCAAATCTTTTTACCCTGAGCCAAACAATGTAAAAGGCTCGGCTTAGGGCAGTCATGTTCTTATCTATTTAAAGATACACTTTTAATACTGGGCTCCTGCTGCTGTGCAAATTTTGATACAAGAACATTTCAAGTCCTCCTTGAAAGCCAAAGGAATACTGTCTTCCACATAACCTAGTCCATTTCAAGGTAATTGATTTTCCTCAGAACAGGAGTTAATAGTGAGAGCTCCTGGCCAGGACAATGAGATATTCTCCCAGGCATGTCAGTTCAAACTTAAGTTCCAAAAACAAATTGAGCGTGCATTCTTCACAAAGCCACAGGCACTAATGGTGCATGCAACACACTGCAATCCTAATAATTCCACCTGGACAAAGAATATGGGTAGTTCACAGCAGTTCCTTGTATAATAATAAAAGAATACTAAAATAAGTCATTATCAAGTGTGTGTTCTTATGTATAGACTGACTCGTACCTTCTAGGTCAAAATATTTTCTCTGAGCTTTCTGGCTGTTTCATTAGCAGACATATTCCTTGACATGACCACTTCGGTCCTCTCTCAAACAGATTAGATAGCAAGTTCTTCCTAAATCTGCCACTATGAGACAAGTAGCAGCTAAAATCAGAAGATTCTTGGTACAGCTTAAATTTATTGTTTTTCATTTCAGAGAAATTCAGTGAGAGTTAAGTCCGTTACAGCACATAATTCCCCAAGGACAAAGGAACGAAGTCCAAGAGTACTGCTGCCTTTATTTTTATTTACATAGAGACGACTGGTAATGTGCTTTCACTCTTTCCTCAGTGAACTGTATTGATTCTCGCTCATCACCAATGGGAATACATTGTAGTGTCCTCTTGTGTTGTTGAATAATTGCCACTTTCATGCAACAAAAGCAGATTTCCTTTAATTCTCTTTCAGCTAAAAGAAAAAGTAAAGGTCAGGCCCTGTGATGTCAGGAAAAGCAGAAGCAAGTCCAAGTAACTAAACAAATCAATTACATTTACCTTCATAAAAACAAGTTCAGGCCTAAAACACCAGTAACCCTAAAAGGACACATTATATAAAAATTTTTAGCATGCTTATACATCCCAAGTATAATAACCTTCTTTGTCCTTTTGTACAAAAGACTTCTAATTAGCACAACCTTTTTGAAATTAATTTCCTGTGTTTCAGAGAGATTGTTTGGATCCTGGAGGACATGGGCGGGAAGAAGGGAAAGAATTATTAAAAGTACTCTTCTGCAAAAGAAACATGGCTATGTAATCCCTACGCAAATGTTTGTTAACTTCCCTTGGCACAAAAACAGTGATGTCATTCTACACAGCAGTACAGCAGTTATAATGAATATCAAGTTTTTAAATCACTGACAACTTTAGGAAATTAAGAATATTACTCAAACATCTTCTCTCCCTAGAGTACCACATCTGTGGAAGAGCAGAGTGTGCCCATCTGGGGTTATATACATACTCAACATCAACAAAACTGAAGTCATTTTTCCTTGCACAACAGGAAAAGCTGTGTTTTTTTTCCCTTAGAACTCTGAGCAATGAAAGCCACGACTTTAAATGGCTCTGTATAAAAACACACGAAGGGTGGGTCGTAGTCTGTTAGTAAAAGCAGCTCAACATCAAGAACGTCTCTTCCTTTAAAATAAAATCTAAATGATAATTAAAAAATTCCTTTTTACTTTTGAAAATTACTTTCTTTGCTTATTTTCTCTACCCTAACATACAGGTTAACATCTTTAAAGAGAGCATAAAAGAAGCTTATAAACTTAAATTTGCAATGTGTTCTCACATCAAAAGTAATTTGCACATTATTTTTTCTCCTAGAGTAAACACTAAAAATATCCAAACTTGATTCCAGGGAGAACAATGATATAAACTATATTTACTATATCAACAATATTTATCAATAATATTTATTATGCCATGATTTGTAGTTTATTTCCTAACCTGTTAGGAATAAGATATAGTGCAACTATTTCTTCAGCTTTAAAATTACCTTAAACTGACTCTCCAGCTACATGAAATTAAAAAGCAGTTGCAAAACTTGAAGCAGCATGACCATATCCCTCTCTATTAATATTTAACATAACTAAACTTAGAGAAACTGCAAAATTTTCACCCTGACTTTACCAAATGTCACGATTCAAATTACAGGCCAACATCCAAACTTACAAATAAAATTACTACAAACCAACATAACACTTTAAATAAAGGGCAGTTCAACCAAGCTGAAGCAGTCGTGCACGGACAGTTCAGATTTCTACAGCCTAATTAGGTGAACAATTATTCAACTATTAATTTTCTTCTTAATTTATCACCTATCAAGAATAACAGACCTACTGTTTTCACTTTCTACCTGTGCCACATTTATCTTAAGTCTTACATTTCTGGATCTTTTAACCATTAGAGATCAACCATCAAATTACTTCAACAAGTAGAAATAGCAACACCGCTCCCAAACAGCAATTTCTGCATTGCTAGACACTTATCTAGTTGGTAGATTTATACCATTGTTCATTCTTAGTTCCGTAAATGTAAAAAAATATCCACAGAATGGTAGCATACCTCTAAATTAGTTTAAATATGGTACAAAGTTATTTTTGGTTAGGTTCAAGTTTTAAAATGGCACTAATCATTCTTCTCAAAGGCTAATCTACTCAAGTTCCTCCCATATTAAGAAAATAAAAAGCTTAATTTGTCTCTTTTGGAATGGAGAAACGTTATTTATGTAATGCTCAACTGAAAGGATGTTAGAATAATAGACCTGACATCAAATCAGGGTCAGGATCATACCTATTGTTAATAAAAATAAGTTTGACATTTACCGTAATGATGGTCCTTTCAAACATTACCATGGCTAAATGTCATTCATGTATGTGTACTTTCAAATGTACTTCTTTCTTTTTTTAAATACTCTACTTCTATGCAAAGTAAAAAGAAAACCACCATACACAATTATAAACTCGTTCTTATTCCAGAAAATAGAGACAAGAAACATGCAATATTTATCTGAGATCTAGTATTTATTTGATTCCCTCCTTGCATGCTAGAAAGATGCAAAGAGAAACACTTCCAACTATTCAGACAGATCATTCCACAGTTGTAACTTTCATCATAGTTCTCAAAGCAGTATGGTGAGGTCAGCTCACAAACAGCTTAAGGAGTAAAACTAGAAATTGGTGGTAGTAGTATCAGGCTACATAACAGCCTCTCCAAAGAATATGAAGTAACAGAACTAAAATGTGCTGGCCACATGCCAAGAGACTGGATGGAATATAGCTTTTAGCAACAACTACTCAGAGCTTACAGTATATAGCAATTCATCATCTCTCACCCTGCAGCTTCATTTTCCTTGTTTTAAGCCCAAAGTAGACATATTTAAGAGGTATTTAACACTACCAAATTCTCCATGTTCGTGAACTGAAATGCATTTGGGCTTGCAATGATCGGGGAAACTAAATACATAGCCTAAAAAGAAAAATCTGACCTTCATGCTATGTGAAGATGAGGAAGGTGAAATAGATACAATTATAATGATATTACTCCACACAGAACAGCCTTTTTCTCCAAGGGTTATACTGCCCTCAGCTTAATTTTGAAGGCTTGGAATATCTGTGCAACTGCCTGGTATTTAGAATTAGTCAATCTTCTCAACAAATAAAGAATTAATTCTGTCAGATCAAATGACATAATTTTGGTCAGAAACAATTCCTTTGACTTTTATCAAAATATATGTTACGTTTATAATTTCACCTTTATCGAATAACATTAAAACAGAATAATAAACTAATTCTTAAGTCTCTGACACTTGCTGAACATATTTTCTTTCTAAAGAACCAAAAGAAAATGTAGGTATTTTAGGCAAGAGAATCATTATTTAATTCAAATCAACACACATTTAACATCTATTCTGTGCCAGACATTATTACTGAGAACTGAAGAAACAGGGATAAATATGAACGTATACTCGTCTCCCAGGGCTGCCAGTCTAGCTGGGGAGACTGACTCACTTAAAAATCAACCAGTCAGCCAGTCTCTCTGTCTGTGCACGTGTGCGTGTGTGCGTTCTACTAGCTACAGAAACAAAAGTCCCGGTACCACCCCAGAAATGTGACTAGGTCTGCTGGGGAGGAAAAATCTTCAAACAATATGAGCTATTTCTTGAAAGATGAGAATTTCATGAGGGAAAGTCGAAGATCTCAGGCCTCGAAGGGCAGAATGAGCAAAAAGCATGAAAGCACAAAACACAGCACATGTGAGAAAGCCTACGTGGCAAGGGTGGTAATAACAATCTCTGGCACGTGTGTTACTTCACGACAGACATCACTAATCAATTAAAACATGTTTAAAGTCCACATAGGACTCAAACTCCTTCCCAACAAACAACCCAAAACCAATGGTAGGAAGTAAGTCCATGAGATGTCCTGAGTCGGGGAACAGAAAGTGGTAGGACTTAAGAACTAAGGACAGATTATGAATAACTATGAAAGCTAGGCTAGTAAGTTTAAATTTTATCCTACGGGCAACAAAGGATGAACAAAGGATTTTATGAAAAAGACTGGGGAGATCAACTCTGGCAGGCGTACGAAGAATGCATTTGGACGGAGAGAATAAAAGCAGGAAGAACAGTTAAGATGCTACTGCAACTCTTGCAACAGTCTAGGCAAGGCATAATGATGAGGCCTGAACTGCAGTGATGGCAAAAATCTGCTGCAGGTTCCAAAACAAAAATGGAGTGTTTTGGATTTTATAATCCATGGTTTTAAAACATCAATTTGAGAAAAATTAGTATTCTAATTAGAATTCCCAAATAATACTGAAAAGGGAAAGGTAAGACAACGTAAAGACTGAATTTAAGACATGAATCACAATGATACTCAAGATTACCCAAGACTACAAATTCAGAAATAGATATTTCAGGTTTAGCACCAAGAAAGAGAACATCCTCATGACCAGACTAATACTCAGCAAGTCTCTTCTTCCTGAGGGCACTACTACTCTAGCCAAGCAACAAACACTATTCACCTTACATGCCCCTACAATGCAGGGTCCAGTGCACACTCCCATGAGATGCAGAAAGCACAAAAGTCAAATTTAAAACCAAAGTTGGAACCCATACCGAAGTTCTGCTTTATCCAAACATTTTAAGCTGTACATTTAAAAAAAAACATAAATATGAAATAAATCTTCCAGAAGTACTACTGTTCTACCATTAACTAATTCATATTCCAGCCTTTCGATTCTAAAACTCTTTGTGTGGAATGCAATCTAGCTGTAGCACTTCAGTCAGTATGCAATAAAAGCAGAACTCTTATCACTTCTGCAGAATGTTTAAAAAAATGAAATTATTCTAAATAAAAATAAAAACTTCACTGTAACTCAAAAGGCCAAAGATAGAGTTTTTCTATTTTGGAAAAAGATTCTTTAGCTGTTGCAAACAGGCTAATGTAGTAATGTGAAATCCAAGTACAACATGTTAACAAGCATGCTAGAAAAGCTAGCATTACTGTTTTAAGACCTAAGGATATTCACATTAAGGATAAAATTATCCTGTCATGAATGCCAACAATGCACTTCATAACTACACAGACACATATTCAAGAGTTCTACTTTGTTTACCCCAATTACAATATTTTGTGTCCCACTAGCAAACTCTCAAATTGGGGTTCTCTTCCTCTTAAAACAAGCTAAAATGAAAACTATGAACTCTGCGAACAAAATTTACTTGTGATATACTGTTTATCCTGAGAAAGCAAATCTGATTAACAGTTTCTCATAATCTATCTCTTTTCCAGAAAGATATGGATTAGCTAGTCAGGAGCAGGGTCTACTTCTCATGATGTCATTCCAAAGCCATTACTAAATGTTACACTTTCTTCAAAGCAATCACAAAACAAGTCATCCCAAACCTGAGGTCAAATTCCATTCCAACTAAAAGCTCTCCAAACTTGAAGTAATGGTCCACTTACTAAGTAATAGTCAAAGACCAAATTCCAGAAGAACCTTCCTCCTGAACCCCCATCCCCCAAATCAGTCTTCTTTTAGCTCACTGTAATGGAATGTGTGACCTGTAGTTAAGGGCTTTTCCATTCCTTCCTTACTGCTCAGAGAACATGAAGCAGATCTGTTCTCTCTCATAAAGGTTAATATATGTTTTAAAAGAAGAAAGTGAAGTGTTATTATATGTTAATCACATAATAACAATTAGAACAAATAAAAGGTTAATTGGTTTACTAGATTTCTCATTATGACAGAACGAGTGTATTTAAATGACAACTGAGTATTTTTATTTTAGGGCACTAGTCAGACATCTAAAAGATTTATGACTGTATGACTCCTAATAAATTAGGTAGGGAGGGTTGGTTAAAACTACAACTACTTAAATAAATCTTCACACACAGAATTACTACGAACATCTTTTCATGACAAATCATATTTTTATCATTAAAGTTACACACTTTTAAGTATCTAATTGTAGAGAGAAGAGGGAAATATTTAAGAAATGTACTTCAAAGTCTAAAATTCAACATATCTAGCAGCTCTCCCTCCTGGGAACAAATGCATACTTTCCTCCTCCCTCTTTTCTTCTCCGCCAGGGCCACTACTTTACCTTTCTCTCTCCTAAGCACCATGGGCCCTTATTTTTTGTATTTATTTTTTGCCTCTATATCTTATCTCCTGAGCCCATTTATTTGATTTTAGAGAGAAGAAGGGAGAAAGAAACATCGATTTGTTCCGTTTATTTATGCATTAATTGCTTGATTCTTTATATGCCCTGACCAGGGATTGACCCTACAACCTTGGCATATCAGCACGATATTCTGACCAACTGAGCTACCCAGCCAGGTCTCTGAGCCCATTTCTTCTACCTCTGTGACTTTCTAAATAAACTTTCTCTTACAGTTCAAAAAAATAATTTAAATTAAACACATCTATCTGGGACTTAGTTTCTCATTTTTAAAATAAAAAGGTATTTGACTAGATGACCTTTAAAGCTACTGTGATACTTTAACCCAAATTTTAAAATGAACAAATTCTATGATTTAATTCAGACAAAACATCTCCCAAGATAACCCCCTTAAGGATATATTTTACTTACATTCTTCCTACACCTTCATACATGTTAGTCTCGTCTACCAAAGTCATAATCTCTGTATCTGTAAGATGGGCATGCTTTTTCGTTCTGTTTAGCTGTTCAATCTGTATGTCTGCAAGCTTCACCTTTTGCTGAGTGTCAATAACTTTGGCTTGAAGCTCTGTGAAGGCCTAATAAAAACAAGTCCTTAATTTAGTAGGTGAAATATTTCACAGGAAACATTTAAGTCAAATCTAGATATATTAAAATAAAGCATGCTAACCAGAGACAAAGCTGTGAAATTTACTAAAGCGAACATCAATAAAAGTTAGTGTAATTGTAACTGATCAAGCCACTGGGCTAAATACTGAATATACCCTGTCCTCAGAAGATGGAATCTATTTAAAGAAGCACAAACAAATGCACATTAAACAATAGCCATGTCAAGTAGCAGGTACCCAAGGAGTAATAAAAGTAACAAATGCAGCAGTCAGAGGATGAAACAGAGATCCAAAACAAGAACCATAAATGGAACTCTCTACATGCATGTCACTCAACTAAGTTTCCAAGCACTTTCCCACATTTGTTTCACATATTAATATAAGAATATTAACATGAGAGTACTGAGGGATATAATAAATCTCACTCCTCTCAAATCCTATGAGTTAGAGTGGCAGTTTCATTGTAAGTTTATAAATTGAGTAAGTAAACGCGTTAAAGAAATGTAAGTGGTTTGCACAGGGCTGAACTACTACCAGGTGGAAAGGCAGGTACTCATATCCACTTCTGAAACCCAAGTTCAAGAATCTTTCTAGTCTGCTGTCTACAGTAATATCCAGAATATAAATATTTTTAGGAGAAAGACCAAAAAAAAGAAAATTTCATAAGCACTGGTAGAAGAATTACATTATAATCTTCTGTGCACATACCAAGCCAAATTTGACCAATGAGTACACTTAACTCAAAGATAAACACAGTTTTTGGATACTCTTGTTGAAATGCCTCGAATGACTTCCACATGCTGTCAAATTTATGCCTCAATAACAACATTTGTGACTGCAATACTACTTACCTTTTATTCTGACTTCGTTCTCACCTACGAGTAAGGTTTCAAAAGATTTATTTTGGGGGAAGGGAGGAGCCTGAAATTTTCAGTTTATCTCCAGGTAATAAACAAATGAATTAGAAGATAAAAATCTTTAAACGATTTTTTTTAGTTCATTTAATTGGTTGTCAGAGCTATCCAATTTAAGGCTGAAATAATTTTCTTAGTTTGCACTCATTTTCCACAGGTTTCTTAGCAACAAATTCAAATACTGGGAGGTAAGTCCATTCACAGATGTACTCTATTGTTAGCTCTTTCACTAAACCCTAACTTAAATTTGAACTTTTAACAGGATGAAAAAAAAAAAAAACTAAACCTTCAGCCCTGACTGGTGTGACTCAGTGGGCTGAGCCCCAGCCTGGGAACCAAAGGAACACTGGTTGGATTCCCAGTCAGTGCATATGCCTGGGTTATGGGCCAGGTCTCCAGTAGGGGGTGTATGAGAGGCAACCACGCATTGATGTTTCCCTCCCTCTCTTTCTGCCTCACTACCCCTCTGTTGAAAAATAAAAAAAAATTTTTTTAAGCTAAACTTTTAGAATACTTTATGCATTATTAAAATGAATTTTGTTTTGTTCAGTACACATTTTACTAAGGAAGCTAGTGTAATTGTTAACGCTGAGATACTACAGCATGAGAGAAGACCCGGTAAAGGCCAAATTTACAAGTTACAAAACAAGAATGACAAAAAGTAAGACACACACAAAAGTCCTCACAGCAGTAACACTTCCGTTTATTAGGATGAACAGCTATTTCAGCTGTCCCATTTTTTTAGTACAGATCGACTGGAAGGTGATCTCAAGTAAAATCTGCTCTTCTGAAGAACCTAAACTACTAATGGCCGTAACCTTTGACTCTTTCCTGGAACTCAGTTTCCTTTTCTAGAAAAGTATGGATTTCAAGTAGATGAAGCCCAATTCCCACCCCTAACCCCACCCCCCCACCCAAAAATATGGGTTGGGGTCGGTAGTGGTATTAGAATCCCGACAACTCTGTGGTGGAGAAACGTTTCTGAGTACCAATACACTTATAAGCAACTGAAGAGAGAAACCTAATTTCTTCTGACATCAATTTTATTTACAAAACTTTAGAGACTTGTTTCTTTCCTCGCCAAGTCCTCCAAAAACGGTGGGGGCTGGGGAGATGAGCACTGCTGTGAGTTTATCAGGCTCTGAACTGTAGTGCGACCTTTCGAGGTGTGGGAACAAATAAGTGGCTTAAAAGCACAGGCTGGACTTGTAGTTTTTCAAAGCAAATGGGGACGCGGTATTACAGATGCCTTAGGTCGGGCAAGCCGTCTTAAGGTGCTCCAATTTGAGACGCTCACTTCAGGCCTTAATATGGATCTGAAGGTTCCAAGCGCAACAAACGGCTCTGGAGCTCGGAACAAGGGGACAGGTCAGCTGTCAGCCCACCAGATTTAACCAAATCCAGCCCAACCAGCTCTTCTCCAGCAAAAACCGCTTGCCCCCCACTCTAACCTAAGAAGACCCAGTCCCGCCTTACGACTCTAGGAAATCATTCCCCAGTTCCCTGAAACCGCATTCCTTCTGCAAGACTCCAGCCTCCTTCATAACCTTGCCCACAGTCCCCTTAGCTACTAAAGAGAAGCCTTCTGTTGGGCTCAAAACCCTCTTTTACCTTTTTCAACTCCAGGTCCACGGGCGCCGCCATCTTGGCTCACTCTCTGAGCCTGCGCGCTGGACCAAGGCCGGAAAGAGTGTGGGGGAAGGGCGCGCCTTGGAGGTTTGAGGATTCCTTCCTTCTTTCTGCGCCTGCGCGCGAATGCCTAGTCAGGCTACTTGCCTTCTTCGGAGCTAGTAACTTTTCAAAAAAATATATTTTATTTAATCTTTAGTATATTTTTTCCATTACCATTAGTCCACTTTTATTTCCCTCCCCCCAGCAATCACCACACTGTTGTGGGTGTCCATGAGTCCTTTTTACTTTTCCTCAATCCTTCCACCTCCTCACCTTCCTGCTCTAGTTGTCTTCTGTTCTCCATCTATGAGTCCGTCTCTGTCTCTGTTTCGCTTGTTATTTTAGTTTGTTCATTATATTCCACATATGAGTGAAATCGTATCATATTTGTCCTTCTCTGACTTGCTCATTTCACTTAGCATAATGTTCTCCATACTGTGCAAAGAGTAAAATTTTCTTCTTTTTTGTGGCCAAGTAGTATTCCATTGTATAAATGCCCCATGGTTGTTTTATCCACTCATCTATTGATGGACTCATGGACTGCTTCTATATGTTGGTGATTGTAAATAGTGCTGCAGTGAACATAGGGGTGCTTATGTTCTTTTGAATTAGTGTTTCAGGTTTCTTCTGATGTATTTCCAGAAGTGGAATCACTAGGTCAAAAGGCAGGTCCATTTTAAATTTTTTGAAGTATCTCCATACTGTTTCCACAGTGGCTACACCAGGCTGCATTCCTACTAACAGTGCAGAAAGGTTCCCCTTTCTCCACATCCTCACTAGCACTTGTTTGTTGATTTATTGATGATAGCCATTCTGAAAGGTGTGAAATGGTATCTCATTGTGGTTTTAATTTGCGTTTCTCTGATGAATAGTGACCTTGAGCATCTTTTCATATGTCCATTGGCCATCTGAATGTCTTTTTTGGGGAAGTGTCTATTCAGGTCCTTTGCCCATTTTTTAATTGGGTCGTTCACTGCTTGGGGTATTGAGTTTTGTAAGTACTTTATAAATTTTGGATATTAACCCCTTATGAGATGTATCAGTGAATATGATCTCCCATTCTGTAGGTTATCTTTTTATTTTGTTGATGATTTCCTTCACTGTGCCCGGGATAGTCACTCTTGAAATATTCTGGATTCCCATCTATCAGTCTTGCTGGCTTCTCCACATCCTTTCAGACAAACACAGCATGCAGATTTCTTGTACAGTTTTAAGCACTTTGTCAAATAGCTTACTTGTACTGCTAAATTGAGATGTAAGTAGATAAGGTCAAAACCTCTTCCATCATTCAGCTAGTCCCCATGCTATCAAAGATGGGGAAAAAAATCAGCCTAAGCCTCAGGCACGCCAGTATAAAGAAGACCAGAATGCTATGGAAGTGCTCTTCCAAAAAACTTATTTCTTCTGAATTCTCCTCAAAGACCGTTTTAACACAGTGGTTCTCAAGAGAGTCCAAGCAAATTAAAAAAATACTATTAATAATAAGGCTCTCTGGTCTTCACCCCAAACTTATGAGAATCTTTGAGATTGGGGCTCAGAAATTTGCACTTTTGCAAACAGTCCTTATGACCTGATGTAAGTCGTCTCCAGACTACATTTTGAGAATTTGCTATAAAAGACCTAGCATTTGAACCAGAAGAATGGATATAAATTGGACTTTTGAAAATGGAAAAAAAATGGAAGTTTACCTACCTGAAAAACTTAGAGGGGAAAGGGCAGGAATTTGGAACCAACCATATCTGAATTGAAGGTTTAGCCCACCTTGAGCCTAAGTCTGTCTGGTTCCATTTACTAGCTGTATGTGCCAACAGAGTGTGTCTCCTGTTTTGAGAATAACAATATTGACCTAACAGAGTTATTGTGAGGAGTAAATAAGATCAGGATGAAAAGCTCCAACCATAGCACCATGCACAAAGTAGGTTCCCAATCAATAGTTGTAGTTAAGTTGATGTAATTAATATTATCATGTTTGTCTTCAAGGTCCAGCAAACAGGACCCATTATATCTTTTATATTTACAACACTCATTGCACAGATCAAAAATAACCTCTCCTCTGAGCTCTCCTCAAGACTACATCTGTTTGTCTCTCAAGGCACAGGACACTTTCTACTTAAAAAAATTTTTTTTCTTATTAGACTGCAAGGTTCTTGAAATCAAGAACTATAGAATAATGGTCCTCTCAGCACTTCTACCCATAACACCCATCACAGCAAAATGAACACAAATTAAACAATCAATGAGAATGAATTCTTTAGAAGGAAATCTGTCATCACTCTAATTTCAGAAAGAAAAAAAGGCCTAATTCTACTCTGGGATCTTCTTAGATCTTCATTATAGATGACCAGTAAATAATGACTGAATATTAACATTCAAAGAAAGTCTCAGATACTTTTATGTACATTACCTCATGAGATTTTGAAATACTTTTCATAGAGATTTGTATAATATAAAAGTCAAGAGCATGGGCTAAGGTGTCAAACAACCTGGGTTCAACTATTACCTGCACAACCTAACAGCAATGTGACTTTAAGCAAGAGTCCCTTTTCACTTTCTTTTGTTCCTTCTTGATAAAGTAAATCTTCAGTAGATTCCTTCAGGAAGAGTCTTTGAGGGGTAAACTCTCTTAGTCTTTGTGTTATGGGTTGAATTGTGTCCCTGCCCCCCCAAAAAAAGGTTCACTGAAGTCCTACACCCAGTGCCTCCAAATGACATCAGTTTGGAAATCAAATCTTTACAGAGGCAATCTTTTTTTTTAAGATGTTATTTCTTTATTTCTAGACACAGGGGAAGAGAGGGAAGGAAGTATCAATGTGTGGTTGCCTCTCACGTTCCCCCTACTGGGGACCTGGCCTACAACCCAGGCATGTGCCCTGACTGGGAATTGAACCGGCGACACTTTTTTTTGCAGGCCAGTGCTAGCCAGGGCCAGAGGTAATCATTTTCAAATTAGGTCTTTGGAGTGGGTCTTAATCCAGTACGTCTTAGTCCTTCAGGCTGCTATAACAAAATACCCCAGACTGGGTGGCTTATAAATCACAAACATTTATTTCTCACAGTTCTGAAGACTGGAAGTCAGAGATCAGGGTACCAGCATGCTGCGGAGAGGGCCCTCTTCTGGCTTGCCAACTGCTGACCTCTCACTGCATCCTCACTTGGTGGAAAAAGTGAGGGATTCTGTGGAGTGTCTTTTATAAGACCCAGCAACCCCACTTCTTGGTGTATAACCAAAAGAACTGAAAGCAGGATGTGAACAGATGTTTATACAGCCATGTTCATTGCAGCATATTCATAATACTCAAAATATGGAAACAATCCACCTGCTCTTTCCTTTTTCATAATGATTTGTAATGATACAATCTTGCCTGATAGTGAACATAATTAGAACATAATGAACATAATTTTTAAATTTCTTTACAATGTCTTATCACCTAAGGGTTTTTGGGTGTGAATTCTTCCACTGGGAGCATCTCCTAGTCTTTCTTATGACAGTTGATTTTCTCATATGACTCAAGTTTTTTACTAAGAACCTATCTTCAGCGCCGAGCATGTCCTGGACTGTGGAGACATCCGTAAGCGTAGCTTCGCATTCACTTTGACCAAAGTCCAATGAGATTCATGGTTCCGGACCAGTTCCTATGTTAACTCTTGATACCATGTGAGTGAAGCAAATCTGGGGAAAAATAAAACTGTCTCTGAACATAAAGTTGGCAGAATGCGATATACATTTATGGACTGAAAGTCACTGTATTACTTTCTCATATCTCCTTTTCATTTGGGTCTTCAAAGTAAAGGTGTTCCCCTTCTCTCGAGAGAGCTTCTAAAACGGCAAGAAGAGACTCTCTACGAAAGGCCTGACGACTCTGCAGTACTCAGGCACTTGCCTAGAGAATAACCAGATGGGCTCGTTTCTATTCTCTTTGTAGGAAAAAAACGAAACAGACTTCACACCGAAGGCTTCACTAATACAAGAATATAATACCTCTGAGGTTTAATCAGTTGTGGAAATTATGTGATATCCTATTATCCCCCAGCTCTGCTTTACCCATGCTCGACACACTCATCTATTCCTTCAACAGATATTCTTTGGGCATCTGTTAGGCTTTGACCTAGACCCTTGGGATAACAGTAGCAAGAGACAAACTCCCTGAGCTCATGGAGCATGTATTCCATTGGGGACAGACAAACAATAAAGATGCAAATAAATAATTGTAGGTATTAATAGAGTTATTAAGGAAGAAAATAGCAGTGTGGTTAGAGGTTGAGTGGTGGAGGCCACTTAGGTGTGGGAAGCTCTCTGGAGGGAGATGAGATGAAAACGAGCCAGCCATGCACAGAGCTGGGGAAGAAGGAATCCCAGACAGAAGGAATAGCAAGAGCAAAGGGTTTAAGATGGGAACAGTCTTGACATATTTGAAGAGCAAAAAGAAGAGACTGGATGGGGAGAATGGTAGGAGGGACGCCGGAGCTGGACAGGGGCCAGACTGTGAACAGCCTTGTGAGCTACAGTCAGGGGTTAGAATGTTGTTTTTGAGTGTGATCTGAAGCCACTGAATAACTAACTTCAAGAAGGGGACTGAAGTTATCTGGAAATTGATGATCCCATTTTTGAAAGATCAGTGTGGGTTCCAGGTGGAAAATGGATGAGAGGTAGCAAAAGGGGAAGCAAAGAGACCAGTTAAAAGACTACTGCAGTGATACGAGAGAGATGGTGGTGGTCTAGGCAAAGATGATAGCAGTGCAGAAAGGGAGAGATAGATGCACTCAGGTAGAGGTTACTGACCTTGATGAAGGAACTGATTGGGAGCAGGGTGCTGGCAATTTAAGAAGAGAAATCAAAGATCATTCCTAATCTCAAAGAATTATGCTGAGTGAAAGAAGCCAGAATAAAAGAGTAACATGCTATATGATTCTATGCATATAAAATTCTAGAAAATGCGAGCAGTTTAAAGTGACAGATAGTTTGGGGAATGAGGGAGACTGGGAGGAAGGCAGGAGGAAGGGATTACAAAGGAGGATTAAAGAGAATTTATGGTGACAGGTATGTTTATGATCTTGTTTTAAAAAATATTTTACTTATTTTTAAAGAGAGGGGAAGGGAGGGAGAAAGAGAGGGAAATAAACATCAGTGTGTGGTTGCCTCTTGCACGCCCCATACTGGGGACCTGGCCTGCAACCCAGGCATGTGCCCTGATGGGAATTGAACCAGCAACCTTTTGGGTCACAGGCCAGCACTCAATGCACTGAACCACACCAGCCAGGGCTCAATAAGTCTGGGGTTCAATAAAGTTGTTTTTAAAGGAAAACAAAGACTCCTAGGTTTTTGACCTGGTCAAAGTAGTTGAATGGTATTGTCTTTTACTGAGAAGAGAAAGTTAAATTTTATGATATAGCAAGGATGCAGTCTCAAAGTCATTCTGTAGGAATAATAACAATAATCCATTCCCCTGTGAATAGACTTATGGTAGTTGAGAGTATAGGTTCAGCTGCTGTAACAGAGATCCAAAATAGCAATGAGTGAAACAAGAGAGAAGCTTTTTCTCTCTTTCAGAATCATCCAGACATAAGCAGGGTAGAGTAAGTCTATGAGTTCCATGATGCCAGAGTTCCCAGCCTGCTTCTATCTTATCCGTGTGATTCAAGATTACTCATCACCACTGCCTAGCCATAAGAAAGGGGAAAAGTAAGGGCAGGCTCACTCCTTCTCTTTGAAGGCATGTCTTAGAAGTTGTAGATGTGGTTCTGCTCATATCACATTGGCCCAGAAAGAATCCTGGCTGCAAGAGAGGCTGAGAAATGTAGTTATTATGGGCAACTATGTGTCTAGTGAAATAGCAGGAATTCAATTATTATGAAAGGGAATTAAAAAGAAACAGTTAATGGGGAAGTGAGCAGTTTCTGACATCAGGGCTTTCAGCTTACAAAGCCATTTCTATTCATCATTTGATTTTCACAACTTTGTAAGATAGACTCTGAAGGTTTCTTACAAAGTGTGAGAGGAAGTTTAGCAGAATAGGTAAGAGGATAAACTTTGGAAAGTGACATCATAGTCAAATCCTGTTTCTGTCAGGGATGCCAGACTCCAAGGAAAATTACTTAACCTCTCAGAGCTTCCGTCTCTTCAACTGTGAAATAGGCATAATTATAGTACTCATCTCATAGGTTATTATGAGGATTAAATGCAATAATGCATCCAGAGTGCCTGATACAGTTGCGCCTAATCAACATTAGCTATTATTATGTGCCAAGTATGGCAAACCTACAGATAAACAAACAAGCAGTTCACAGTAGAGTGGAGGACATACATAAACAGAGAGTTATCAAAGAATATGAAAATTCCGCTGTAGAGGAAGTCACCACAGGAGCTGGAAGAACACAGAGGGGGCTCCTAAACCAGGAGTCCTGCAGGAAAAAATGGGAGTTTATGGCAAGGAAGGGAGAAAGGGTATTCCTAGGAGACAAAAACACCAAAGTGAGAGCCTGGTGTCTTCAGGGAAATACAAATTGTGTGGAATGCCCGAAGCACAGAAGCATGTTAATCACTAAGAGAAAGGGACAGAGAGAGAGGAGGGCCTTCCAAGTCAAATTCTGGAGCCTGGGGTCTTCCCATGTTCACCGAGTGCCATGCGTGTTGTGAGCAGGGGAGTGACTGGTCACATGCCACTCCAGATGGCAACCACAGCTGTTTTATGTAGAGTGATTCCCCAAGGGCAGATGGGAAATCGGAATTAGAGCGGCCATCCAGACACGGGGGGCTAGAGCCAAAGCAGTGGAAGAAGAGGAGAGCCCAGAGCTGATCTACTCCTCAACGTTCCTGTCCTGCCTGGAGCAAAGGTCTCTCTGAACTCTGCCTTTTCTCAGCTGCTTTTGCATCACTTAAATTACTAAAGAAACATCTTCTTTGGTAACATTTCTATATAAGGTTGAGCAACTTTCATAGTTCACCCAAAATGATAACGGGTTTTGCCCTGAAAGTCCTGTTCTGGGAAACCCCTCAGTCCTGGGCAGGCTGGGAGACATGGTCACCCAACCAAAGTTTAGAGCCCTATGGAGACTCTAGTGTAGTGTCTGGAAGCAGACTGCCTGAATTCAGATCTTAGCCCCTGCATGTATCAGGTATAAAACCTAAAGCCAGAGACTTTACCTCTCTGTAGCTCAGTTTCCCCACATGAAAGGAGGGAATGATGCCGTGTAGTTACTGCCTCACAGGGTCACTGTGAGGATTGAAGGAATTATCATCTACTGAGTATTTACATTGGTTCCTGGAACGTTGTATCTGCTATGCGCATTTTGAAATAATGGCTATCACGAACCTACTGCCTTCAGGTTTATTTCATTTCTGTCCCACACATCACCTTGCTCTCTCATCCTTTCTTGGATGTCTCCAGACCCTTCACTTCAAGCTCCGGTCACCCCACCCAAGGCAAGGAAAAGGTCCGTAACACAGGAAACTCTCTGGCCTGTGGGTAGCTACTGAGAGTATTAAATTGAATTACACAGAATTGAAGGCTTTTAAGACTTTCTCCCAAGTGGGCAGCCTCCTGATAATGGGGACATCTGCACCCGTTTCCTTTGTGAATAAATTCTGTGCAACCGTTGCCCTAGGAGAAACATAGGATGGAGTAAGGCATTTATATGATAGTTCTTTGGGGGCCTCAGGGACAGGGATAGGACTGAGACAATCCAAGTGACACATTTGCCAAGAATCTCTGAGGTAACTCTTCTAGCTGACAAAGTAAGGTTTAGGATTGGGACCTTCCTAGGAAGGAAAGTGGGACTTAGCGGTGCCTACCAAATGAGACAGTCATTTGGAAACTGTGCAAGGAGAGGAAGTAAGTCGTAGGCAGGAATTGGTGGTGGCTTTTCCCAGGCATCTTGCCACATCTGATTCAGTCTGTTTATGAAAAGTCCAAAGAAAGTGAATATAAAGCAATCTGATGATTTCAGCCTTTGTAAGAGATGAAGCTGGGTAACAGAACATAACAAAGGCTGGGTTATTTATGCTGTTGCTCACCAGAGAAAGTAAGAGTGGTGGGGGCCTACCAGAGGTGAAGGCCAAGAACAGGAGACTCTGCCCAAGGAAAGGAATAAAATTGGGGAAATCGAAAGCCTAGCAGAGAATCCACCAGTTCACCCCAAGTGGAAAAAGTTCACAGTCCTTTACAACAGGAAAAGCAATACAATGGGGTTGAGTTGAAATCTGGACAAAACTTACCACACATTTTAAAAATAGGCTGCAAAGGAATGTTTTTTCACTCTCAGAGCTGTACCTAGAACAAGGTGACTAAAAGCTTTTCCCAGAGGACCAACACTTAGCAGCTCCAAAAGTTTATGAATTTTTTAAATTAAGTTTTTAAGTTTTTAAATTTATTTTAAATTGTGAGAAGCTAAATATTTTTCCTGTTATAATTGAGAAGAACGTGTGTGATTGTAGCACCTAGTAGGCAAGGAATTTAGTTACAATAGGAAGCCCCACAGAGACCACCTCGTTACTCTCACATCCAACCACAAGCAACCCCAGGCCTGTTTGGCCAGTTCAGCCTCCACAGTTGAAAGAGACAATGGCTCTTTCCTTTATGGTTCCAGAAGGAGTGCAAGAATTGAATTTTCCTGGCCTGGTTTGGGTCATGTGCCTATTGTTGAAACGGTCACAATAGCCAGAGACATGGTATGCTGTGATTGGCCAGGTGCAGGTCATCTAGCCATTCCTGGAAGCCTAGAAGTTTCAGCTCCACTTGAAAAACACAAGGACTGAGCTCAAGTTTGGAAAAGTGTCTTCTTTACAAAAGAGTAAAGTGTAACTGTCAAAGGAAGAGGTAATGGATATTGAGAAGAGAAAAAAAAAAGTCCACTATACCTTAGCTGACAAAATTTGAACTTTTTCAATGCTCTCTCCTAATGAGTGAGACGATTTCATTTCAGTGGTTACATGAACTTCACCATAGTGATGAACCCCGAATAGTGCTGGTCAGAGACCTCAAGGGAACAGTCTTGCTTTGCAATCCTAGGATCATTGGACATAGAGGGTCCCATCCACGGGGACCAAATCTAAGACTTAATGTCATTTGCTTTCCTAGCTCAGAAACACTAAGTGCTATTCTCTGTTTCATTAAAAACAAATGGTAGCAGCCACTGTTGATAGGCTTGTGGAAGTTATCACTTCCTTTTGTCCCCTTAGCTAAGGACAAACGCCTCAGCCTGTGTTTGGAAAGATGGCAAATCATGGCTGGCTGTGGGTG
The DNA here is from genome assembly GCA_028533065.1 of Trachops cirrhosus. Classification (NCBI taxonomy): domain Eukaryota; kingdom Metazoa; phylum Chordata; class Mammalia; order Chiroptera; family Phyllostomidae; genus Trachops; species Trachops cirrhosus. Next base: position 25,190,287 of record CM052546.1, on the reverse strand, counting down.
AGGAGCCTCTGTGACCTCACAGGTCTTTCTTCTAACCACAGTGATTAGTTGATGGCATAAGAGGTCACTAGTAGAAATACTCATACCTGAACATCAGAATCTGAGAACAAAAGGCCACATAGAATCAAGGGGAAAACACTCCGAGGGAACTCTACCAGCCCATCCATTTGTCACATATCTCTACTGTGTTCTGCTGTCTGAAGTGCAGGGTCCTGTATAAAAATTTGAGAAAAGAATCCTAGACTCAAAGAGCTGGAAGGGATCTTTGAGTTCTTCTAGTCTACCCCCTCACTTTATAGTTGAGAAAAATGAGGCTCACAGGGAGAGGCATTTAGCCAAGGACATAGCAGGTTGGTGTCCAAGCTAAGACTAGATAGAGCCTAAGACTCTTGGATTCTTTTCCAGAGTTCCTTCCATTTCACCCCATGTTCTCTCTTGATGGATTCCAGTAAGGCAGCTACTGTGTCCCACACATAAGAATTTGGAGTTACCCTGGCTGGTGTGGCTCAGTGGATTGAGTGTTGGCCTGCAAACAAAAGGGTCGCTGGCTCGATTCCCAGTCAGAGCACATGCCTGAGCTGCAGGCCAGGTCCCAAATAGGGGGTGCATGAGAGGTAACCACACATTGATGTTTCTCTCCCTCTCTTTCTCCTTCCCTTCCCCTTTCTATAAAAATAAATAAATAAAATATTTTTAAAAAAGAATTTGGAATCAAGAGGCTCCATTTGTCTCAGGAACATGGGGTTCCTTTTTGTAGTCACTTGCCTTCTAAGATAAAGTATGTGGAGAAACAGCTGCAATCGATAACAGCTACAGGAAATGTCAACAGTAAGATCACCTCCCAGCAGATTTATGGCTTAAAAACACAAAGACTGCTCAATCCAACGTGGTAAATAATTTCATTCTAGCCTCATTATATGCTCATTGAAATACATTAGCATGATAAACAGCACACCCCAGAATGCTGTGATTGGAAACATAAAGCCCATATAAGGACCCAAAATGGCAGACAGAGCTCCTCTGAGAAATCTCCACCCCTTTCCCTGCCTGGACCCTGAATAAGCCTCCCCCTTAATGAAGGAAACAAATTCTGCTAAAGGGGGCACTGCTCTGCCTGTGGAGTAGCCCACTCTCTGTCCCACAGCTCCACTAATAAACTCACTTTCACTATATGCTGACTCACGTTTGAATTCTTTCCTGCACAAAGCTAAGAACCCACAGTGAGTTGTGGACCCTTGAGTCCCAGACTCCCAGAATGCCTACATCACTTCAATGGCACTTAAACATTTAGATCTTGAAAAGGGTCTCAATCCCAGAGCACTGAGAGAAGAGGAGATAGAAAAAGTTCTAGGGTTTTGGTCCCTGGAGCAGACAGACTATGCACCGAGAATTCTGAGTATTCCATAAATACACTGGGATATCTATGGTACACTTGGCCGTGTATGCTAAATGTTGTACCCGTGAGGCTTTTTTTTCTTTTCTGTATCAGGATGAGCATAATCTCCTCAGCATCTCAAAGGAGCTGATAACCCTCAAAAGGTGAAGAACCACCACTCTAAAGTGACCTTTCAAATGTGGGTTGTCATCAGAATTACAGGAAAGCTTTAAAAGCACTGACAGCTGGGCTCTCCTTCTGGAGAGGTGGTTCAGTGGGTCAGTACCGGGGCCTGACGAATCTGCATCTTTTAGAAGCTCATCAGCCTTAGAAGCAACAGCTCTAGAAGAACATATTAATGAAAATGCTTTTCTGTAAGGGAGAAGAAAAAATTGTCTCAGGACTTGGCACTTGAAAGCCATTCTGTTGTAAATGCTCCAGGTACTTGTGACAAAGAGAAAATTAGAATTCCTGGAAAGGAGAGGGAGCTGAAACCCCAGAAGTCATAGAGAAGACAATGAAATTTAGAAGGAGGTAAAGTTCTGTTAAATTGCATTGTGACCACAGCTTACGCCTCAGCAAACCGGCTCTTAGCCCATACTCGGTTTCCCTGACTCTGCCCTTCAGCGACCGTGAGATTCTATGAATTGCCAATCCTTAAAGAAATAGAACATCAGGGCAAATCCATCACATCTTGGCTTTTTTATATCATAGCTTCTGAACAAAAAAACTACTCATACATTGACTTTGTTCATTTATTCATGAAACAAATATTTAAGTGTCTCCCAGTTGCTAAGTAATGTTCTAGCAGTCCTCATGACCCTTATAGTCGGGCATAGAGGTGCCGGATTCATTTCACAGACTTACCGAAAACTGGGGTTACAAAGAAATCTTTTCCTTTATTTCAGTGGCTCGATCACACTCATTTCTCTTCTATTCCTAGAACGCACCAAGCCTTTTCTTTCCTCCAGGTTTTATACATGCTGGCACTCTTTTGGAGCATTCTTACCTGCACTCTGCCCAGTCACCTGCAACTACAGCTGTGGGGGTCAGCTTCAGTGGCCTTTTCTTTTCTTTTCTTTTTCCTTCCTTCTTCCCTTCCTTCCTTCTTTCCTTTCTGAAAGATTTTATTTATTTATTTTTAGAAAGAGGGGAAGGGAGGGAGAAAGAGAGGGAGAGAAACATCAATCAGTTGCCTCTTCTACACACTCTGAATGGGGACTAAGCCAGCAACCTAGGCATGTGCCCTGACTGGGAGTCCAACCAGAGACCTTTCACTTCGCAGGACAATGCCCTGCCGACTGAGCCACACCGGTCAGTGCTCAATGGACTGTCTTTTCTTGAAGAGGCCTTTAATTGAATCCTCAATTTAAAGTAGTTCCCCCTGATATCCTCTCCCAGAACACCTTACACTTTTTCTTCATGGCATTTATCACAGTTTTTAATAGTATATTTATTTGTGTGATCATTTTTCAACTTCACTTTTTAAAAAGTAATTCATACAGTAACCACCTACTAAGTGAAAACAGTATACCATACACCAGAAAAAGAAAATTAGCCCCTGCTCCTCACCTCCTGATTCTCAGTTCTTCTTTTCACAGGCAAATGCTATTATGACTTACAATCTATAGATGTTCTATATAGTTTTCTTTCTTTATTCATTTTTTTAGAGAGAGGGGAGGGAGGGAGAAGGAGAGGGAGAGAAACATTGATGTGTGAGAGAAATATCAACTGGTTGCCTCTTCCATGGTCCCAACTGGGGACCTGGCCCAGCAACCCAGGCATGTGCCCCGCCTGATTGGGAATCGAATGGGCGACCCTTTGGTTCACAGGCCTGCACTCAATCCATTGAGTCACACCAACTAGGGTCCATGTCATTATTTATTAAGTGGCTATCTCATCTACAAGACTGAGGGTGGGTACTGTATCTATTTGTTGATTACATTATTCCTGGTACTTCTCACATAATCAGCACTTTTTAAGGGTTGGTGGGATGAATGAACAGATGTTGAAAGAACAGAGAGCTTGAGTCAATATTAAACTCTAGCTCTTGTACATCTTCCCTGCCCCAGCTCAGCGCTGAGCACGCAGTAAACTTTACTGATGCTCCTGTGCTCTCCTAACTCCCGGTTTACACCTCTGTGAGAGCAATTTTTCACATGGTGCGGAAATTGTAGTTCACTTGTGTGTCTGTCTCTCCCAGGAGACTGTGAGCTGCTTGCGGGCAAAGACCACGTTTTTCTCTTCCGGAAAGCTGTGCTAAGCATCCCGGAAGTCAGCCCGGAAGTCAGTGAGTACTTTCTGACTGGCTGCTTATCTAATCTGACTCATCAGAATGTTGGCTTCTTTGTGATTCTGTTCTCAAACTCTGCCAGTTTGCAGCCTTTTGGAGCAGTTCAGAGTTGTTATTTTTCCATTAAAGACTAATGTTTTCCTCAAAGTCTCTAATTTAGAGAGATGCAATTCACTTGAGATTCTCATTTCTTCTAGGACTCAGTTTCCTTATCTATAAAATGAGGATAGTTTTGCCAAACCTCCAGGGTTGGTAAGATCATTGAATGAGGCCTCACTTAAAACCAACAAGCACATCCAGGCAGTCATTCATTTCCCCCACCCTCTGCAGCAAAAACAAGAGTCTCGGTGCCTGTTTTGTTAAAAAGAAGAGGTCTCTGCTTGGAAAGTAGAATCAGGCAGAAACCTTAATTCCAACCCCCCAGTTCAAACGTTATTGAGACAATGATGTGAAAATCACTAAAAAAAGGGGGAAATTGCCCTCTCATACAACACAATGACTTGAAGTATAATGCTTGCACATCAAAGAAGCTGCTGAGTGTTGCATCCTCAGAACAAAACACAGAGTCCTAGAAAGTCCCTCAAGGTCACATGCAGTCTGGTACCCGCCTGCTCCTTCTGTCTCATCTTGCAACGCTCCTCCCTACCCTCTAGGCTCCAGCCACTGTGAACTTCCTTTGTTCCCCGCACCCTTCTGATACATGTGTTCTTTCATCTGTCTGTCACTCATTCATCCTATAGTTCTAAATTAAGAACATCTTCCCCGGGAACACCTCTCTTGCCCTCCTGAACCAGATTTCATCACTGTGCTCTAGGCCACCCCCGGAACACCCTGTTCTTCCCCTTTCATAGAATTCATTACAGATGTGAGTTCCCAAAGGGCTTCCTTCAACCGACTATTTACTTGGCAATTATTGCCAGAATTTCTACTATGTACCAGGCATTTTTCTGAAGGTAGAGATACAGCTGTAGGTAAGATAAGCCACAGACCCTACTTATGACACAATCTCGTGAGAGAGACAGACAACAAGCAAATAGGCAAATTAACACAGGGACCTCTGCCTTGCTCATTGCTACATTTATAGAACTGGACCTGGACCCCAACACATAGCAGATACTCAATAAATGCTTGTTGAGGCGAAGGAAAGTGAAGCGAGGGAGTATGGCAACCAGCCTCAGTGAAGGCCAGTGTCAGAGCCAATACAACCAACTGGTAAAGGATCACTGTACCCAGAAGGTCTGCCCAACTTATAAGAGGGACCAGAACGGGTTGGAGCCTACTCTCTTCTGTTGGTCTCCAAAAATGTGGGTCTGGGGAGGGGAAGAAGTGGCTTATCTTCGCTCCTGTCTATCCGGTGTCTGTGTTGGCATGTAAAAATGGGGACACATGAATGAGTGCAAGCCCCAGATTTGCCAAGTGATCTTATCTCCTCCTGTGCCTTCCTGCACCAGTGGCAGGCTAGCCAGATGCTAAACTCATTTCCTCTTTGTCATGGGTACCCACCTACACTGCAGTTTCCCACTTCTCTTGCAGGCGGTGTGACCATTTGATAAACTTCTGTCAGTGGGATGTAGATGCCAGTGATAGACTCTCTCACGCACGATCCTTCGTGTACTTTCCCCATCACAGTGACCGCAGCAGCCATGTATTGACGATGGCAGAGGCACGGGATGGCAGGACACGAATCCCTGAACTACTCCTTGGGGAAGAGCCTCCCATTTGCTAGGACACCCATTTTGGACTTAACCTGGGCAGGAATTCAGCTACTGAACTAGGTCACCAAGGCTGGGAGTTTACCTGTTACAGCAGCCAGTGTGATCGCAACTGCACAGCTCCTTACTGTCTACAGGACAGTGACACCTCTCCAACCCTGAGCCCGCCCCTGGGCTTCAGACTCAGCTCTACAGCTGTGCACTGGACATCCCTACTGACATGGTGGTCACCACTGCACACTTAATGTGACCAAAGCCGGGCTTCCTCTCGTCACCCTCCACCAACCTCTCCTTCCCCAGTGTGGCCCGTCTCAGTGGAGGGCACTGCTTTCCCCCTAGGCATACAAGCCTAAAATTCAGTGTCGCCTTTGAAGCCTTTCCCTTTCCCTTATCCCCCACATACCTCCTGCATTCCTCGTGAATTCATATACTTCTCCTTTTCTCCACTGCTACCATCAGACTACTCAGATTCCATAATAGCTACCGACTAGCTGGTCTGCGTGCTCTACCGTAGCCACCCTGCTGGCCCAACCCCCATGTGACAGCCTGAGTTATCCACCCAAAGTAGATCCCATCATGCTGCCCCCTACACACACTCACTTTAAAACCCTCATAGGCTCCCTGCTCTCGCCATGAGGATCCAGCCCAGACGCCTTAGCACAACATAAAGTCCTCACACTCTCTGCAGGTTCTTCACTGCTTCTGCATCCCTGCTGTCTCCACTCCTATCATACCAAACTCATTCCACTTCCTCATTCACATCATCCCCACTTTCTGCTCTGACTGTTCTTTCTGCCCAGGAACTCCAAGCCCTACCCCCTTCCCTTAGACCACATCCGCTCTTCTTTTCGGCCTTAGCTTGAATTTAACTTCCTCACAGAAGTGGCCTTCCTGACCCTTGGAGCTGGCTCAGTCCCTGCCACCTCCTACTGCCCAAGATAACTCTCTTGACTCTTGATTGTTGTGACTTGTTTAATTGCCTATCTTTCTAGTTACAGTGCAAGCTCCTAGAGGGCAGAGCCTGGGCCCTGTTCACCCCTGTGTTCTTAGCCTCTAGAGCAGGGGTGTCAAACTCATTTTCACCGGGGCCACATCAGCCTCGAGGTTGCCTTCAAAGGGCCGAATATAATTTTAGGACTGTATAAATGTAACTACTCCTTAACAGTTAAGCGAGAGCTCGGTGCTGTTGCTGGGTAGAAACAAGGTGCTAGGCCGGATAAAACAAGGTGGAGGGCCAGATTCTGCCCATGGGTCTTGTGTTTGGACCTGTGTTCTAGAATAAAGTGGGAATCACTGTACGTCTATTAAATGAATACATGTGAGCAGTGAACTAGTTGCAACTTGGAGTTGCAATATGACATCTCTCGGCAGCCTCTTGGGAATATCAGCGCTCTTTCATAACAGCAAACAGTTAATTCTTAGAGTTTCTCTACCCTCTCAGTCAGGGTGATTCGCCCCCCACTTATTAATGAGGAAACAGCCTCAAGGCAACAGGTGATCTGTTCCAGAGAGGCCGAAAGATGAGACAGTCACAGGGCTCTGGCTATGACCACACTACCTCCACCTCCCCCTCCTGTTTTTCTTGTTTCCGAGCACCAGGAGGAAATGTAATGTCATGACACATTGGGGGATTTCTTTCTTCCCCTGCATTTTTCTGATGTGACTCCAGCCTGGAGGGTTGGGGGAACACAGGCCAGGGGAAGAGGGAGGCGGGTGTTGGGGAGGTTAGCCCTGGCATTCCTCAGCAGCCTCCGTTTGCATAGCTCTGAGAAAGAAGAAAGAAGTCAGCGAGCCTTGGCAGACACACTGGGCATTCAGCTCCTGTTCTGGCAGCTGCAGAGGCAGGGCCCAAACACACACCCTGCCAAGGCCAGAGAGGCAGGCTCTCTTTCCCAGTCCAGGCTGCCAAGATGAGGTAGAGGAGGTCAGGGCCTCTGCCTGAGATGGGGGAATCATAGAAAGGGTCCCCTTCTTTCTGCCCAGCCCAGCAGCCAATTGGCTGTGAGCCACTCAGTGTCTGTGTGTGGCGTGGGGGTAGGGGCATTGTATCAGGGCCTCAGTGCAAATCCTTCCAGGTTGAAGAGCTGGTGTGGGCATCAGATAGCCCAGGGGGCTATCTCAGTGTCTAGCCCACCCTGGAGATCGTGGAGGGGCAGACCATAGACAGATGTCTTCACCCAGCTGCTGGGGCCACTGTCATCACATTCTAGAGCAGGCAGTGAGCCGCAGAGCGTGGCTTGAGAAAGAGCATAAGGCCCCGCTCACCATGGAAACAGGCTTCCTAGGAAAAGGTCACATATTTGATGTGGCTGTCATCTGGACACCTTAAATGCAGCACTGTTCTTGTTTTCCTGAGGACACCCGCCATCAGAGACGGCCTGAGACAATGGGGTGACAGCTGACTTGTTTGTGCAGCTGTAGGCCCCTGTCACAATTTTCCTTTCTCAACAAAGCCTGGTGCCGTACTCACTTACACAACCTGACCCCAACTTGTACCCACGGGGACAATCCTGTGAGCCAAGCCCCGAGTCTGGCAAGGACCTGGCTGTGCCAAGAATCTAGAAGAGGAGGTGCCAACAAGGCCGGTGAGGATAAACTAGAAGTCAGAGCTTGTTAATAGTGGTCATGTATTGAGTCCTTACTTCATGCCATACAATTGTTACAAAGGCCTTATTGCACTATTAGCCTCACAAAACTCCTAAGAAGAAAACTGAGGCTTTGAGAGGTTAAGTAACTTACCTATGTTTATTATACAACAGAAAATGGCATGGGCAAGGTTTGAACCCAGGTTGTCTGATCCAAAGCTAAAACTCTTAACTTCCACTCTGTTTTCACTCATTCATTTAATTATGCATTCATTCATTTGTTCAATTGTCCATTCATTCACATATACTTCAAATATTGAGTGAGAGCCTTTGATGCTCTAGGAACCACATGGCTGCACAGGTGTACAGAGCTGCAAAAGGACACACTCCATGAGCTTCAGGAGTTCACAGTGGGAGAAACAGATGAGCAAACAAAGACAATATGGAGTGTGATGAAAGCCACGACAGAGGAACACCGAAGCTGCTACGGGAAGAGGACCAGTTTTCCCTGCATTGTCCCAGGCTTAGTGCTGTGGAAGCACGGAGAAGGAGTGACTAACCCAGCCGAGACTGGGGGTGGGTGACAGACTTTCTCCAGAAGGAGTCCCAACACACACCTGGAAGAGGATGTCTGTACTTTCAGGGTTAAACTTGGGTCAGATTTCTCAGGCCTAGAGTCTCAAGATCTGGAGTTGCATCCACTGGGCAGAAGATAACATTTACTCCCAAAGGGACGTGGTCAGGCCCTCCTTACCAAGCACAGGGCACCCAACCCACTCAGTACCACCAAAGCATAGACCGAAGGTAGGCCTTCCTAGAGAGCGGTGGGTGCGTCATGGTTTGCATAGCCAGCCTTATGTAAACACGGGTGGCATGAAGGAAGAACAAGTTGGTAGTTTCTTCCTTGTTTCACGTTCCCATTGAAAACCTGCCAGCTGTCAAAAGCTGGGGGGCAGCCGAAATAAAACTAGTCCCTCATTCTAAGGAAACCAACCCAATGACTTCTACATTAAGCAAGGAAATAAGGGTTGGGGAAAAGGGTGACTTAATTCCTCCCGTCTGTCTGGTTGCTACACCCACATCATATGTCTTTGGAGATGCCTCCCACACAGGCTGTGATCCACTAACTACAGCACTCCAGCCCTGAAAGGAGCCCTTTTCCTTGGATGCCCTGTTGCTTAGTAATGGCCAAGATGCTGGGAGGGAAGCAGGGAGGGAGGGAGGGATGTCCTCTGAAGAGCAAGAGGGCAGCTGGCTTCCTTCACAGCTGTGTGGGTGGCAGTGAGCTAAGAGGCTCCTGTTCTCTTCTCCATCAATCAAGGAGGCAATCAAGAAAAAATGTGCAATTTTAAAAGTTCAAAAAGAAAATCCAAACCACAGTAACCTCCAAATTATATTGATTTGGTGGTGGCCTGACACTGCGGAAATCAATCACGGAACAGAGCAATTCTAACTTCCTCCTCTTGCTCTTGGATGAGCTTAGGCGTTTTTCTCTTTTGGGTATTGTTCCCCATGGAGGGACAGACACTGCCTGCTGCCCTCTTCCCTGGAGTCCTGGCCTGGCTTGGGCACCACAGCACGAAGGAAAACACAGAGCCTTCTCCTCTTCGGAGAATGGTGGCCAAGATAGGAGCTCACAATTAGTGGGGAGCCTGGGCCCATGGGAAAAGGTCCAGCATCAAGCCAAATTGCATTACTTAGTAATAGCCTTGTGCAAGGTACTTCATTCCTCTGTGTTTCAGGGCCCTCCCCCATTAAACTGGGGTTAATAACAGTCCCTCCTGGGGGCACTGTGAGGATTAAATAAGATTCTATAAGAGAAGTACTCATTACATCTGTGAAACACCATTTACGGTAAATGTCAGGTGTCCTTATTTCTCTTTCTGTCTTTAGGTCCTTCTTATTTAGAGCCTTTTCGTTTCTATTTTTTTTCTTCCTTCCTGCATTCCCCTTTCTCCCATTGCCCTCTCTCTACTGCCCTCCTTCACCCTATATAGGTTTAATGTCCACAAAAGAATTATTGATTTCCATGGCCTTTCTGAACCTCTAATTCTTTCCTAACTAGATGAACAGAACCATCATTTACCCAGTTTCTCAGAGTAAAATAAAAAAAATCATCCTTTATTTTTCTCTTTCCCATAATACCTGCATTCAGGCCAACAGCATGTCATGTAGGTGGTTTCTCTAAGATGTATCCTGAGCCTGGCCATTTCTCACCACCTCCTCTGCTACCACACTAATCCTGGCCATCGTCATGTCTTGCCTGGACGACTGGCTTTGCTTCTTCCACTTTTTAAAAAAGATTTTATTTATTTACTTTTAGAGAGAGGGGAAGGGAGAGCAAAAGAGAGGAAGAGAAATGTCAATGTGTGGTTGCCTCTCACATGCCCCCTCCCAGGGACCTGGCCTACAACCCAGCCATGTGCCCCAACTGGGAATCGAACTGGCTATCCCTTAGTTGGCAGGCTCGTGCTCAATCCACTGACCTACACCAACCAAGGCTGCTTCTTCCACTTTTATCCTCTAGAGCCCCTTCTCTGTATAGCAGTCATATTTTTTAAAAGATTTTATTTATTTACTTTTAGAGAGAGGGGGAGGGAGGGAGAAAGAGAGGGAAAGAAACATCAATGTGTGATTGCCTCTCATGCACCCCCCACTGGAGAGGACATGGCCGGAAACCCAGTCATGTGCCCTGACCAGGAGTCAAACCAGTGACTCTTTGGTTTGCAGGCCTGCACTCAATCCACTGAGCCACACCGACCAGGGCAGCAGTCATATTTTTATTTTTAAGACATTAATCAAGTTATATTTTCCCCTTGCTCAAAACACCTCATTGGCTTCCAGATTGTGACCTCCAAGGCCTCACGTGATCTGGCGCTGTCTCCCTCTTCAGCCTCCAGTGGCTGTGCTGCAGCTCAGGGGTCCCTTTCTGTCCCTCCTGCATACTAAGCTTATTTTTGTCTCAGGCTTTCGAGTGCCTGATCCCATCTCATCCCAGTTCAGATGCCACCTCCTCAGAGAGACCTTCCTTGAGCTGCCTGTGCAAATTAGTTCTGTCCCCCTGACTCTTTATCACAGCATTCTTCTGCGCATGTGTCACTTACTTCCAAAATTTTCCTATTTCTTTATTTACATATGTATTATAAGAAATGTGCCAGTTTTGTCCCTATTCTCCAACAAGACTAGCACATGGCACATTATAAATGCCCAGTCAATTTTTCTTTGAATGAATAAGTGCATTCTCTGCCTCCAAAATGATTTCTTTTCTTACTCTACCTTCACTTCACCAAAATGAGCCTCTCCTTCAGAGCATGGATCTCATTTGGAAGGTGACAGAAAGGCCTCCACAAATATTCGCTGAATGATTGAAGCTAAAATGAATTACACCAACAAAGAATGCCAGCCTCCTAACGCTGGGCTATTCCCAGGAGTATTAGCATTCTCAAACAGGAAGCTTGAATTTCAGGCATTGTTGACAGAAGAATTTCGGGCCAGCCTGAGTAGAAGTGATATATTTGGACATAGCTGCTGTTCCATAGCTTCTTAAGTACACAAGTATTTATTAAGACCCTTTGGGACTCCTTTGAAACCAGAGTTGACATTAAAATGTAAAACAGTGATTGAAAAGCATTGTTTGTTTCTAAGGGAAGAACTGTGGATGGGGAATCAGAGGGCTGGGTTTCAATCCGGGATGTGCCACTAATTACTGTAGCTCCTTGGACAGGTTGCTGAGGATAACCAGCATTTACTGAGCATCTGTTGTGTGCTGGTCCTGAGCTAGGCACTTGACTCACACATATTATCTTTGCAACTCTTCCAGGTGGGTTTTTAAAAAATTTTATTTTATTATTATTTTAATCTTCACCAGAGCATATGCTCATTGATTTTAGAAAGATGGGAAGGGAGGAAGAATGAGAGAACAAGAAACATCAACTGGCTGCCTTTCATATTCATCCCGACCAGGACAGAACCCAAAACCTATGCAAGTGACCTGACCAGAAATTGAACCCATGGCCTTCCAGTTTGTGGGACGATGCCCAATTGAGCCACACGGGCCAGGACCCAAGTGAATATTTTTATTATCTGTATTTTATACACAGGGAGATGGGTTCAGAAAGGTCAGGCATTGCACATGAGGGCACTCACTAATACACAGTGCAGGCTGGACTCGGACCCAGGTTTTAGTCAGCCTGCACTCCATTTTCTTCCCCTCCATCCTGATACAGCTCCACAGGCCTTCTGTGAATCTACTAACCAGGGGCAGGAGAAGAAACTCTTGGGCTCTAAGGAGTTGCTCGCTAGGGTCCCTCTCATAAGATTTCTTTACTATACCTTTTCTGGTATGGGAGGAAGAGATAATAAGTCTGGCACTGAGAATTAACTCGTTTGGGAATGTAGCTTGGCGATTAGAGGGAAGGTTTGGAGGTAGGCTTCCTTGAGTTCACATCCTGCCTTTACCACTCACCTTCAGCATCTACAACATGCGTAGAAATCAGAGCACCTACCTCCTGGGTTGTGATGAGGTGTATCTGAGGTGATGCCTGTAAAGTGTGTGGCCCAGTGGGCCATGCTTAGTGAGCTGGCCAATTTTGAGAAGTGGCTGCAGGTTCAGAGGCTTCCCGAGTCAGCATGGCAGCCAAGTAGATGCCCAGGGGAGCTCCGATACGCCAAGGAGTACTCCCATCAACGGCAGGGGCAGGAGGAGAGAGTAGTTGAAAGGCAGGAAACTCAGAGCCCACAGGAAACATTAGCGAGAGAAACAAATTGTGTTAAGAAAAGCCCAGCCCCGTGTGAGGGTTGGAGGCTTGCTTGAAGCTTGGAAGCAGGAAAGCAAGCCCCACGAAGAGTTCAAAGTAACTCACTGCTCTACAGTTATTTTTGACATCTGTACTATTTTCTCTGATTACCAAAGTAGTGCATTTGTACTTTACGAGCTTTATACAATACACATAGCAAAAGAGTCCCCTTATCCAAGTTTTTTAAAAATATGTTTACTCGTGTTTAAAACAGATACAAAAATGCACAGGTCACACTCAATGTGTTTTCTCAAAGAGAATTCACCGGTTGGCCAGCACCCAGATTGTGGAACATAACGTTACCAGAACAACTAAGTCTCCCTATCTGCTCCCTCCGGTCATTACCAGTCCCAATAGGAATCCCCTCCTTACTTCTTTCCCCTTAGATTAGTTTTACTTGTTGTTAATTTTATCTTATTTACTGGTTGATTTTAGAGAGCAAAAGGAAGGAAGGGAGAGGGAGAAATATTGATTTGTTGTTCCATTTATTTACGCATTCATTGGTTGATTCTTACACGTGCCCTGACCAGGGATTGACACGCAACCTTGGTGTATCAGGACGATGCCCTCACCAACTGAGCTACCCAGCCAGGGCCTGCCTGCTGTTAAATTTTCAGTAAGTGGAATGGCACAGGATGTACCCTTTTGTGTCTGGTTTCTCTCAGCATTATGCTGTGAGATTCATCCATGTTGCTCTTTAGTATTTCATTACATAGTTACATACAATTTATTCATTTGTTTCATCATCAAACACTAATGGGTATTTGGTTAGTTCCCAGTTTTCAGTTACTGTGAATGATCCTGAGATCACTCTTGTACAGATCTTTTGGTGAACACATGCACTCATCTCTCTTGTGTATATCCCTAGGAATGGGATTGCTGGAGTACAGCATGCATACAATATTCAGCTGTGGTAGTTTCTGCTGCCCAAAGTCTTAAAGGGATATTTGAAGTACCTACAAGAGCTCTGTGTGGGCTCCAAGAGAAACTTCAGTGTCAGAGCTGAGAGAAGAGGATGAGGAGGGGACAGTCCAGTTGCATTTATCCAATGGCCTCCCAATAGGGCTCCCTGTCTCCCAACCACCCAAGACACCATGGCCACATGACTTGCCCCAAATTCCACTTTCATCTTGTCACTCCCATCTACCTGCCCCACCACGGGGGGCCCTTCTTTAAACCCAGCCACACTCCCGGGGCAGCACTGGGTCATGTTCCTGTTCACTTGCTGGTCTTGGAGTGGATTTTAGTCATTTCTTATGTTCATTCATCCACATAACAAATGTTTAGTGCCTACCACTCGATTGCATTGTTTTAGAATCTGGGATTGGAGAAACGTACACCTGCCCTTATGGAGCCAGCACCCTAGTAGAAAAAGAAAGATAATAAATAAACAACATGTTAGTGATAATAAGGGCTATAGAGAAAAATAAATCAACGTGAGGAGAACAAGAGCAGGGTGGCGGGAAGATTATGCTACTGTGTAACTGAGCGGCCAGGGACGGGCTGTAAGGCAGGGGAGATCTGGGCGATGGTTTAAATGACCACTCTGGCTGTCTTGTTGGAAACGGGCTACACGGGAGCCAGGTGAAGGGAAGGAGGCAGGAGGCCATTGCAAGAGTCCGGACAAGAGTCGGACTAAGGCGATGGCAGTGGTAGTGACAGGAAGTGGCTGCATCTGCAGATATTCTAGGACTGATGACACTTGCTGACGGACTGGCTGTGGAGCAGGAGGGGGTCGACGTTGTCTTGTTTCCACCAAGTGCCATGCCTCCCTTCACACATAGCCGAGCATCAGGCCCTGAGTCCACGATCTGTGATTGGATGGGCAGGTGTCTTTCTAGGTTACAACCAGCCAACCCTCCTATGTGAAAAGTCTCACAGGTAGTGTGATGTAAGTATTTAGACAAATAATTGGAGTCAGACTACCTGTTCCAGCTGTCACTAACCAACTCCAACTGTGTATCCTTAGGCAAGTTACATAACCTCTCTGAGCCTCAGGTTCCCCTTCTGCAAAAATGGGACAAGAGTACCACCATCACAGGGCTGTGGGCGATGCTGAGAGAGTGAGATAAGCAGGCATGGTGTAGACCTAACATCAAATCAGGGCTTAGTTAAACCAGTTCCCAGCTCAAACAAGCAGACAGAAGGCTATGGAGTAAGGGTTATCTTTATTTGAATTGCAAAGTATAAATATGAACCAGTTTTGGAAATACAAGTTGTAACAGTTGAGAAATGGCACCAGAAACTTCCACAAGGGACCATGACAGCATTCATTCATAGTTTCAGTGAGGTGGGTAGGTTTACGTAAGAGCTGTCCTCACCTCCGCTCCAGCTTCTCTGTAGCAATTCATAGGTTATCATTACTGAGAACAGTCAGCTCCAACGTTTCCTGTTCCTCCTCAGTCTATTTTTTCCGCTAATGCCTTCTCTCGATCAGCCTCTGCTGCACTGACCCCTACGTGGAGTAGCACCAGAAGAGTGGCAGGAGTAAGGGAAATGTCTCGACACAGGGAAGGTGAGTTCCCACTCTGTGGGCCTGGGGCAATGTGGGCCAGGGGCCAGGAAAGCTGCAAGCATGGAAGCCCAACCTCTTCCGAGATTTGGCAGGGAGAGGACACGGGGCAACACCGATCTGTTACGCTTTGACATCAGCACCTTGGGCTTTCAAAACACAAACGGGAGACAAAATTGCCTAGGCAAGACTGCAGTCCAACTCATAGAGTGGATCTGACAAAGTTAACTCCTACGTCCTGACCATACAGACCGCCCCCTGTGGCGCTCTGACCATGGAAGATCTTCGGCAATGTGGACAGAAGATAGCTCACTACAGATGGGCCACAAAGCCACCTCAGATTTGTGGCAGAAGATGGTGATGCTGAGCCAGATGGTGGGGGACTGAGGTGGGGGGGAGGGCCAGGAAATCCCAAAGTAACAGTCTAGGCACTTGAAATATTATTGTTAGATTGTTAAAAACTAAATAAATTAACATACATAGAATAAAATAAATATATAATTTAAGAGGCATTTTTACAAACAAAAAAAAAAATAGTTGTTATTTTTCCATTTGGGTAGAAGTCCCAAAATTCAGAGTTCTCAGGCTTAAGGTATTTCACAGTTAGCTCATCAAATCCAGCGCCGGAGAGTCCAATGGCAAATCCCTTGGTGACTACTCGAGTCCGTGGGTTTTCCATCTTTGTTACCTTCTTAGAGTCCACGCACCATTCTTTCTTCCTCTCTTCCTCTTCCTCCTTTCAGTCACAGATCCTGGAGCATACGGAATTTAACTGGCATCTTAATCCAGAAGACAAGTGTTTAAACGAACTTTACAGGTTAAGTGGGGTTTGGTGGAGGGGAATTGGAAGGGCCTGAGGGTCCCTCGCTTTCGCTTTCTTCTGATCCAGACCCCACTGGACATGTTCTGTTTGGCACTTGAAGGCTCTGGTAAAGCAATTAAGGGAGGCCCAATCGAGATGGCAACTGGGGACAAAGGAGTCTTCACGGCTTGTTGTGAAGTCCTTCCCCTCTGCAGAGTCTGTGATCAGCTTGTGTCTTCTCGGAGGTAGCAGTCCCCAGCTGATTCCTAAAGCACAAGAGGGAGGATTTTAAAGCTGGATCCAGTCTTAAGAGTCTCCCAGGTCCAGTCTTTCTAAGTGGAAAGATCATCTGGGAAGGTGTGGAAGGAGAGGGAATGGGGGCAGGAGAAGCCGCGCTCTCGGGCAGTCTTTTTGAAAACATTTCTGCAGGGGCGCCCTGACCCTAGGCTGCTCTCCCAGGTCAAGACAACCCCTAGGCCAAGAGAAGGATTCAGCAAGCCTTGAAATAGAGCCCAGGAAAGGTGGTGATGGTGCCAGGGAGCAGAGAAGGGACCATTACCTTGAGCACAGGTCTCTCTCAGTGGGAAGTAGTCATGCCCAACTTCACTTTCTCTTCATTTTCTACATCATAACCTCCTCTCCTATGGTACCTGAGAAGGGTTAAGTTTTGTGAGCAAGCTGTGCCTGCTACAACAGGGCACAGGTCCCAGAGAGGGATCTTCTAAATGGTGATGCTGTGGTGGTTGCATCCACTACTTGGGAAAGCCCAGAGGCATGGCAGCCCAATACACCTCGGTCAAAGGCCCAACTGCCCCGAGGGACCCAAACTGTCTCTAAGCACAGGCTACAATTTGCTAAGAAATTTTTACCTCATTCATACAATCCTCACAATATCCTTATGAGGACCTGTCCTCAGGAATGCAATCAGAATGCTAGCCAAGAATTTGGGGAGCTTGGAGGACACATGTGGTCACCAAGCAGAGGACCCAGCAGGAAGAGGAGGAATGGAAGTGATTTGCGGAAAGAGCCTACAGGGGCCCCCGACACTCACCTAAACATGAGAAGCCCCACAATGACGAGCAGACAGACAGACGACAGCACCACGGCCACCACAGCCAGGATGGTAGTGTGGTCATATGTAGATAGGCGATTTTCCACTGGGAGGCTCAGCCCATGGCACCTCTCTCCATGGTAACCTGGGTGGCAGCTGGTTCAAGACAGAACGAAGCAGAGATGATGTCAGCAGTTTGGCCTCTCACTCTCGAGAACAGCCCACCTACAGGAGCCAAACCCCACTCCTCGCACCCTCAGCCTATCTGTCCCTGACTATGATGCCTGCCCTCTGCCCTTCCCCAGCAGGGACTCTTTCAAGGCCCCTCTGAGGGCTCCGTGGCCTTCCTCCCTCGCTCCGCACGCCCCCTTCTCTACTCCCTCTGATTCCCTGGCCTGAGATTCCTGCTCCAGGCAGGGAAAAAGGGAGGGAGGACTTCAAGGTCTCAGCTAGATGTGTTCCACATGTGGATGATTTATTGCATGTGTGTGAGGATGGTCTGTTTAAACCGGTTAAGGGGACTTAGTCACATGAGCTGGTGGGTTAAACTGAGGAGATTCAGTAACGCTCCCTCTGGTGAGGCCCCTCAACACTCTGACCCAGAAATAAACCGGGCCTTCCCCATCAGTACTTCCCGAGTCCAGTCCCTCTCTGCCGCTGCCCAGCCTATTAATAGGTCCTGTGCCTGCGCCAGAAGTCACTTTTCTCAAGTCCCCTTCATTCAACTCCCAGCTCCCCCTGGGTGCAGGGCCCCACTTGAGAGCTCAGCTTCGGCCTTCGGCCTCTGAACACTGGGCTATGGGGTCTCCTTCATCGCAGGACAAAGCAAAGAAACCAAGGTGACATCTTGCCCAGCTGTCTACTAGAGCACAGAAGAACGTCAGAAACGACCCCTTGGCTCCAGAAATAAATCAGATGACAACTGCCTCTTCTAACAGAAAGCACTTCCTGGAAGCTCTTAGGAAGACTCAGAAGCGCTTACAATTGAACAAGCACATGTCTGCCCCTTCCTTTCTCCGAGCACTGGGCAACCCTGTGGTGTAGGCAGGAATGCCACGGGCACAGCAAGGCAGAGCTTTTTTCCCTGGGGCACGCAGCAGGGCAGAGACGTGGACTGTCTGACTCCGAGTTCAGCGAGCTGCCCACTCACACATATAACTGCCCACTCCCTAATCAGGGGGTGCAGTGCATTGTCTGCCTGGGGATATTAGGCCACTAGCTACTGCAAAAAGCACTGAAAACCTGGGGCCCTGTACTCTGCGCTCAGCCTCCTTTTGGGAAGCAGGTTGTGCGCCTGGTGCCTCAGAACGAGGAATTCCTTCTTCCTGTTGAGGCACCTGGGACACAGACCTGTCCAGTTCAGGCATCAGCGGAGGGGCCAGGCTGCCCCCACCTTCCTACCCAGCACCTCTCCTGGCCTCAGCTCCTCCTGGGTGCTTTGGGGAACACCTCACTGCAGGGCAAACGTAGGTCAGTCTCCCTATACACACAGCAGAGCACACTCCAGGCATCTGTCTCACTGGCTCAGGTGGGCAAAACCACGACGCCCTTCCTGCCAGGACGCAGAGGAAGCTCACAGGAATGCCCAGGAAAAGTCCCCCGTGCACAGATGTCAACAGTTTATAAGACACTATCTTATCTACAAGCTCTACTGAGACCCCCGAACACCTTGGTTAGGCAGGTACAGCCCAGTTTTACAGATTGAAAGACTAAGATTAAGGATCAGAGAGATTGAGTTGCCAAAAGTTAAACAACTAGAAAGCACTAGGACCAAGACTAGAAGCCAGTTTTGGCATATTTCAAATTCATGAACAGTGCAGGTCAGCCCTAGAAAACACGCATCTGAGGGGCTGATAGGCTCCTGAGGCTGTCTGACTCTGCTCCCTGGTACTGCTGTTGTTGTTAGTTATTATTAACTTGAATAATAAATAAGCCAAGTACTCTGTGCTAATTTTTTTACAAGGATCATTTCATTTAATCTTAAAAACACCTCTATGAAGCAGGACTTACTATCCCCATTTTAAAGATGAAGAGACTGAGGCTTAACTTCTTAGACAATTTGCTCAAGGTTACACGGCTAGTGAGTGGTAGAGCTAGGATTCAACCCAGCAGTCTGGATGACTTCAGAGACTATACTCTCGGGGGGGGGGGGGGCGCGGAGAGCTGAAGTTGAGCCTGTTTTTCATTTCCAGCCTATCATTCAAACCCCACAGGTAGTTACTCAGATGATAGAAATAAAGGCTGGCCTCAGAGCCCTGCAATCCAGTTACATAATCCCTCCACCCCCACCCTGAGTCAAAAGGATAATAATGTAAACATCCTAATATTACCCACCTCCCCCTCCCTCTGCAGCAGACTCCTGGATTCCCCCGGGAAGGAGGGAGGGTGAGCGCATTCCAAACATCCCCGGGTGGGGGCAAGATCGCGTGTCTTCCCCAGAGCCAGCATCAAACTGGGACACATCCCTCCTACCCACGTCTGTGACCCATTTCCAAACTTGCATTACAACAGAAACAAGAACCTCTAGGGTCCAGAGACATCGTCCAAAGTGGGTTTCTCCGCCTCCACTCCAGGACGTGGAGGGGGCACCATCTGGTGCAGGGGTCTCAGAACACATGAGTTCCAGATGGGTCCCGCTGCTATTTCTAGCCAGGCGCTCTTGAGCAAGTTACTTTTACCTTTCTAAGCTTTGGTTTTCTCGTGTAAAACACGGGAATGATAAATGCCGATTTCACCTGAGCATTGTGGAGCTCAAATAACATAGATAAAAGCATTTAATAAGAGGTGAAGCCCCTCATACATGTGCATTATTATATAATGGACTCCAGAGGGTACTGCCCATACCTGAGGAATGGGGCACCAAAGTCAGACGGAGCCAAAGAGAAGGGGCTCGTGATTCCTTCTCAGCACCTGGCAGGGAGGGAGGCAAGGAGAGCCCCCAAGCCCGTCCCTATGCCAGCTCCGAATCCTCCTCAGCCCCACTGCCCCCAGGTCTCCTCCAGCCACAGGAAACTCTGCAGCCACTATGTGGGTCAGCAGGCAGTCAGGAGCCCCAGGAAACTGCTCTTTGAGGGCAACTTTTGGCTAGTGACACAAAAGAGCTTTCCTGTGGATGGTGGCTGCGGACGGCTGTTTTAGGAAGCCGGCTAGCCTCAAGCTCACCACAGCAGCCTGGACACACCCTGTGGTGGTTCCTGGGTCTGGAGGCAAGGAGGAGCCACAGAGGGCCCCAGATTCGGTGTCCAGATGTCCCATTGTCCCACACCAGGAGCTCTGCATCTTCTCGCTGCCTTCTGCCCTGATATCAAGGGCTGGAGGCAGGAGGCAGCCACACCAGACCCAGAATCCAGCCCCTTGAAAATACGCCTACGAAGCAAATACAAAGTCTTCGTATCAGATTGCCCTTCTCTCCGGCTAGTAAAAGCCTTTAGAGACCTCCAGGCGAACAGCTGCCCTCTATAAAACCCCGCTCAAACTCTGTGAGGACAGATGGGGAAGAAGGACGCAAGCCAACACTGAGAGCAGCCCAGGGACATAAAAAGCACGTTGGACTGGAAGTCAGGCACCTGAGTCCCTGTCCTGTTTCCATCCACTTATTTAGCTGTTGATCTCAGGCAAATCACTTCCTACTTCCTGGCTCCAGTTTCCTCATCTTTCAAGTAGAGACAGCGAGTGCTGCCTACCCAGCAGGGGGCTTCTGAGAATCCCACGACAGGACTACATCTTCCCACCCCCTGAATAGCTGGCATCAAGTAGGTGCTCAACATACACCTATCGGGCTCAACTCATGTGGCATGTAAACTGTGGAGCTTCAGGGTGAAGGAGAGAAGCATCTTCATGGTTATCATCACCATCCCTAGGGCCACCATGGCCCCGGACACCCCTATCCAGGTTCTGTGGGCTTAGGAGGTGGCTTGAGCCCAGCTCTCCAGGCCAGCAGCCCTGCAAGGGTTCTCAGCTGAGCAGCGGAAGTCCACCCACCTACGCCCTGAGCCAGTTTGGCCCAGGCGGATGCCTGGCCTTAGTCCCTCTTGACTACCCTCAGAGTCACTGCCTCCGCCCTGTGCCAATGATGCCATTTTATAAATTTAAGACAAACATTTCCTGTCTTGTCCCAAGACCTTTGGGAAGGATTACTTGGAGACTGTCTCTGTCATTCTTCAGCAGCCCCCTCCCATGTCAAGCTCCTGACAAGGATGTTATAGGAGAGGACACACGAGTGACCATGAACCTGGTGGGGAGTAATGAGTCTGCCATGTGCCATGTACCGGGCAGCTAGGCTGTGTGAGATCAGACGGGACAAGGAAGCTTTAAAAAGCCAAGGGATCTGCACCATCACATACAAGAGATGCCAGGCAGCCAGTCTTCTTGACAGGTTGGGAGGTGGTGTGCATCCAGCAATCTCCTGGCCGTGGCCAGTCTCCCAGGTCACAGAGCCTGCCTCCCCACAGGGCCTTGTGCCCAGCAGAAGAGTGGATGTTTACAGCATGACTCGGGTGTTGGCCTCAGGCACACTGGCGACATTATGCCTGCCAGAGAGTGTGGCAGTGCCGTCATCCCTGAGGGGTTGCCAAGACAGCCGTTTGCTGGGCTTGGCCTAACAGATCAGCTGGGGAACCCATGGCCCCTCCACCCACACCCCTGCTCGGGGAAGGGTGGTGCTGCCTGCCTGGGGGCTGATGCCTACTGGGTCGGGTTCCATTTCCTGTGAATCTTGCACAAAGGGAGTGTTCTCCCACCCCTTGGCCAAAGGCCAATACCCAGCATGTCCCCCACCTCCTGGCCCTTGTAGGGAGGAAGGTGGAGGAAGGAGGAGGGGTTCTCTCCACTCCCACGATGATTGCTCTCTGTGCAGTCCTGCCGTGCCTTTGATTCAACCCACATTAGCTCACTCTTGTGCACGCATGTTCGAGTACATGCACAGCTGCACAGCATATATCCAGATGTACCTCATATCTGCCTGCCGGGCTTGAGAAAGGAGGCCACAGGAGCCCCGCTCTACCCGAAACACTCTGCCATGTCTCCTACTGGTCTGTCCCATCTGGAGTAGGCATGAGGCAGAAATGAAGGACCTGCCTTCAGGTGTCGGCTCTCCTAGCCATATGCGTATTCCTGAGCAAGCAGGAAATGTCCCCAAAGATGCGAGAACGTCACAGACCCACACCACAGGAAATTGCATCCTATGCGGGGGAAGCCCCTTCCTCTGACTAAAAATATTTCCCTTCCTCCTAACTTCCGCCCAGAGATTGAGAAGAAACTGGGTGGAATTATGAATTCAAGGAACAGTGACAACCAGGAACAGCCACGTGGCTGACAAAGAGCAGGCTGACAGTCAGGCTGGGGACAGGGACACTTACACGCAGGATGGGGCCCGGACCTCCTTCACATATTTGCAGTCTCCATGAATGCAGTAGTCCTTGTATCTGCGAAGACATGGGTCTCTCTTCTTCCCCAAGCCCTTGCCTTTCTTCTTCCTTTTCCCACGCTCCTCCTTGCTGGGTGTGGCCAGAGCTTGTGGCTTGGAGGAGAAAGCTACTGCAGGAGATAAGTGCTTGGTTAGGTCTTTGACTCCCGGGAGAAAGAATCAGAATAGCACAGCATCTCAAAGGATGGTGTACTCTTTGATCCCACCTGAAGTCAGAGACCTGGAAGGCCCATTGGCTCTGTGCCTCCCAGGGACTGAAGGAAGACTGGGCAGAGCCACCAGAGAGTAGTGGAGGAAGTAGAGGGTAGTGGGGGTCCCAAGGAAGGCATTTCACAAACTCAGTTTAAAATCTTCCTTCCAAGAATGCTAGCTCCTCTTGAGTAACTGCAGCTGACCGGGCAATTCTACCAACCTCACCCCCACCCCACTCTCCATCCCACCTCCTACTGCCCCACGCCCACTTGGTTCTATTTTGGCCTTAAATCATTTCCTGATATTGCACTCAGTGATCCAGTTGCAGGAAGACAGCGTCAGAGATAAAAAGTGCTGCTGCAGAAGGTTCTTGGAAGGGTTTTGTGGGGGTGGGGGGGAGGGTGCTCTTCAAGTAAGAGCAGTGCCCATGCCCAGGTGGCCTCCTCTGGAGGACCTGTTAGCACCAGAGTACAGTGAGCCCAGTGCAGAGCCAGGCTCAGGGACAGCAAGCAAACCATCCCTGGTCAGGGCCTTGCTTTTCTGACTTCAAGCAAAATGTTTACCCTGCTCACCACTTCTCTCAAAGGTCCATTTACATTTACCCCAAAAATGTCCTGTTTATAGCTCCCTAGGATGGGGAGTACGGTGTGTACAAGTGATAGAAAGATGAAAAGTAAGGAACTATCCAGAAGGTGCTGGAACAACGATGACTGCCCCCATGCTTCCAAAGCAGAAAACCACCTCACACAGACATCCCGCTGGGACTGACCATGGGCGACGCCCATCAGCCCAAGGGTCCGACACCAGTCCGTCTCTTCCCTGCCCACAGCAGGAAAAAAGGTGCCCACTGTCCTGGCTGTAGCCCCGTGTCTGGCAGACAGGTGAACACCAAATGTCAGACTGGAGCCTGAGGTCCTCAAGTCGAAACAGCATGGCTTTCCATTTCAAGTGAAATACTTGAGGTCCCAAAAGGCAGTGACTTGGCCAAGGTCATACAGGGTTGGGATCAGAAATATGGTCTCTGGACTCCATATCCAGTGCTCTTTCCCAATACACTAAGTTGCCTCACACACCCCATCCCTGCCCCTGGACAAGTCTGGAGCACCTGGGATATCGAGCCAGGAGTGAGACAATGACTGGGCTCTGAGGTCAGCAGACCTGGGCTCCCATTTCAGCCACATGATCTTGGACGAGGTACTTAATTTCTCTGAGTCTTGGGATTTTGGGTAAAAAGTGGACAGTAAGAGTTCCCATTTCAGAGGGTTGCTACAAGAATTAATTAACCTGTAGTAACATGTTGACTGCCTAGAACACAGTAGGCACTAAAAAAATGGTAACATTTATTTTAAGTGATAGGATACCCTGAGAGACAATCTTCACCCAGCAAAGCCAAGAGCCGGGAAGAGAGACAGGTGCCAGCAGTCCCCAGTCCCCAGGCCCCTCCAGTGCAGACCCAGGCCCCTTCTGAGCTCAGAAGGTGATGCAGATGCTGAGAGAAACTCAAGTAACCAGAGCTGTGGTAAAACTGAGGCAGATAACCCAAGCCAATGAGAAAGGGGAGAAGAGTGACAGGGTGACAGCCAGTCTCCTGTCCGGGAGAGGGAGTAGTGAGTCAGGTCTGCAGAGGTATGAGGAGCAGCTGTGTGGGTGGAGGGTGAGTCACAGCCCAGCTCTGCCCAGCCTAGAAGGAGAGGGTCAGGAGCATTCACTAGTGACCCCAAAGGTCCACCGTGAGATGATAAAGGATGAGAGCCCAGGTGCAGCTTTGCAGCAGAAGCTTCATTTTACAAAGCAGAGACAGCACCCAAGGGAAGCCCTGCGTAAGGAGGGAGATGACTGGCTGGGGGTGGGGCTAGAACAGGTGGGTATCTTTCCAACCAAATATAGTCATTCCGGTCCTCCAGGGCTCAGTCCCTGCTCCACCCTCCTGAATTGCTGCAGGTGGCTGGGGCTAGGGCAGCAGGCAATGCCAGTGACTCTGGACTCTGTCCTGTCTGTTCCTATACTCAGCCACAGCCACATCTGCCTGTTGGAGGATCCCACTGGGCCCTTCCTCCCCTGGAGTTTCTTTCAGAAACTCAAGGGGGTCAGGAAGTCTCCAGACTTTGGGTAGGATTTGTAGATACCCAGCATTTCAATACAGCTCCTTAGGGACCCAGGAGCCGGGACTTATCATTCATAGCCTTCCCAGGAAGGCTGGCTTCACCTGGGGAGACCAAGAGTTTCTCATTCCCCTCTGTTTCCCCAACCTGGAGACAAGTGGATGGAGAAGCCTTACACTGCATACCTACTATGTGCCTAGCTTCTCCTGGTCTGTTATTTTTTAGTCATGTGATGTGGGAATTAGGACTTGTGCCCATTTTTACATAGAAACTCTAGAGAAAGCATCTCAATCATTCCTTGCTCCTACCTTCCAGCTTACCTCAGAAGAATGTACAGACCCCAGACACCTTGCCTGCCTCCATTTGCTCCAAGGTACTCAGAAAGGCAGCAACTTGGCATGTGGCAACCAAGGGCAAAAAAGAGCGCGACCCCTATTCCAGGATCCCTCATTACACTCGCCAGGCCAATCAGCTTTTCCTTGAGGCCCATGAATACCCCAAACCCACAGGTGTGCCCAAACAACATGAATCCCGGATCTGCTTATTCTTCATCTGCCCACTGGGGTCTGAGGATGGGCAGCCCCCACACCCACCTCTGAAAAGGTCCAGGTCGGCCTCTTTCAAGTCCAGGGCTTCCCGGCCCCGTCCGCCTCCCGGGGTCAGCAGCTGGTCCGTAGATTCAGTGGGAGATCCCAGGTTGCTGGTTCCACCCTCCAAACCTCTACGAAGCCGCTCCAGGCTCTCTCCGGTCACCAACGCTGAGAGCACTGCGAGTGAGGGGGCAAGGCCGCATCAGACCCTCCGCTGAGACCCCCGGTCGCCACGCACCGAGACCAGCGCCCGCCTACCAGGGAGCACGGGCCCCACCAAGTGGCCCACGCCGGGGTCGCAGCAGCGACCTTCCCGGTACCCCCAGCAGAGCGTCCCCACCCCACCCCCGCCCCCGACCTCCGGGGGCGTCGGTAGCCCTCTTACCTGCAGCCAGAAAGAGCTTCAGCACCACCGACGGCAGCAGCTTCATGGTCCCGGACCCGACGAAGGTGGCGCGGCAGCAATCACTTTGGAGGCGGCGGCCACCGGGCGCTGGCACTGGAAATAGGGTGGGAGGGGAGCAGGAGATTCCGCGGGGTACGGACTGCTGCCGGCCTCCGGGTGCAAGTCTTGCTGGGACCTGCGCAGATCTAAAGGCCCCTGGGTGTCCGTGTGCTCACTCCGTCGGTCCCGGCTTGCTTCTGTCCCCCCAAGCCCCTGTGCCCGAGTCAGGGTAGCCAGCTGCGTGATGCGCGCAGCTCCCTCGATCGACTGAGCGCTCCCGGCGCGCGGCCGGGAATAAGGCTCCGCGAGGCGCCGACGCTCCGCCCCGCCTCGCACCGCCCCCTCCCTCTCCCGCACCGGGACACTCGCCCGGCTCCCGGCGCCTGCAGCCTAGCCCCCGACCCGGCGGGCGCGGCGGGGAAGGGGGCGGGAGTAGGGGCGGCGCTCACATTTTTTGGGACCAGGCCAGGGCAGCTACGGCCTGACTGGGTAAGACTGGTGACCGGCAGGTGGCGGGGACCAGTTTCTACCTTTCCCCAAACCCTCGTCGACCTGCAGCCTTGTGACTGCGGAGCTCATCTCTGCCCTTGGACACCCCTCGTTCCTTCCAGTCTCCCCGGCCCGGTCCCTAAGGCCATCCCTTCTCCAAAGTGGGGCTCTCTACCATGTCAGTTTGAGCTTCAGAAACCCGCTTCTTTGCCTACCAAATACATAATACCAATAAATAGTACATTTATTTGTCATTTAAAAATGAGACACATGAATACCAGCAGGTCTCACGAGCCCCGGGGTAACTAGAGTTGCAGTTGCAGACACTTGGTATCAATCCAACAAAAGCAAAGGAGGCTAGGATTCTTCCATACTCCCCCCTTTTGTCCCCTATAGGACATAGCGTCTGCTAGGAATTGGGGACTATGGATTATAATTCCCAAGATTCTGTAATTGGAGAGACACAGAATGTGGAACAAGCCTCATGCTTCTCCTTGCCTTTGAACACCACCTTCTTCTGAAACATAAAAGCTGAGACCCACTTCTGCAGGACAGGCAGCTGGCTGGACTAGGGTTGCTTTGTTCGACAGGTGCCAGGGGGGTGATGTATTTCTCTTCCAACCTATTTGTTGTTACAGGGGTCTTCTGGAGTCAATGTCCTGACCCAAAGAAATGACTCTCAGTAGGTATTTCAGCTCCTAGGAACGTGCTGGGGAGGGATTTGTATGACACAGGGCTGGGTTGGCATTCAGAGCCCTCAAATTGTGCCAGATAGAGCTGCTTGCCTGATTCAGCCCATGTGTAGGGATAAAAACAGGCCTGCTATTTATACACAGTCTATCCTACTGTCCCTCCCCATCCCTGCTTTTGCAGGGGTCAGTCAGGCTCTGCCCTCTTAATCTGCCCCCTGAAGCCCTCCCTAGGTTCTAAGGTGCACTGGAATCACTACAGCCCTAAATTGGAATCCTGCCTTTTTAATTACTGTGTGACCTTGGACAAGATATTTATTCTCATTGAGCCTCAGTTTCCACATCTCTAAAATGGGAATAACAGTAATAAAATGAACACCTACTTTGGAGAGAAGTGTTTTGTTTTGTTTTGTTTTTGAGAGAGGGGGGTTTTTGAAGACAAACAAGGAACACATATAAGGCAGTTAATGCAGCGCCAGGCATATTATAAACTCTCAGTAAATGTGTCGTCATCATCATCATCATCATCATCATCAACACAAAGCATTCCACCTTGCCCACTCTATTCCCTTAGAGGCCTCTTTTCTCCCTTTCCCCCACAGGTTTGAGGTTCTGTGCTGTAGTTTGGCTGGTTTCCAGCAGATTACCTGTCACCTATTTGGCCAAGTGCCACTGTGGAATTATTCCTTTGGGTGGTCGGTGTTGGGCCGAGGACCTTAGTGGGTGGTCAGACCCAAGCCACACCTTTGTCTTCCCTCAGCAACTGCCTGATCACCTGCTCCCCCCACAACCCCCCACCCTAAAAAGCCACCTTGGGGTCAGGGCTCTCCCCAGGGGAGGGTGGAGAGGAACACTTCTTGACACACAGCCAAATCACTCCTCTTGCCCCGACCCAAGGCCAAGTTCACACCCTGCTGTCCTGTCCCAGCCTGCCGTTCCCTTCGAGTGCTCTTCCGCCTTCTCACCCCCACATCAGCCTTAGTCCCATTCATGGGGCAACTCCAAGCTTTCGTCACATCTGGAAGCCTCACCCCAGCTAGGTCTGTGTGTCAGCCAGGTCTTACGGGAAGGGCCTGGAGAAGAAGACAAAAGGCCTGGAATGTATTGGACAGTCACTTCCCCTCTCAGAACACTGAGTGTCTCCTAACCAAAAGAGAAATTGCAGTTAATGCTGGGGCAAATTCATTAACTTATTTATTCCACGAACATCCACTGAACGCTTTTCAGCCACTAGGGACACAGCAATAAACCAGACAGCCAAGGATGTGCCTTCATGGAGCGTACTACATTCAACAGTAGGGGGACACAGGCAGGACAAGGTCCATAAAAAAGGAAAAATAGGTGCTATGATGACAGAGCCAAGATAAAAGTTAAAATACAGTGATGTACTATAAAACAACGTGCCCCAGTGCTTGGGATGACGATTTAGATTTGGTGACTGATTAGCAAAGGCCTCTCTGAGCAGGCGACATATAAGCATGAATAAGAAGAAGGAACCGTACTTGTGGCCATCCATGGTAAAAGTGGTCCAAGCCATGCAAATAGTGCAAAAGCTCTGATGTGGGAACAAGCGTGGAGCATTCAAGGAACAAAAAGGAGGCCAGAAAGGAAGGAGGAATATGACATCACATTGAAGCAAAGGCTAGAGACGGATAACAGATGTTATAGACCAAGGAAGACCCTGGATTTTATTCCCTACCATTACAAGCATCAAATGGGATGTCAACAGGAAAGCACAGTTATGCAGATTCTTTCGTGTCTTCCCCTACATGCCATCTGGTGCCAGAGACATACTTCTAAGGAAGCAGAGTCCAAATAAATGGGCCACCCCAATTTCTCTGACTACCTATTGACCATGAGAAAATTGAGGCTGAGAGACTTACTGGCCCTGGGCCACCAGTGAGTCAGAAGGGGTTAGGAGCCCTGGTATCCTGCTTCCCAGCCCTGTGCTGGGTGCCCAGGCCTCTGGAGAGGCAGGTCCATGATACTCTGAGTGCCACTGACTCACTGCTAAGCCACACAGAGCTTGATTTGGGGGGAATGCTCACAAGCCAGTGGGGAGGAGCCGCGCAAAAGGGATGCTGGTGGTGACAAGAAAGCGGGGGAAGGGACTTAGAAAGGAACCAATCTGAGTTTCTTCCCCACTGTGGCTGAAATGTCTACACTAGTAGATTGTTCTCCCAAATGTGGCTGTGCATCAGAATCATTTGGGAATGTATTAAAGACAAAAAGGGCTAAGGCCCAGCCCAGTTCTAACTCACAATCTCCTGGGGTGGGGCCCAAGCATTTACACTTCTGGCAAGTAATTCTTCACCAGCCAGGTTCAGAAGCACTGGTCTGCACAGTTAACCAGGACAATGTGTCAAGCATCTGAACAGAATCTGATCCTCTAAGGCATAGGCAGAGGAGCTTTGAGTAAAGACACTTCCCACATCCCCAGCACTTCACGTGCATTATCCTGGTGTGATCCTCCCAACTATCCCACAAGTAGGCAGTCCTCCCCAATTTAAAGGGTTGAAGCTTAAAGAGGTCAGTACCAGCCCAAGTTCACCCTGTCAGTAAGACTCTAAGCCTCAATTTTTCCTGGACTTGTGCTCTTAAACTCAACATTACCCCGACTAAATGGATGAGGCGACAGCTGCCCTCTGTCTGCTTCTAGCAACAGAAACATCATCAGCCTTACTGAGGCTCAGTGCTTCATCTGTCCTGGGGGCGAGGATAAGGATCCCTGCCTCACAGGCTGGAAGGAGGATTAGGCCAGGGCAGCAGGGCAGCCGGTGAAATGGGTACACTCTCGGGAGCCCGACGGGCATGGGTTCAAATTTTGTTTCTGTTATTCTTTTCCAGCTTTCTAACTTTGGATATGTTATTCAGCTTCTCTGACCTCCAGTTTGCTCATCTGCAAAGTGAAGACAATAAAAGTAGCTATTATTACAGGACCCTTGTGATGATTAAATGAGCTCATGTGTATAAAGCAGAATATGATGCCTGGCCCATAGAAGGTACTTATTCAGTGACAGCTGTTATTAAGAACAAATGCTTTTCTCTCTTTTTTACTTTCTTTCTTTCCTTTTCCTTTCCTTCCTTCCCGTGGGGATTTAAATAAGGTTGTTTTAGCCTGGGCCAGCCACCCTCAGAGCTGAAGTGGTCCCTCTCTCCCATCTTATCGATAAGAGGGGCATCTGCAAAGCCACTAGGAGTTTGGGGAACCTCCACCCAAGAAAGCAACCCTGGCTTAGAGCTCAGAGAGAAGCATGTGCTCCCTGCGGAAGGGGATTCAGCTGCTTTGTCCTTCCACTCTGATGGGGTGAGTCCTAAGCAGACCCAGGGCTCTGCTGGCCAGGGAGAGTGGAAAGGAGGGGAGCTTCATTGAGGATACTTCTATTACCAGGTAGCCATGAGCCCAGTTAACCAAACATGGAAGTTCAGGATAAGGGGTCACTGCTCCAGGAAGGCTTCTCTCAACCATGTTCTCTATTCCCATCTGAAGCAGCTGATCAAGCAGTTTCGGGGATGCAGCTGGAGTTGAGCTCAGGCCTGCCCTGTAGAGTCCCCTCGCACCTCCTATGCTGACTGGAGGTAGTACCAGATAATGCCTCACCCACAGAGGTAGACAGGCTCTCTTGTCTGATTGCCTGGGGTCAAAAGCCATTTGAATAGGATGAAGAACAGGAATGGGTGAGGTGGGGAGAGTGTTTGAGAGGGTCAGGAATCACTGGCATCCTCAGAAAATGTTGGAGAAGGGACATTTACAATAACGTACTTGGCTCAGGCCTGGATTCCAAGCCATCTGCCTGCATTTCGGGGCCCATTTCCGGGCCTTTGAGTAGTTAACATCTCCGGTCCCAGGGCTTTGGCCCTTCCCCTATCACAGACAGCTCTCTGTCAGCAGGGAGGGGCGAGTGACTCCTCACTCACCCATCACACAACTGACCTCCTCTTCAAGCCTTGGGCTCCTCCTATGCAAAATGAGGGGTTGAAGCAATTGTTCTGTTTCAGGCACTGGCCAGTGCCATCCACCATGAACGTTTTGCAGTCATACTGTGAAAATCGTGTTGAAGCAATTCTGGGTCAATCGACAGTGCCTGACCTACAGGGCATGATGATCTTTCTCTCTGTGCCTCAGCTTCTTCTTCTCTGAATGGGGAGAGTAGCAATCACCTAGAAGATTCTTGTGACAATTGAAAGAGAAAGTGCTTGGCAAAGTGGAAAGTTCTGTATTCATAGATCAGGACTGTTATTAACTTCTCCAGGGCTCAACTCTGGAATGAGGTCACAGCACATTCTGAACCAAGAATGTATAGGTTCAGTTCCTCTTGGGAATGCGGTCACAGGGCTTGCAGTTCCACAGTTTAACATTATCCACTTGCTGTTTTTATGAACTGAGGTTCGTTCTAAGACAGTGGTTCACAAAGGAAGAGATACTGACCCCTAGAGGGCATTCTAGGAATCTCTGGGTGAGCTTTTGGTTGTTAACTGATTGGGAAGTGAGTCCTCAGGCATTTGCTGGGGAGAAGCAGTCCTGCTCACACAATTAAGAATTGCCCCCCATATTCCACTTTTAAATGTCCCCCCCAGCCATTCAGATGGGTGAAAAATGTGATTACTATTACCTGAGCTGAGAACTACCTCTAATTTACACAAAAATAAAAAAGAGTTTTTGCACAGAGTTTTCCTGGAATGAATTTTGGGTGGACTGGTCATTATGGTGTTGGCTCAATGACTAAACAGTACGGCTGTACCTGTCGGTCTTCGTAGTCATCACAGACAAAGGAAGTGTGCGTATATGCAAGCAACGGGCCACTTCACTGACATTTGTGGAGCAGTTGTGACCAAGTATTTGTATATTCAAAAATGTTAAATCATTTTCTCTTCAATATTAATTAGGGTACTGGCTTTCTTTACAGAGTAAGTGTGAAGATATTTTTCTGTGAACTCTATTTCAGAATAGTAAGCAAGTATTAATGACATTTATAAAAAGAAAATATTGATTGTGAAAGAGATGAGAACCCCTCACACAAGAATTTGAGCAATCTGCCCAACTTGTTGTAAGTGAATCTATACTTGTGATAAACTCTCAAAAAATCTACACATACATACAAATGAGTTCATGTGGAAACTGGTGAACTCTGAATAAGGCCTGTGGTTTAGTTACTAGTGTCATACTAACACCATTTTCCTGGTTTTGATATTGTACTGTCTATCCTTAGGTACCACGTTTCCACTGGGGAAGGCTGGATGAAAAGCACCAGCTGGAGACTTCTCTGTACTTTTTTTTTGCAACTTCTATATTTCTTCTTCTATAATTAGACTCACATAAATAAATAGTTTTAAAAATAAGTTAACCCTAGTTGGGTAGCTCAGTTGGTTAGAGCACCATCCTGACATGCCAAGGTTGTAGGTTCAGTCCCTGGTCATGGGCACATACGAGAATCAACCAATGAATGCATAAATACATGGAACAACAAATTGATGTTCCTTTCTCTCTCTCTCCCTCTTCCTCTTTCTTTAAAAAGTTTTTAAAAATTAAAGATTTTTAAAAGCTTGTTCTAAGGATTACATAAGATAATGTGCCTAGTGCAATGGTTAAATACAATTGGCATTTCAGGGTATCATATTTTCTTTCTTCCCCATTCTGAGAGTGACTATTTTCATAGTTATATATTAATTATTATTATATAACTATTGTACCAGGTCTATTTTACATGCATTATTTCATTCAGTAAAGTCTATGAAGTATGCACTTTTATTATTCCCCTTTGACTGATAAGAAAACTCAGGAAGGGCTTTTTTGCTCAAGGACACCCAACAAGTCTGACTGAGCCAGGCTGAGACCCCAGTCTTAGAACTCCAGGGCCAGCAGGCCCACGGCTGCCCACCCACGCAGCACATCTTTCCCGTGGGGGAGATCGCTGGTGCCCACAGGAAGACCTTTGGGTTCCTCCTTGCATTTCTCACTAACCTGCATAGCTCAAGCACTTGGGGCCCAAGAGGTGGAAGTGGGACCCGGGGAGAGAGGAGGCATGGTGTCCCTCTGCTAAGACAGTCTTGGGAGCCAGGGTAGCTGGGGCGGCAGAGAGGGCAAAGGCAGACCATCTGAACTCTGGCAAGAATGGGGGTTGGGAAGGAAGGGTGCTTGTGTGGGGGGGTATTCATACCAAGCCCATGCTCCTGTTTCCCTCACACTCCCTTGAGTCACTTGCCCCTGAGCTTGGGGCACATTCTTGAAGGTGGTGGTCACGGGATTCCAGGCTCCCTCAGGCCCCAAACCAGTTTCTATTCCCCCTGCGACTGAAACCAACTCCCCCCTCAGCACCCTGTGTCCCTGGCTGGTAATGTACAGTAGTGACTCACTCCTCTAGTTCTTGCCCTGTGAGCTCCTTGGACTCGGGGCAAATCTCTCCAAGTCCAGACTGGGGTTGGTGGGGAGGGTTAGCGTGAGTCCCATTTCTCAGGGAGGAGATGGCTCCCAGGTATCTAGTGAGGGTTTTGACCCACATTTAGATGAGTCTGCTTGGCCCTCTCTCCCCATCCCTGTTGCGCTCCCCCAACACCCCATCCCATCAAGCCAGTCAGCTGTGGGCCAGGGCCAGGGCAAAGCTGAGGATAGAGGACCCCGCCCTCGTCCTGTCGCCGTCGTCGTTCACCGAGCCCTCTGCTCAGCCGGCCCTCTGTTCAGCCGGAGGGAGCGGCCCTACCGCTCTGGTCCGTGGGGAGTAGTGCCCCCGCGTGGCTTCCAGCAGAAGCGCATCTCATCTCCCACCCGCTCCTTTTCCATGTGCCCATTGAACACACACTGAGGACGGTGAAGATGACAAAATACCCGCTATGTGGGTGGTACATTCCACTGTGTGTGTGTGTCTGTGTGTGTAGGGGTAGACAATAAACGATAAACAAATAAATAACGGATGGCAGTTACTAATAGTGAAAACTGCTGGGAACAAAATAAAACAGAGAAATGGGCCTAAGAGGGAAACTCAGGATGGAAGAGGAAGACTTCCTTGGTGAGACTCGGGTGATGGAGATCCATGTGAGGATCTGGGGGGAACGCTTTCCTTGCAGCGAGAACAGCTACTGAGAGCTCCTCAGGTAGGAGGAGGCTTTGCAGAGCAAAGGCCAGTTCGGCTGGAAAGCAGAGAGCGAAGGAAGAAGGGCATGAGCTGTGGTCAGAAGGGTGGGCTGGGGCCAGGCTATAGATCTTGTAGGCCATGACAACAGATTATAATTTTTCTTCTAGGAGTAATGGAAATTTATTGGGCGAGTTTTGAGCTCAAAAGTAATGTGGCTTAATGGACTTTTATGAGGACCCCTATGACTGCTGTGTGGAGAATGGACTTTGGGCAAGGAAGGAAGAGTGCAAGTAGGGAGATTATTGGAAGAAATTAGAAAGCTATTGAAATAGTTCAGTTGAGAAATGCTGGCAGCTCGGATGGGGGTTCATGTCGGAGGTGCAGCGATGCACCTGGGTGCTGGATATAGTCTGAAGGTAGCGTCAGCAGGGCTGGCTGATCGACCGCATTCTTCTTTGCTCACTGAGCTCCAGGAACTTCTTCACACATACACACACCCTAGCTGGCTCCTCCATCCTCACTGGGGGGCTCAGTTAGAGGGGCAGACCCCAGGGCCACAGTTAACGTGGGGAGTTTCCTGGTGCAGTCTGACAGGAGGAATGCAGGACTCAGCCATTGTGTTCTGCATGAACTGCCTCCACTTTCCATCACTTGCCCATCTTAATGGACCGGGCCTCTGCCTGCCATCTCCCTTACCCTGCCTGGCTCCTGCAGACCCAGTCATTTCTTAAGTCTCTGTTTGTCCAAATGAGTGACCTCAGGGTGTGTTGGTGACACCCAAAATAGTCCTGAGTGTTTAGTGTTTTTATTTGATACAGAGTAGGGGGCAGCATACTCTGGCGGTGTCAGTCCTTGACCCCGGCCAACCACTTACTACTGTCTGTTTACACAAAACACAGTGAGGTCAGACCTTATCCCACAGCAGACACACACAACACTTTGGCCCCAGCTAGGGTGTTTCTGGAGAGCCTGGGAGAGTTCAGGCTGGGCTTACAAACACCCTCAGGCCAGTGGGGGAGGGGGAAGCAAGAGAGGAGGAGGTGACCCGGTTGGCTCTGGAGTCAGCAGGCTTTGCCCTGTTCATGTTGCACTGCATGGGGGTACATTATAAACGCAGCCAACCCCAGGGGCCCCTGGCCTCAGAAGCTAGGACTGCACTAGTGCTAAAAGGCTGTGCAAGCCTCACCAGGATGAAGCTGCATGGCCAGGAGGAGCTTGATGGCCACAGTGCTTATGAAAATGTACCCACAGGAGAGCTGGACAGTGGCCCTGGCTCTGGCCCCAGCCCAGACACTGACAGCCAGGGACAGGGGGTACCCAAAGACCCTCTGCTCTTCATTCAGCTGAATGAGCTTCTGGGCTGGCCCCAGGTGCTGGAGTGGAGAGAGACAGGCAGGTGAGTGAAACCCAGGCCAGTTTTATGGGGTCCTTCCCCTCCTCAGCCGGGACCTCCTCCATGACCCCAGCTCTTCCTGTGAGGGGGTATTCTTACCCACGATCAGGAGTTCCTCTCTGTGTCCTCATTTCAGGCCCTCGCCCTTCATGACACTCAGCCTTCTCCACGACCCAAGACCAGGGGTGACTCTCTGGGGAGGGGTGTACTCTTCATCACTGGGCCCATGTCTCCCTCATTAATTTACCTCCCCTGGCTCCCCTGCAACCCCACTTCTGGACCTGGGAGAGATGCCCCAAATAACACTGTCTGCCCCTCTCTACTGCAGGTGGGTGCTGTTTGAAGAGAAGCTGGAGGTAGGTGGGGGCCGGTGGAGTGCCCCCCATGTGCCCACCTTGGCACTTCCCAGCCTGCAGAAGCTCCGAAGCCTGCTGGCCGAGGGCCTTGTCCTGCTGGACTGTCCAGCTCAGAGCCTCCTGGAGCTCGTGGGTATGCTGGGAGCCTTTGGACGGAGGGCTTGGTAGCTATGCCACCATTCCTCTAAGATTTCTCCCCAGAGTCTCGGAATTTCCCAGAACCCACCACACCCCACCTTCGGGATTATCCATCCCTGACACAGCGAGGAGGTAGAAAAGCAGAGTGAAGAATCAAGTTCACTGGTTCCTTTGTTCCCTGTGACTCCCTGGAGGGAAAGTGACCTGGGCAGAGGGGAAAGGAGATTTCAGGGACAAGGAGCTCTCAGGAAAGAGTTGGATCCCACCTCTGTTCTCCAGAGCAGGTGACCAGAGTGGAGTCGCTGAGCCCGGAACTGAGAGGGCAGCTGCAGTCCTTGCTGCTGCAGAGACCCCAGCACCTCATCCAGACCACAGGCACTAGGCCCTGTCAGGGTGAGAGGCCCCTCCCTGGGCCCAGGCCCAAGCATCCTGGGGTGGGAGGGTCCCAGGTCTCCCCTGCACTTTCCTGGACCAGAAGGGGCCAACCTTGGCTTAGACCTCAACCCGGGACTCATGGGTGAGGGAGCAGGGGTAATGGTGGGGGGAGAAGAATGGAGGGACTACAATCATAACGGCCAGAGCTCTGTGAAGGGGTGTTCTTGGTAGGCACTGCGCTGGGAGCGTTGCACGCATGTCTCATTTAATCTTTACAAATATCCTGTGCGGTGGTACCACAATGACGCCCACTTTAGTGGTGAGAAAACTGAGGCTCAGAGTGGGGAGGAGTGCGCTCCAGTTTTCACAGCTTGTCAGTGGCAAAGCTGGTCAGGGAACCCTGGTGGATCCATTCTGGAAGCCTGTGCTCCTAATTACTGCAAAATCCTGTTTTAAAGGGTCTGCCCATCAAAGAGAGTCTTTCCACGATGAGGAAGCCCCCCTGAAGGAACAGGTTTGCGGCCCTTCCTTGGGCAGGGCTGGGAGAGGGGTCAGGGATTAATAGGGGCCCACCCACATTGGACCCCTCATAAGCTGATATCCTGCCAACATCCCCTCCGCAAATGACCACTCATCCTCTGTGTCTCTTTGAACCCCCACCCAGCGTCAGAATGCCCTGAGGCACAAGCTTCCTCCAGGGGCTGAGGCGGGAGCTGTGCTGGCAGGAGAGCTGGGCTTCTTGGCTCAGCCACTGGGGGCCTTTGTGCGACTTAGGGATCCGGTGGTGCTGGGGTCTCTTACGGAGGTGCCCCTCCCCAGCAGGTGAGGCTGCTGAGTGGGAGTGAAGGGTCCTGGAGCCCAGCAAGGGCCTTTGCTGGGGAGGGGATTGAGGGGCGTCTAGTCCAGTCCTCTTGGGTGTGTGGGGGATGGTGCTTAGGGGTTGAAGAGGGTCAGGACTGCAGAGTAGGCGTGCCCATGAGTGTGTGTATGGGGGCTGGTCGGGAGGTCAGAAGTCAGGGCTGCCCTATGGGACAGCAGCCTCCGACCCTCTCTGAGGCTCGGTTCCTTCCTCAGATTTTTCTGCCTCCTCCTTGGTCCCCCCACATTGGGAAGGAGCTACCACGAGATGGGCCGGGCGGTGGCTGTCCTCCTTAGTGACCCGGTGAGCAGGACAGGTGTGGTGTGTGTGTGGACTCTATGTGTGCTTGACTACAGCTGTGGGGCAGAGTGTGGCCTTGTGTCTGTGACCGTGAGGACTGAGGTTTCCTTGGCTACGCCTGTAGCCCCCTCACCTAGCACAGTGCCGGCAGACAGGAGGCACCCATAGGCACTCACTGAACGCATGCATGACTGAACGAATGCTTCAGTGATGGTCTGCCTATGTGACTCGTGTGTGTCTAGTTTTTGAGACTGTGAAAATGCATGTAAGAACCCAGACATGCATTTACTGCCACTCTGTGCCTGTCCCTAGCAATTCCAGTGGTCAGTGCGTCGGGCCAGCAACCTTCATGACCTTCTGGCAGCCCTGGATGCCTTCCTAGAGGAGGTGACAGTGCTCCCTCCAGGTCGGTGGGACCCGACATCCCGGATTCCCCCGCCTAAATGCCTGCCCTCTCAGCACAAAAGGTATCTGGGGTCATCATGCCATATAGATCCTTCTCTCCCCACAGTCTTGGGTCCAGTTCCACTGTTGAGGATGGGAGGAGATCCTAGGAAAGGAACGGGGACTTAACCTTGAACTTGGAGTCTGCTGGCAGAGACACGGAGCAGCCACTAGGGGGCAGGGCACCATGAGGTCAGCGCCCAGGTGGCGACCGATTAGAAATCCTTACTCAACTAGGGTTCCCTGTACTTCAGGCTCCCCTTGCAAATGCAGGAGATCAAGGGGCCCTCTGCCCAGCGAAGGGCCCGGGCTGGGGACAGGCACGGCCACCCACAGCACGTGCCCAGCCCGGAGTTGCAGCGGACAGGCAGGTGAGGCGAGCTGGGTTGGGCGTAAGTGTTGGGGTACAGGGTGGGGGCGTGGTGGGGGGAGGAGTCCCAGGAGCATAAGGGTGTGTGCTCACCGCGAGGGGGGCTCAGGGACAGTAGTGGATATAGGGGCATGGAGTGTGGAAACCTGTATCATTGACGACCAATGGGCGGGAGGCTGTTTGGGGGTCTTGTCCAGGACGTGCGGCGGAAGGCCTCGTGGTACCCCAGCGACTTCTTGGATGCCCTGCACCCCCAGTGCTTCTCGGCTGTGCTCTACATTTATCTGGCCACCATCACAAATGCCATTACTTTTGGGGGGCTGCTGGGAGAAGCCACCGATGGTGCTCAGGTGGGTGGGGATGTGAAAGGGGATCAGGTACAGGCTTGGGTATTCCTCTAGCCGCACCCTTTGTCCTTCCCTGGGGCTGTAGGTGGGCTGAGGAGGCTCCCTGGAAGCTTGGGTTCCTGTGCTGGCTGTGCTGAGGACACCAGGGTCCTGTGCTGAGAGCTCCCCAATTGGCTTCCAGGGGGTGCTGGAAAGTTTCCTGGGCACGGCAGTGGCTGGAGCTGCCTTCTGCCTAATGGCCGGCCAGCCCCTCACTATCCTCAGCAGCACCGGGCCAGTGCTGGTCTTTGAACGCCTGCTCTTCAACTTCAGCAGGTGGGACTCCCTCCCCTCAACAGCCTGGTCCTGGCTGAGCCAACAGGGGAGGATGGATTGGTCTGGCTCGAGGGGCACCTGGCCTGGGTTAGGTGGGAACAGAACAGCCCTGCCAAGCCCTACCTGTCTCTCGCCCCCCCCCCCCAGAGATTACAGCCTGGACTACCTGCCCTTTCGCCTGTGGGTGGGCATCTGGGTGGCCACCTTTTGCCTGGTGCTGGTGGCCACAGAGGCCAGTGTGCTGGTGCGCTACTTTACTCGATTCACCGAGGAAGGCTTCTGTGCCCTCATCAGCCTCATCTTCATCTACGATGCTGTGGGCAAAATGCTGAGCTTGACGCGTGCCTATCCCATCCAGAGGCCTGGCTCTCCCACCTACGGTTGCTTCTGCCAGTACCCAGACCCTGGAGGTGGGTGAGGGAAATGGAGAGCTTGGCAGGTGGAGCTCAGAACTCTTCCCCATTCTGATTCTAAATCAGCTGAAAATGTGTCAACAGAGGAATGTGACAATACTGACGGGAGAGCGTGGTTATATTTCTGGATGAATGGGCTTTCTAACGATGAAACCAAAATGAGGCAGACTTACCCACCCAGTCACACAGCACTGGACACAGACTGTCTTGCTTCAGAGGAGCCCAGGCAGCTTACTCCAGAGAGCAGGGGAGGAGGAGCAGGGCCGGGCATGCCCAGTTTCTTCTCCAAACTCACCAATCAAATCAGTCAGTGCTCTTCCCCTGGGTCTGGGCGACTGACCAGGTGGGGAGAAGCTCAGAGCGTTACACTTGCACATGTCCCTCCGCAGAGAAGGAAACACCAGGCCTGGGGAAGAGGTGTCCTCTCAAGAGCGCCAGGCTCTGTGCTAGGCACAAACAAGACTAGTTCTGCCCCTGGTGCATGTGTACGCTCATCCACTGAGCAAACGTCTGCTGGGCGTCTGCTCTGGCCAGTCCTGTGCTGGGCACCAGGGACACAGACAGGCAGAGAATCTGAAGGGGCCAGGACACGAGGCAGCGTCCCGAGGAGCAGGCATGGTGGCGCTGGAGTCAGCAGACAGATGAGTCAGGACTAAGAAC
Source organism: Trachops cirrhosus (assembly GCA_028533065.1). Taxonomy (NCBI): domain Eukaryota; kingdom Metazoa; phylum Chordata; class Mammalia; order Chiroptera; family Phyllostomidae; genus Trachops; species Trachops cirrhosus. The sequence continues at coordinate 25,150,189 of CM052546.1, read as the reverse complement.
TTCCTGGTTCAGCTGGACCCATGAGATCAGGCTCCCAAGGGGCTGGAGAAGGTTCCCAGGGGAGGGACACACACGGATTCTTCTCCGCTTCCTAGGAAATGAGTCTCAGTGGACAAGGACAAAGCCAGAAGACAGAGATGACATCTTGAGCATGGTGAGAGGCTGTTTCTGGGAGGACCTGGGAAAGAAAGGGTGGAGGCCAAAGAAGTCAGTGACTCCTGGCTCTTTCCATCCCACCGGCTGGAGAAACCCTCGTACGTCACTGAGGCCAGCCGTTTGGAGGGCTGGGGGCCTCCTGTCCTGGGCCCTTGGGGTCTCAGGGGGCGTCAGTGGATGTTTATGCTGCCGCCCAGGACCTCATCGCTGACCACCGCTCCCTACAGGACCTGGGCCTGGTGAACGCGTCCTTGCTGCCTCCCCCTGAGTGTGTCCGGCGAGGAGGCCACCCTCGTGGCCCCAGCTGTCACACGGTCCCAGACATTGCCTTCTTCTCCCTCCTCCTCTTCCTTACCTCCTTCCTCTTTGCCATGGCCCTCAAGCATGTAAAGACAAGTCGCTTCTTCCCGTCTGTGGTGAGTGTCGGCTCCCTTTCTGTGGGACAGGACTAGTTCTTGGCCTTGGGCCCTGCGTGTAAATGGGAAGGGGTACAGAGTTAGGGTGATGGCAAGCCTGACCCTGACTGAGTGTCCACTGTGTGGCTAGGTACGCAAGGGACTCAGCGACTTCTCCTCGGTGCTGGCCATCCTGCTGGGCTGTGGCCTTGATGCCTTCCTGGGTCTCGCCACGCCAAAGCTCATGGTCCCCAGAGAGTTCAAGGTGAGAGCTGGGAGAGGGGCAAGCACGGCCAGCAGACAGGACCCTGGAGGAGGAAGATGCATAGACCCCACACTTTATCTCCTCTAAGCTTCTGTTTGCTCACATAAAATAGTAACAATAATGGCCTCACAGAGTTGTCGTGAGGATGAATAAGATGCTGCTCCAGATACTCAGGAGCTATGATTATATGCATAGAGTTAAAAGGGTGGGATCCCGTCAGCCAGCCCAGGGTTTGAGTTCCAGTTCTGCTACTTCGTATCTGTGTTACCTTTAACCCACATTTCTGAGCCTCAGTTTATTCATCTATAAAATGGACATAATAAATAACAATATAGCCTACCGCATATCTGAAGTTTACAGATAATAATGTAACATACTTATCACAAAGTACTTACGACAACTAAATGTTAGCTAACTCACTGAATGTTAGCTATTGTCATGGTTCTCCCTAGCCTTGGCATGGCCCTACCCATTCCATGACTCCCCCTCTTCTTTAACCCCTGGTTGCTTGCTCTGACCCAGCAAAGCTGGAGCTTCCTCCCTGGGCAACACAGTGCACCGACTTGGCACCTAGGCTTTGCCTGTGCATTTGGAGACCTCCCTCCCAGCTTCCTCCAGGACGGGACAGCAGGGACTCCAACTGAGGCAGCCTCAGGGACTCAGAGTGCAAGACAACAACTGGGGCCCAGTCCCCCACACAGACGCTTATAATCAGAGCAGACGCAGACACACCTTGCCCTGCCCCTGCCCCAGGTCAAGGCAGGTCTGAGCCTGAGTCGCCCCACCCTGGAAGTTGAGGTGGGGAGGGGTGCCTAGGGAGGAGAGCTCTGTTCACCAAGAAGTATGGGCAGGCCTCATCTACCTCCTTCTCCCCTGGCAGGGAGGGAGGGGCCCAGAGAAGCAAAGTCCAGAAACACTGACTCGGGAGTCCCAGGCGGGTCTCCCTCCTTCCACCCTCTTTCAAGGCGCCAGGATGCTTTAAACCAGCTGTGCACACATGTGCACTGCTCCCACCTACCATCCAGGGTCTTGGCGGGGAGGGCTTGTGGTAAGGGGGGTGTGGAAGAACGCCAAGGCTGGAGTGTGCAGGTGAGGTGCTCTTGGGAGACCCTCTCCAATCTGTCCATGGAACGTCCTCCCCCAGCCCACACTACCTGGGCGTGACTGGCTGGTGTCATCTTTTGGAACCAACCCTTGGTGGCTAAGTGTGGCAGCCGCCCTGCCTGCCCTGCTACTGTCTATCCTCATCTTCATGGACCAGCAGATCACAGCGGTCATTCTCAACCGGGCTGAGTATAGACTGCGGGTAAGGCCTGCCAGGTAACTCGCTAGGCCCCTGGACCACGGGACAGAAGCCCCAGGGTGGGTTCCAGGCTTTCCCTCTCCCACCCCCGAGGGCTAGCCTGGGCTAGCTTCATCCTCCTTGCCCCACCACGACCTGCAGAAGGGAGCTGGCTTCCACTTGGACTTCTTCTGTGTGTCTCTGCTGATGCTGCTCACATCAGCACTTGGGCTGCCCTGGTATGTCTCAGCCACTGTCATCTCCCTGGCCCACATGGACAGTCTTCGGAGAGAGAGCAGGGCCTGTGCCCCGGGAGAGCCACCCAGCTTCCTGGGCATCAGGTGAGGCCAGTATTCAGGAGGCCGGTGTGAGAGGCGGGCAGCAAGATGGGATAGCAGGGGACGAGGCAGTCATTTGGGCAGCTGAAACTCTAGGCTGGTGACTCCAGAGGGCTCTCTCACTGCCCCGTGACCACTGCAGTGGGATGAATGCGTAGGTTCTGGGTTCTGAGTGTGTCAGACCGTCCCTCTCCTCCTCCAGCCATGGGGCTGGGAGGGCCCTCAGAGGAGCGTCACTGAAGTAGGGCTGGAGGCAGCCAGGGCTGAGCCAGGGGGAGGTGCCCCCTAATTAACCCCACTCAGTGCCGAAGTGCCTCACTGATGTTACAAAGTACTCATCACAAAAACAATTTTGTAACTGCTGGAAACACAATCTGTCCAAAGTATGTGAGATTAACTTTGTAAACTGAAATGAAAGTCTTCACCCCAGTGTAAAAGTTGCTAAGTTTGGCCTTGGCTGGTGTAGCTCAGTGGATTTAGTGCCAGGCTGCAAACCAAAATCAGAAGTTCAATTCCCAGTTAGGGCACATGCCTGAGTTGCAGACCAGGTTCCCCAGATGGGGCTATGCGAGAGGCAACCAAATGATGTATATCTTACACATTGAATATTTCCCTCTCTTTCTCCCTCCCTTCTTCTGTCTCAAAGAAATAAATAAATAAAATCTTTTTAAAAATTGCTACTTTTGCAACAAAATAAAAAAATAAAAACAAAGAGCAACTATGACCTTAAATTCATGGAGAGGCCTGGGACCCTCCTGTTGAAGTGCCCTGCCCCTGCGTCTCCCCTGGTTTCTCACACCAAGCTAAGGTCGCCAGGGTCTGCAGTGGTGTCTGGCTTGGGTCTTCAGCCTGGGTGCCCCGGGGGCTCTCCCAGGCCCGGGCTAACTTCCCCTCTCCCCACAGGGAGCAGAGGCTGACGGGCCTGGTGGTGTTCATCCTCACAGGAATCTCCATCTTCCTGGCACCTATACTCAAGGTACCTTTGTTAGGCAGGCCGGCAGCAGGGGCAGGGTGGTCATAATAAATGCAAGAACCGACACTGGCTGAACACTTACTGCATGTTCAGTTTCTCCATACCTGGCCTCATTCAATCCTGGTGTTAACCCTGCGATGCATATGTCCTTTACAAATGAGGAGCCTGAAGATTAAAGAAGTTAAGTAGCTCACAGAGCTCACCAAGGGAGCATTGCTTAGATCTGAGGACCTAAACTCTTTCCCAGTGGGTTTTCTCCCCAGTGGACAGGGTGCAGGCATGCCCCGCCCCACCCACCCAGGGGTCAAGCACTGCCCTTGCTCCAGCCTCCCAACAAGCCTTAGACTCAGGGTGTAATCATCACACCCCAGGAAAACTTTGAGGTAAAAGCCTGTCACTTCTCCCTCACCAGGTGTTTACAGAACACCTGCTGTGTGCAAGGCTCTGCTAGGCACCTGGGAGAAGGGGGCGGTGTGGGGGGCAGTATTGAAAAGGAATATAGAACCAAGCCTCTGTCAACAACACACGTGCACGAACAAAAATTACATAATGAGCAATAGCAGAGAGGTGCAGCGAGCTGACGGCTAACCCGTCAAGGAGGGCGTGGAGGTGGCACACAAGAGTCACTGGCAGGACCACAGAGGTGAGGGGAGGGAAAGGTCGCGGGGCCTGGGTGAGAGTGGAGTAGTGGAAAGAGCCGGATCGACCGGATCGGCGGCTTGCTAACTGGGCGACTCTTATTTGGCAGGCGCTTACTGAGCATAGCACATCCATCAGGCACTGCCCAGGACTGGGCTCATAGTAGCGATTAAGAGAGATCATTCACTTCTTGCAGTCTGGTGAGGGGAGACAGATTTTTAAACAATTTAAAACCCCATAATAAAATAGGGTAATTTCAGAGAGTGAACACTTCTGTGAGGAGTAAAGGAGAGTCAGGTGATCGGGAATGCCAGGTGTCTGCTTTAGATGATCAGGGAAGACCTTTCCGGGGGTCCTAAGATGAGCAGTGATGAGCAGTAAGAAGGAAGGCAGGGCATTTTAGGTGGAGAAAAGTAGCAAAGGAAAAGGCACTGCAAGGGGCAGAAATAAATTCGGGCACATTGAGGGAAGGAAAAGAAGTCAATATAGCATGAACAGAGAAAGCAGAGAGGAAAGTGATAGGTAAGATCGGAGAGATCAGCCAGGTAATGGGCGACTTACTAAGACTCTCTGAAACCCACTTTCCTCATCTGTAAGACGGAGCCAATTACGTAACTTACCTCATCTGACTGATGTGAAGATTCAGTGAGATCAGGCATGCAAAGAGGGAAAGGAAGGCGTAGACCTGGGTAGGCTTAGATGCTGGATGCTGGGGTTGGTCCCTAACGTGGGGGACCTGGGCAGCTGGCAGAGGTAAACTCCTTTGCTGGCTCTCCACTTCTTCCTACCAGTTCATCCCAATGCCCGTGCTCTATGGCATCTTCCTGTACATGGGGGTGGCAGCAATTAGCAGCATCCAGGTGAGCCCATTACAATCACCATGAAACCCCACTCCTCCTTCCTCTCCTGCTGGTACTCCCTGCCTGCACTGGCCAATTCCTCCCATGCCCTCTTTTCCTGTTTCTTCTGGGTACAGAGACTCTGTTGCCATGCTCTGGGTGACGAGGGGGCCAAGGGCATCCTCTGACTCCCCGGTGCAGAGTTTTGATGGGTAACAGCGACACTCTCCAGGCTACCCACATACCCTGCTTTCCTCCTCCTCTTGTCCCCCCAGTTCACAAAAAGGGTGCAGCTGTTACTGATGCCAGCAAAACACCAGCCAGACCTCCTGCTCTTGAGGCATGTGCCTCTGAGCAGGGTCCACCTCTTCACAGCCATTCAGCTTGCCTGCCTCGGTCTGCTTTGGATAGTCAAGTCTACACCTGCAGCCATCATTTTCCCCATCATGGTGACTCAGGGGCAGGTGGTACCCCGAGGGTTCCTGGGAGACTCCGAGTCTAGGAGGGTGGCCAAGGCCTCCGTAAGAGGAAGGCTCTTCCCTCTTTCACTTGCCCCGGCTCTGCCTGGTTGGGAATCCTAGAGCAAAGAAAGACGGCCAAGGGATGCCTGTAGATGGGCTGATGGAATGCCTGGTTCGACTTCTTTCCCAGCCTCTTCAGGGATATAACCCCCCACCGCCCCCCCCCAAAAAAAAAAAACCTAAGGCCCTGGGAAAGGCAATGCTGCCACTTCTGTTACTTAGGGAGGTGGTAACACAGGTGGCTTCTAGCCTTGTTCCCACTCACAGAGGAAGTTATGAGCCATGGGCTTTGCAGTAGGACCAATCTGGTTACGACATCCCCGCTGTGTGACCTCTAAGAAGTTCCTAAACTTTCGGGCCTCACTTTCCTTCTCTATGTAATGGTGATAATGATCCTATCTATCCCGGAGGAATATGTTAGCACTCAGTGAAATGACGCACACTGCCTAGCACACTGGGAGTGCTGAATAGATGTGATTGTCGCTAATGTTCCTGCGCTGTTGCTGACAGCCCTGAGCTTTGTTTCCATCCCTGCAGTTGCTGGGCCTGGTGGGGGTCCGGAAGGCACTGGAGTGGGTCTTCTCGCCACAGGAACTCCTCTGGCTTGATGAACTGATGCCAGAGAAGGAAAGGAGCACCCCTGAGAAGGGACTGGAGCCAGAGCACTCCTTCAGTGGAAGTGAGAGTGAAGATGTGAGCTCACGATGGGCCCTCGAAGGAGAAGGGGACGCTGGGGAAAGCACTGCCAGCCAGCAGTAACCCCTAAAGTCTAATATTTCTATTAAGCCTGAAGACCTTATCAATACGGTCGCTCCCCTTAGCTCTGTACTGACACAGGCACACTGAAAGGGTGAGGGGAATCTTTCTTCTTAGGGCAGGGGCCCATAGGGGTGGAAAGAGCCGGGGACACAATTCTAGAGGGCTTTCTCAACCCTGGTCTTGGTCACAATGTGGGTTTATATCCTTTCACTCTTTGGGTCCCTTTCTCTCTGCTGTCTCCATCTTTTTGTCTTTTTTCTTTTTTTGTCTATTCAAAACTCATCTTGAGATTTCTGTTCCACAGTCAGAGCTGATGTATCAGCCAAAGGCTCCGGAAATCAACATCTCTGTGAATTAGCTGGAACTGAGCATGAGGTGAGGGTGTGAGGGAAGCACCCCCTGGTGTCGAGAGTGGGGGTGGGGATGGGAGCTCAGACCTAGGAAACTTCTGGTGTGTTGACAAGCCCTGTTTTCTCTTCAAGCTCCAGTCCTCAAGAGCCCCAGGGTCCAGAAGAGGGTAGAACAGCCCCTCCGGAGGGAAGAAAAAACAAATGGAAGTGCCTGGGCTTGGCTCCCAGAGGCACTAAAGTATGGCCAGTAGAGGGAGCTCAATCTCATACCAAACTGAACGTGGAATTTGGAGGTGTGGATGGGAGGGACGCAGTGACAGAAGAATGGGAAAGAGAGGGGAGGAGGAGAGGGAGGACCAATCTCCTGGCTGTTTTCCTTTGCCTTTGGAGGCTCTGCCCTAGGCTCCTGAGAACCACCCTCCAGACCAGCGGAGGGATTCTCTGCCACTTGCCCTCTTTGCCATTTTTTCATTATATTCATCCACTCATCAAAACAGCTTCTGAGTACTTACGAAGTACTAGAGATTCAGTAGTTAGGACAATCATGGTCCCTGACCTTGGGAAGTTAAAACCCCAGTGGGAAGGACAAACAGGCAACTTGCTAGAGTGGGGTAGGGCAAGCTGTGTGAGCACAGGCCTCTAAGCCTTTCTTGGAAGGTGGTAAAAGTAGGGTGGTGGGAGTCGGGGAGCCTACCAAGAGGAAGTGGTCTCATCCTGACCGCTGTGGTTGGGTGTCGTCCAGCAAGGCAAAGGGTTGTCAGTCCGATCCCTGGTCAGGGCCTGGCCCTGCGTGCAAGAGGCAATCAATTGATGTTTCTCTCCCATTCTTCTCCCTACCCTTCCCCTCTCTCTAAAAATGAATAAATAAAATCTAAAAAAACCCAAACAAACAGAGGAAGTTGTCTATAACTTGAAATATGAAGAATGAATAGAAGCTAGACAGGACAAGCTAAGGGCACAAAATATACAAAGCCTGGAAATCCCTCCCCCATAAGCTGAACATTCTTTCGGGCCACAGAACACCCTCTTCTCCATGCCTCTCAGAACCCAAGAAAGAGCTCACCACCGCAATAGAAAATTCAGGGGCTATGAGGAGATTCAGTGGCTGGCCCAGAACAAACTCTGCTAGGATTTCCTTATCCCCTGTCAGGCTTCACTCTGTTTTTGCCCTACTATGTACCTGAGCACTTGCTTTGACCCACGGTGTCTTCTCTGAGTCCACAGGTGTTCACTCAGGAAGTCAGGACGATGTTTGCCTTGGCTTTACTGCCAGATGCTCAGTCAGCTGGGAACCTGGAACAATGGTTCAAGGCTGGAAGGCAGCTGGCCAAGACCTCAGTCACCCTCCCGAGCTGGGGTGGAGAGCAGCAGGGAACAGGCAGGTCTGCTTTGCGGTTAGGAAAGGCTGGTAAGCCAGAGGACTGACCAAGTCCCATTCACGCTCTGCCCGAACAGGGCTCCTGAGTCCAGAAGCCCTTCCCATTCTGAGCTTGTTATCCTCACAAATCCTCATTTACAGAATTGATGGGTTGTAGGGAACTCTTCTCAGCTTGCAAAAGAGAGACAAAGTCCCTCTTTCTAAAATAAATATTCCTCTATTTGAAACTGTTTTTTTTTGCAAATAAAAATACAGAACTGTGTACTTGTGAAATGGAAACCATCCTAGAGATAACCAGAATCACACTTGAGTGTATATTGTTCACTTTTATTCCAATGGACACATTAATATTTTTATTAAAATGGGGTTACACTGTTGAGTTCTTTAACATGCTTGTCATTGAATATGCATTGGATATTTTATACACACACACACACACACACACACACACACCCCTCATTCTTTTTTGTCATCTGCATAGAATAAATAACCTTTACATTGAAGGAGATATATATATATATACATATATATATATATACACACAAAAGAATACATAAATGTCTTTGGAAAATGCAAGAATTTCTCCAGAGTATATACCTAGGTGTGAAAATAAAGAGTGACAATAAAATTATGCTTGTGTGTCCAACACTTGTATTATGAACTAGGGTATTTCTAGTCCTTCAGAAGCCCCTCTGAATGTTTCTCCCAGATTCCATCCCCAATTCCAGGTGAATGCTATCTAAATTTTATGTAATTATTTTCTTGCTTTTCTTTATAGTTACACATCCATTTCTGTATTTTTATGTATTTATTATTTGGTCTATTTGTGAATGTTATATAAATGGAATCATTGTGTACAAATTCTTTGGTGACTGCTTCTTTCACTCAACATCGTTCTGTGAACCAGTCACGTGGATGCAGGCAGCCGTGGTTTGTTCCTTCCCACTGCTGCGCTGCACTCCACGGTATGACCACCACAGGGTAATTACCCATTCTTCTGCTGACTCACTGGCGAAGCCATCTGAACCTGGTGCTTGCTTTGTGGAAAGTTTAAGCTGATTCAAATTCCTTGATGGTTATAGGATTCATTCTAAAAAGTAAAGACTTCGTGGTTTTTTTTTTAGAGCAGTTTTAGTTTTGTATAGGATTCTCAGACTCTATTTCTTCTTTAGTCAGTTTTGGTAAATTGCATTTTTCTATGAATCTATGCATTTCACTTTTCATATTTATTGGCATAGAATTATTTTTTATCTGTTTAATATATGTAGCACATTTAGCTATTTAGATATGGTTCCCTTATTATTTTAAATATTATTATACATTCTATTTTTTACTCTTGGTTCCTCTTTACTGAAGAGTGTCTATTTTACTAATATTCTCAAATAACTAACTTCTGGCTTTATTGATTTTCTCTACTGAATATTTTTCTATGTTGTTAATTTCTTCTATTATTTCCTTTCATTTTCTTTTGGTTTATTCTGTTGTTTTTCTAACATCTTAGATCATTGTTTTGAGCCTTACCGGTAGTTACCTCCTAACCCTGTAGCAGTAAGCACTATATTTTCTTCAAAGGACTCCTTTATCTGCACCCCACAGTTCTGATACATTGCTCTCATTATCATTGTTTTCTGAGTATTTTTTAATTTTTACATGATTTACTCTTTGACCCAAAAGTTAAGTGCATTTTAAAATTTTCCAAATATATATTTTTCCCTTTAATTATCTTTCTGCAACTGATTTCTAACTGAATTGCATTTAGAGATTTGTGAGGTTAACTTTATGGTCTGGCATGTGGTCATTTATGTAAATGTTACATGTGTGCCTGAAAATGTTTATTCTCCAAATTCTGGAACAGTTTTCAATCTATTCTATCAGGCTAGCCTACTAATTGTACTGTTGAAAATGTTCTATATATTTCATGACTTTTTCTGATCTGTTTAAACTGTCAAATAACAAATAGGTATATATGTTAATATACCTATTGTGATAATGAATCTGTCAACACCTCCTTGTAAATCTGTTAACTTTGCCTTTATTTATTTTTTAAAGCTGTGTTATTGGGTGCTTTCTAGTTTAAATTGTTCTATCTTCCTGGTTAATTGATCCTTTTGCTATTCTGTAATGGTCTTACATTGTGGTGACCAGTAATGATCTCTGCTTAAAAGTTATTTGGTCTGCTAGCAAAATAGTTAAATCAGTTTTCTTTTGGTTAGAATTTACCTATATTATATATTTATATTCTTTGAATTTTAGTCTTTCTGTGTTCTTATTTTTAGGTATATCTACTATAACCAGCACATAGCCATATTTAGTTTTTTTAAAAAAAAATCCAATTTGACAATCTGGCTTTTAGTTGGAAAACTCAGTATATTTACATCTAGAGCAATTACTAATATATTTAGTTTTGTTTTATTTGGTTTTTCTTTTGTCCTGTTTCTCTGTTTCTTTTCCCTTTTCAATTTTTCTTGCCTTATTTTGGATTGATTGAGCTATTTTTGCCTTTTCTTTTCCACTTTACCTCCTCTACTCATTTGGAATATGAGAAAAAGGGAAGTCAAGGATGATTCCTGTACTTTTGGCTGAAGCAACAGGAAGAAAGGAATTGCCACTCACTGAGTTCATATCAGGGCATTTTAAGTATGATGCCTTTTGGACAATATTGTGGCATTTTAAGTATGATGCTTTTTAGACAGTTAATATTGGGGCATTTTAAGTATGATGCCTTTTAGACAGTTAATATTGGGGCATTTTAAGTATAATGACTTTCAGATAGTTAAGCAGAGATGGCAAATAGGCAGCTGGACCTGCAAATCTGAAGTTCAGGGGACAGGTATGAATCAGAGACAAAAATTTGTAAGTTTACTGGATCTCAGTTATATTTAAAACGTACTAGATAAGGTTGCCAAGGCTGTGGATGAAGTTAGAGATGTAGGGATCAAATCTTGGAATGCTCCAACTTTAAGAGCTGGAAGGTTGAAGAGCAACCAGGAAAGGAAGGAAGAGACAGGAGTGGGGAGTGACACAGAAGCCAAAACCAGGAGAACGTGGTGTCATCCTTGACATAAAGAAAATGTTTCAAGGGAAAGTATTTCTGGTTACTGTTCGCTTTGGAGTCATTTTAACTTCTCACTTCTATGCCAGTTCACGTAGGTTTTTAAAGTTAAAAAATTATATTTAAATTAGCATCTTATTGTTTTAGTTAGGAGGTTGTTCAGAGATTTAAATCTATACAATGACAAAAATAGAAATTCTGATGGCCCTTTTTAATGTTATAAAGAAAAGTCTACTATGATAGTCTAAGTATCTACTGACTGAGAGAAATACATAGCAAAAGTATTATTTAAATTTAGATAATTGCACATTTACTTACTTCAACAGCATCTACACGTTGTTGAAAATATCTTTTTTTTTTCAAGATTTTATTTATTTTTAGAGATGGGAAGGGAGGGAGAAAGAGAGAGAGAGAAACATCAATGTGTGCTTGCCTATTGCATGGCCCCCACTGAGGACCTGGCCTGCAACCCAGGCATGTGCCCTGACTGGGAATTGAACCTGTGACCCTTTGGTTCACAGCCCGTACTCAATCCACTGAGCTATGCCAGCCAGGGTGAAAATATCTTCATTTAGATTTGCTTATTTAAACAGTCAACAAATACTTATTGAACATGGACAATGTCCTGTCAGATAAGGTTTTTGACTTCATAGAGCTGACATTATAGTGAAGGAGAGCAGTCATAAGCAACAAATAAGATAATCTCAGATAATGGCAAGTACTCAAAAGAAAATAGAACAGGGTAATATGATAGGAACTGGGAAAAGACATTATTAAGATGGATGTTTGAGGAAGGCCTCTCTGGGTAAGTGACCTTCAGGTTGAGACCTGAGTGACAAGGAATCGGGCAAATTATCATCTGCCTGCAGTCAAGGCGTGGTAAGCACATACGTGAATTTAAGTGCTCTTCTGTCCTTGGATGGGGAACCCCTGTCATAAGGGAAAGCGTTTGAGGTCACCACTGCCTTCAAACTGAGCCCTTAGCTTGCTCGGTCCAGGCCGTGAGAGTCTTAGATATTCCTTTCCTGGCGCTAACTCACAGGCTTCAGTTTTCTGTCAGTAAAACAGGGCCAAAAGCCTAGATTCTAGGGTACTTCCAGGGTTAATTGATGCCTGTAACATTCTTTAAGATCTTTAATTAAAAGACTCAGGTCTGCACAGAGGGTTATTAGAGACTTCCAAACCCTAGGGAAAATCTCGCCCTATCAGTAACCTAGGCCCATCCTTCCCAGCCTGCAGCTGTTGGACAAGGGTTCTTACACTTGTGTGGGCATTAGAATCACAAGTTGTTATAATATGAATTCTTAGGCTTTTTGTCTGGATTCTGAGTTTTTGTCTTAGTTCTGGGTTCTTCTATCCCTTTATCCAGTGTCTCATGCTTTCCAACACTCTAGATTTTTGTCTTTGCAAATGGACTTGAGTGTGCCCTTGTGCAGATATAGTATGATCTGAGACATCTTTGGTCACTTTTCCCAAAGCAATGCAGGGCAGAGATTGGGGGGGGCAGAAATGTGTCTGTTTCTACCTCTCAGATGTAGACAGATGTTAGGAGGAGGGTTTGAGGGAAACCTTTGAATGAAGGGAGGGAGGAACTGTGGACTGGTGCAAAATGGGAGAAGGTGAATACAAGGAAAGTAATCCTAGTCTGAGGGCCAGTTCACTGCTTCTTACCTCTCTTCCTGGTGCTGAATCCCTACTATAGGGGCTGTCTAGGTCTTGAATGAATGATTGATCAATTGATTGATTCATTCATTCAGTCAACAAATATGTATTAAATATCTATTATATGCCAGGCAGTGATCTATGTGAAGGAATTCAGTGTCAAGTGAAACAAGATCTCTGCTCTTCATTCTAGTAGGGAAGATAGAAAATAAATAAATATAATAATATATACACAAGATAATTTCAGACAGTGATATAATGGAATAATAATATAGTGTAATACAATGATATAGGCTAATGTGATAAAGAGGGAGGGTTGAGTGGGTGACTATTTTAGGTTGGGGGTAGTGAGGGCTTCTCTAAGAAAATAACACTTGAGCAGAGACCTGAATGACAAAAAGAAGTTAGTCTTAGGAATGGGGGGAGGGAGCAGAGTGGAAGCACTTTGGCAAAGGGAATATCAGTTCAAAGGCTCTCAGGGAGGAAGGATTTCACAATGTTTGAGAAACTGAGAGAAGACATATGTAGCTAGAGTGGAGGAGTGAAGGAGAGAACATTGCAAGATGACGTTGAGGAGGAGGAGGATTAGGGTTGTAGGCTACCATAATGGATACCTTGGAAGAGGTAGTGTGGGTGAGGCCTTTTCCCTGGGGTAAGAACAGTAGAGGCCAATCCAGAATAGTCAAAATGATCTTGAAAATGAAGAACCAATTTGGAGGACTCTTATTTCTTATAGATATCAAGTTTCTTATTTCAAAGCTACAGAAATCAAGACAGTGTGGTACTGGGAGAAAGAAAGACATATAGAATTGACAGTCCAGAAACCGACCCTCACACTTATGGTCAATTAATTTTTGATGAGAGTGCCAAGACAATTCAACAGTGAAAGAACAGTCCTTTTAACAAATGGTGTTGGAAAACTGGATATCTGTATGCAAAAGAATGAAGTTGGATCCTACCTCATACCACATGCAAAAAGTAACTCAAAATGGATTAAAAACATAAATGTAAGGGCTAAACCACTTCTTCTTGGAAGAAAACATAGGTGTAAGTCTTTGTGACCTTGGATTTGGCAATGGTTTCTGAGATGACACCAAAAGCACAAATAACAAAACAAAAAAATAAATTGGACATCATCAAACTGAAAAGTTTTGTACTCTAAATGACACTATCTGGAAAGTGAAGAGACAACCCACACAATGGGAGGAAATATTTGCAACCATATGTCTGTTAAGAAACTTTATCTAGAATATATACAACTTATAACTTAATAAAAAGACAAAAATCCAAATTTAAAAATGGACAAGGGATCTAAGCAGATGTTGATCTGAAGAAGGCATATGTATGGCCAGTGAACACATGAAGAGATGCTCAACATCACGAGCCATCAGGGAAACACAAAGCAAAACCATAATGAGACACCATTCACACCCCACCCACTAGAATAGCTAGAAATGATAAGTATTGGTGAGGATGTAGAGAAATTAGAACCATCATACATCACTGGTGGAAATGTAAAATGATGCAGCAGCCCTGGAAAACAGTGTTCCTCAAAAAGTTAAACATAGAATTACCATATGATCTAGTAATTCCACTCCTAGGTATATGGCCAAAAGAATTGAAAGCAGGGGCTGAAAAAGATACTCGTACACCAATGTTCATGGAGGTGTTGTTCATGACAGCCGAAAGGTGGAAGCAATCCAAATGACTTAACAACTCAAATTGATGGATACACAAAACATAGTACATCCACACAGTGAAATATTATTCAGCCATAACATGGAATGAAACACTGATTCATGCTACCATATGGATGAACCCTGAAAACCTCATTCTAAGCAAAAGAAGCCAGTCACAAAGGACCATGTTATATAATTCCATTTATATGAAATATCCAGAATAGGCAAATCTGTAAAGACAGAAAGTAGACTGTTGTTTACCTAGGTCTGGGGACCTGGGGGATTGCTAAGGGGTAGTGGATTTCTTTTTAGGAGTGATGAGAATGTTCTCAGAATTGTATGACTCTGTGAATATAACAAGAGTCATTGAATTACTTTCGTTGAATTGTGTGATATGTGAATTAAATTTCATTAATGCTGTTTAAAAATTTTTTGTTTAAGGTGGGAGACAGGGCCTGTGATATAATTAGCAGGCCACAACAAAAAGGCCAAAAATCTGTAGGGCCTCCAAGACCCAAGGAATTACCACTGCTGGGCAAGAACTGGGGAATTCTCTGACACCAGCTCCAGGAGCCTACTAGCTAAGTGAACCCAAGGGATGAACTACGGCCTTGGGAGGTTTCTCTAGGTTGTTTTCAGAACTCTGTATTTGTTCATCTCCTATGAATATATCCCTGTCCAAAGGGGATAATGTGTAGTGATCACAAACTAGAGTTCTGTTCCCTCTCTTGCTCTTCTGCTTCTTTCAGTGACAATACATTCATTTCATTTTTAAAAAAGATTTTATTTATTTATTTTTAGAGAGAGGGAAAGGGAGGAAGAAAGAGAGGGAGAGAAACATCAACATGTGGTCGCCTCTCGCAAGCCTCCAACTGGGGACCTGGCCCGCAACCCAGGCATGTGCCCTGACTGGGAATCAAACTGGTGACCCTTTGGTTTGCAGGCAGCACTCAATCCACTGAGCCACACCAGCCAGGGCAAATTTCAGAGTCTTAGCTCCAATATGGACATATTTCCTGTTTATTAATAACCATAGACTCACAGAGCTGGCAGATCACCTTATCTGTAAGAAGCAGAAACTAAGGGTCCAGAAAAGGAGAGTTACCTGTTCAATCACACAGCCAGTAAATGGCATAGAGGGGACTCAAATCATTACTGTAAATTCCCTGTGCTAGTGACTATATCCCTAATGACTTAGTAATAGCCTAAAGAAGGACAGGGCTCAGGCCAGGGGGAGGGGATGGATGGTAGGAAGGCAAGGGGAAGGGTAGGTGGAGTTGGAGGTAGAAGGGGAGGTATGTGGTAAAGTAGAAGTTGTTACTATTTTGGTTAACATTTTTGTCTCTTTAAGCTTGATTTCTTTCCATGATGGCCTTTTCTAGTTAACCAGGTGGTTCTGTGGCATAAAACAGCTTGTTGGTTCTTAAAGGTCATTGAAGGGTTTAGTCCATTTAAAGAAATGGGCCAGAGCAGCTGGAAGGGAATATGAATGTTGCTGTTTTAGGGGATGCCCCTGGCACCTCTGCCAGAGTGGACCTGCTGTGGCCCCTGACAAATGGCTCTTACCATCTGACTCACTCTCACCTGCCCGTTCCTAGTCCCTCTCTTCACTCTGCACACCATTGCCCCCAAGTCCTGTCTGGAGACTTAGAGAAGGAGGAGGAGGGAAATCAGTGCCTTTTCCCTTTCACAGATTCACCAGAGACATCCAGAGCACAGTTCAGAGCTCTTGCTCCCAAGCTCTGACTGCTGGGCTAAAGATGAGAGTGGCTGAGTGGGAAAAGACTAAAAATCCAGCGGTTTCCATAGGTCATCTCCTCCGTTCTTCTGCCTCCATTGGAACTGCTATACATAACTGCACTAGTTCTGAAACTTTTTGGTCTCTTAAAAATTATTAAAGACCCAAAGAGCTTTTATTTATTATTTAAGAATCAAAGAGCTCTTGTTTATTATATGTAGGCTTTACCCATCAATATTGACTATATTATAAATCAGAACTGAGGAATTTTTAAATATTTGTAAGTTCAATTCATAAATGTGAACATAAGTAACATATTTTTACAAAAAAGTATTTTTCAAAACAAAAGAATTTAATGAGAAGATTGGAATTTCTAATGTCTGGATTAAAAGACAGATGGATTCTCATATCTGCTTCAGTATTCAGTCAACTGTAATACAGTGTGTTGGTTGAAAAGTGTGAAGAAAATCTGGACTGATACACATAAATAGTTGGAAAAGAGAGGAATATTTTAATGGCTTTTCAGATAATTGTGATTATTCCTGTTCATACCACACCAAAAATTAAACAACCATTAGTTTTGTAAAGGTTGAAACCATACTATAAACTTTTTGCACTCTGTTACATTAAAATCCACTGGCCTATCTTTGGATGATTCTTTTACTCATGCGTCGTTTTGTAAAGTCATGCTTTGGTCATCTGGGAAATCTTGGTTCACTGAGTAATGCAGATCTTGCAAATATTGATGTATTTTATTATATAAAAAACACATTGGTTAATAACATCACCTATCGCATCAGAAAAATCTTTACATTTTGAGAAACTGTCAACCAATGGCAGGGAATACAATTTTCCAAAATCCTCACTTTCACCCCAAAGCTTGAATTTTATATTTGGAAACAAATACTGTCGGCTATTTTCCTTCAAGTGGCAGGCTCCAGAAAGTGTCTGCCAAATACACGTCTGACGTACCAAAATTCACGTTAGTCACTCTCTCAAGGAAATACGGTGTTCCGTCAGAAAGTGGTTAGTTCAGCTTGCAAATGGAATAGTTTTACAAGTGTTTTTTCTGAGACAATCAATGCACACTACTTGAGACAACTGATGTACTTGAAAAAGCCAACGTATGGCAGAAGTGCTCTCCGTGTCCTTCCCATTCCCTCACATTGGATTTTTAAAATACAGGTACTCAAGGGTTGAGTTTTAATAAAATTAATTTTTCTGGCGTCATTAAGGACATCCTTAGTAAAACTGGCTTCCCACTCCTTAGAATGCTCTAAGACTACATTCACTACTAACAGTGTGATACTGTTGCCCAAAGCACCAGCAATTTTTACCCACCATTGTTTTTGTACTATCAGTGCAAAAATCAACACAGTGGAAAGTAACATTTATAGAATTACAATGGAAAGTTTTGATTTCTTGGACTCCCTGAAAAGGCCTTGGGGCCTCCAGGAGCCTACAGACCATACTTTGAGAACTTGGACAATGTAAGTGTTGAGTATGTGTGTATATGTTGAAATACACGTAAAATATTTCTCCCCTAAGTTCACATTTCTCTGAGTTAAATATAATTCCCTAGATCTGATGTGAAAAAGTGCCAATGTCAGGGTTTAAGAGGGTCCTCTAGTGGAAAGTTTCAGGGCAGAGCCGGAACCACATTTTTTCTTACAGCTTTTGTGATCTTGTCCAGACTCACGTCTCCAATAGACTCTCTAGGTATTCTTTTGGGGCAGTAGCAGACACCATGCCATTTCCTAGGGGAAGAAGATCAGGGAGGTGGCGGTGTTAACTGCCCTGCAGGTGAACGCCATGCTGCGTCTCCTGATTTATGGGCCTGCCTTGATGAGCAAGGGGTGTGGTAAACTAAGTTGAGTTCAAACACTCCACAAGAGCCTGCAAGATCTTCAGAGTGACTCAGTCTCACTTATAAGTCAAAATTGCTCCAGAGTTGGAATTCTGGGCTTGCTTTCCTAACATTGGTAAGCAATGATGTACTTCTGTTTTTAATAGGAAATATAGGGTAATGGATGGGATCATGTAGGTCACCTCAGAGATAGTCCTGGGAGATACCCTCATGCCCAGTCTTCTAGTTCTTTCTTTATTAAAAAGGGGAGTGTGAAAACTACATGACTCCTCGAGGATCCTTGTAATTCGAAAGCACTGATTCACTACATGCCAGACCACCGTGACCTGGAGAATAAGTTGATTCTTGCTGGGGGGATTACTATGTAACTGTTCTCCTTTCAGGAAGTGCTCAGACCATGAGATTCCAAACTTTTGCCAGTCCTGGGACCTTCTAAATTCTGTGACAGAATGCCATGGTACCAGCCAAGGACAGCTTCTAGAGAAGGTAGTTGTGGCTGCCCAAGTTGCAGGGTACAAGAGGATATATGAATCAGGATGTTTGGAGTGGTTAGCCTCAGGTTTCCCAAGTGTGGAACAGGAGGTTGGAACTTCATCGTAATGTACTTGGTACTGTTGATTGCAGGTTCTTAGAACCCTATTCTTATCAAAGAGCTTATAGCTGAACCCTTATACACTGGCTGGTATTTTTTCTTCAGTGTGATTCTTGGCCTTACCTTTTAATTAGTACTGAGAGGTGGAAGGAAGCTCACAGAATTGCTGCAATAACTCATATTTTCAGTATGCATTGTCCAGTGGAGGCCCAAACACAGGGTCCTGCACAAATAATGCCCATTTTTTATTACAAAATCTTTTATTACAAAAATCATAAGCATGTAATTCTGCAACAACAGTATCACACTCAAGCACACCATATGACATTTTAGGTGAAATATTGAAATTAAAACTATAAATTATTACATCCATATTATTATCCCTACCAACCACACTCAAGCAGGTTA
Organism: Trachops cirrhosus; assembly: GCA_028533065.1. Taxonomy (NCBI): domain Eukaryota; kingdom Metazoa; phylum Chordata; class Mammalia; order Chiroptera; family Phyllostomidae; genus Trachops; species Trachops cirrhosus. The sequence continues at coordinate 25,131,296 of CM052546.1, read as the reverse complement.
CTTCTGCCTGATGCTGGATGATACTCACAATGGATTCACCTGGGGGAAAAGTGGCTTAACCTTCATTGCTAACCACATGACCTTTCTGCAGAGAGATGCTTCCTTTTGAAAAAAAAAAACGCTGAAACTTGACATCTTAAAAATATTTTTTCCCAATTACAGGAGATACTTAGCTGTGTTCCTGTTTAGCATGTTTCTCTTGAGGGTTTCTGGCTGATTTCCCATGTAATGTCCTTTATTGGCTAAGTTCTTCTTCTTGCTGTCTGAAACCAAACACATGCAGTGAACCCATCATCATCTTCTTCATCTGAAAAATAATTGTTCCGTCTATGGCCACACCACCCTGGATGCGCCCGATCTCGTCTGAAAAATAATTGTTCCTGCTTAATTTTCCTACCACTGCCAATAAATATCCCATTTCATTAACCCCCTGATGTTACACCTGTAGTGACTGTTTTCCTACAAACTTTATTAATTTTTTCTGATCACATTACTTAAAGAAAAACTAAATTCACAACTATGTAAATTAAATAAAAATCACCCATTACCATCCATAGATAACTTTGGTCTGGTGTATGTCATTTTTTTAAACAAAGATTTTACTTATTCATTTTTAGAGAGAGGTGAAGAGAAAGAGAATGAGAGGGAGGGAGAGGATTATCAATATTCATGCGCCCTGTACCAGGGACCTGTACCAGGGACCTGGCCCACAACCCACACATGTGCCCTGACTGGGAATTGAACTGGTGACCCCTTGGCTTGAAGTCCACTCTCAATCCATTGAGCTACACCAGCGTATGTCATTTTGATGTATGGGGATATCCTATTCATTTTATTTCATATTATATTTTATATGCTATTATAGTTTTTCTAATTCCCCCCCCATTGCATCCCTCCACCCCCACTCCCTCAGACAATCCCCACACCATTCTTCATGTCCATGGGTCATGCATATAAGTTCTCTGGCCACTCCATTTCCTATACTGTACTTTACATCCCCATGGCTTTCTGCAATTACCTATTTATTTCTGCTTCCTAATCCCCTCACTAATTCACTCATTCCTCCATAACCCCTCTCCCACCTGGCAACCATGAAAATGCTCTCTGTGTCCATGATTCTGTCTCTGTTCTTGTGTGCTTAGTTTGTTTTTTAGATTCAATTGTTAATAGATATGTATTTTTTGCCATTTTATTGTTCACAATTTTGATCTTCTTTTTCTTAAATAAGTCCCTTTAACATTTCATATAACAATGGTTTGGTGATGATGAACTCCTTTAGTTTTTTCTTGTCTGGGAAGCTCTTTATCTGTGCTTGGATTCTAAATGATAGCTTTGCTGGCCACAGCAATCTTGGTTTTAGGTACCTGCTCTTCGTGACTTTGAATATTTCTTGCCAGTCCTTTCTAGCCTGCAAAGTTTCTTTTGAGAAATCAGCTGACAGTCTTACAGGGACTCCCTTGCAGGTAACTAACTGCTTTTGTCTTGCTGCTTTTAAGATTCTCTCTTTATCTTTAACCTTTGGCATTATCATTATGATGTGTCTTGGAGTGGGCCTCTTGCATCCATCTTGTTTGGGACTCTCTGTTCTTCCTGGACTTAATGTCTATTTCCTTCACCGAATTAGGAAAGTTTCTTTCATTATTTTTTCAAACAGATTTCCAATTTCTTGCTCTTTCTCTTCTCCTGCTGGCACCCCTATGATGTGAATGCTGGAATACTTGAAGTGGTCCCAGAGACTGCTTACACAATCCTCATTTTTTAAAATTCTTTTTTCTTCTTGTTGTTCTGATTGGTTGTTTTTTGCTTCCCTATGTTCCAAACCATTGATTTGATTCTCAGCTTCATCTACTCTACAGTTGTTTCCTTGCAAATTGTTCTTTATTTTAATCAGTGTATCTTTTGTTACTAACTAGATCTTTTTTATGCTGCTGAGGTCCTCACTAAATTCCTTGAGCATCCTTATAGTCAGTGTTTTGAACTCTGCATGTAATAGAGAGCTTATCTTCATTTTTTGTAGTTCCTTTCTTGGAGTTTTGATCTCTTCTTTCATTTGGGCCATGATCTTTGTCTCCTCATTTTGGCAGCCTCCCTGTGTCTGTTTGTATGTATTAGGTAGATCTGCTATGACTCTGTCTTGGTAGTGTGGCCTAATGTAATAGGTGTCCTGTAGGGTCCATTGGCACATCCTCCCCTATCATCCAAGCTGGGTACTCAAGGTGCACTCTTAGTATGGGCTGAGTACACCCTCATCTTGTAGTTGAGCCTTGATTAGAGCTGGCAGGTCAATGGGAGGGATTTACCCAGGCCAGTCAGCTGCAAGAACTAGCTATGACCACTAACCACCACCCTTTGCCCTGCGTGGAGGATAAGCTGTGCAGAGCCAGGGTGGTGGTGCTCCAATGTGGTCTGTAGCAGTCCACTGGGTATGCAGGCTCTGGGGTCTCCAGGGTGGTGCAGGCCAAGGTCAGCCCCACCTATTTTCTTTCCAGGGCCACCCTGCATGAGCTATAAAGCAATATGAGATGGCTGCTACTTGTGTTGGGCTTGGAGATTCCCAGAAGCCAAGCTGTGAATCTAGTGCTGCTAGTGCTGGGTCTGGGACCTCTTAGCAAGAGGTACAGGGCCTCAGGGCTGGAGGCTTACTGAGGCTGGCTATTGCTTCTTTGATAGGATTTAGGAAGCTGTGAAACATGAAGCAAGACCAGCCATTTATGTCTTGGGTGGGCCCATAATTGGGTGGGATGGAGTCTCGGGGATCTCCACAGTGAGGCAAACAGTGTTAGTCAGGTTGATGGAGTCTTAGATATGGTATCCGCCTGCCTGCTCTGTGGCTTTTCTGAGGGAAGGTTCAGAAAAGGGACAATGGCTTCTATCCACCTTTCTGTCTAGGAGAAAGCTGTCCTCCCACACTGGCCTTGATGCCAGACACGCCAGTTCTTCCCTGTATGACACTGGTGCATTTCAAGCTGCTGCCCTGGTGCTGGAGCTCAGAGGAAGTGAGTCTGAGTAAGTGGGTTCTTTAAGGGGAACTGTTTGGGTCTCCAGAAGTATCATCTACTGACACAATCCCTGCTGTTTTTTTGCAGCCAGAAGTTATGGGAACTTATCTCCCTGGCACTGGAACCCTGGGCTAGGAGCCTGGTATGGAGCAGGGGCTCCTCGCTCCTGAAATATCCCTCTCAAATTTTTATCCACCACATGTGGATGTGGGACCTGCCCGTTCTGCATCTCTGCCCCTCCTACAAGTCTGGATGGATGTGGTTTCTTTAATTCTGTAGTTGTCAGCCTGCCATTCAGCTTTAATTTCTGATGGTTCAAAGTGATGGTTGTTCTATATTTTAGTTGTGATTCTGATGTGGTTGTGTGAGGAGGTGAGCTGTGTTTACCTATGTCACCATCTTGACCAGCAGTATTAATGAACTCTTAAAGATAAATTCCTAGAAGTCCAAAGGAATAGACATTTTTAAAAAGATTTTATTTATTTTTTAGAGAGAGAGGAAGGGGGTAGAAAGAGAGGGAAAGAAACATTGATGTGCGAGAGAAACATTGATCAACTGAGGACCTGGCCAGCAACCCAGGCATGTGCCCTGACCAGGAATCAAACTGGTGACCTTTCAGTTCACCGGCTGATCTTCAACCCACTGAGCCACACCAGCCAGTGCTAAAGGAATAGGCATTTTACAACATAAACTTTTATAAGAAAATAGATCTTGAACATTCTCATCACAAGAAAAAACTATGTGAGACGTATGTTAATAAAATTGATTGTGGTAATCATTTTGCAATATGTACATATATCAAATTATTATGTTGTATACCTTAAACTGCAGCAATGTTCATGTCATTTATATCTCAGTAAAACTGGAAAACGTTTTAATTTTTAATAAAAATACATAATTAAAAATAAAAATGTGAAATTTTAGAAAACTTTAGATTTAAAAGAAAAGCTGTGTAGATAGTACAGAGAGTTCCCATACCGTTTCCTCAATTACCAACATATTACATTAGAAGAGTTCATTTGTCACAATTAATGAACCAACAATAATACATTATTATTAGCTAATTGATATGTTATTATTAACTAAGATCAATACTTAATCAGGTTTCCTTTATGTTTACCTCATGTCCTTTTTCTGTTTCAGGGTCCCATCCAGGATACAATATTACATTTAGTCATCATGCTTCCTTAGTCTCCTCTTGACTGTGACAGTTTCTCATACTTTTCTTGCACACAGTATCAAGGATACACACTGTCAACAGGACTTATCACTGTTGTGGATCACCTGGCTGAGGCAGTGTCTGCCAGGTTTCACCCCCAACTTCCATTTTGGAAGAATGTCCCTTTGCACAGCCCACGCTTAGGAGAGGGGAGTTAACGCTTCACCTCCTTGAGGGCAGAGTATCTACATAAATTTGGGATTCTTTTCAATGGAAGATTTATCTATTCTCCCCATTTATTTATTCAATCATTTATTTATATTCAGATGGATTCGTGCATATTGATGTTTACTTCAGGTTATAATCCAATACTATTTATTTGCTCAAATGTTTCAGCTTTGGATACTGACAACTCTCCATTAGCTCCTGTATCTCTTTGATATACCCTCATTATTGTGTGTGTCTATGTGTGTGTGTCTATGTACGTGTGCATTCGCACATGTGGGTGTGTTTAGCACCTTCCTACTTTCTGGCATTGTAAGATGCTCCAGGCTCAGCTTGTACGCTGCCTGCCCCATCCCAGAACCAGCCATTTTTCTCCAACAAGCCATGGTTTCTTTTACTGAAGAATGATAATAAAAAACAAGATTTGGGTACAAGGTCTGAATGTTGCTACTGGAGTGTCATTGCTTCTAGGTCTGCTCAGCTGACAGAGCAAGGAAAAATATGCGTGTATACTATCTGTGTACATACATATACCTATACGTGTTTTTACATGTATCCACTTGTAACTATATTAAACTAAATATGAGTTCATACTGATGCCTCCAACTCTAATCCATTACCCCATGGATCATTTAGCCTCCTCTGCTTGCTAATCTGTAATCTCTCACTTCAACGGTGAGAAACTATGCCCCTAGCATCTGCCATCCATTTACATAATTGTTCAATTCCAGTACACATAGGTAGTGGTTTCTGAACCGTTAATGTATATCCCCATGGGAAACAACTTTATCAACTACAGTACGTCTTACGTACTGCCCCCTTTGCCTTTGGTCTTGGAGCCACCACTCATTCCCAAACTTACGTAGGTCAGTACCTTTTTCTTTCACTCTCTTCAATGAAGTTGTTTCACAAATTTATGATACAATTAGATTCTTTTGTCATAGGCTTCATTCCATTCTGGAATTCCCTAATATACTAAATGATTTTTTAAAGACAAATGTTAGACCCAAAACCATAACAATCCTAGAAGAAAACATAGGCAGTATAATCTCAAACATTGCTCATAGCAATATTTTTTCTGATATATTCCCTCAGGCAAGGAAAACAAAAGAAAAAATAAACAAATGGGACTATGTCAAACTAAAAAGTTTTTGCACAGCAAAGGAAACCATCAACAAAATAAAAAGACAACCCACTGAATGGAAGAACATATTTGCTAATATATCTGACAAGGGGTTATAATCCAAAATTTCTTTTTTTTTAATTTACTTTTATTTTTTATTATTTTTTTAAAGATTTTACTTATTTATTTTTAGAGAGGGGATGAGAGGGAGAAAGAGAGGGAGAAAAACATCAATGTGTGGTTGCCTCTCATGTACCCCCTACGAGGTACCTGGCCTACAACCCAGGCACATGCCCTAGACTGGGAATTGAACCAGCAACGCTTTGGTTTGCAGGCTGGCATTCAATCCACCGAGTCACACTAGCCAGGGCTAATATCCAAAATTTCTAAAGAACTATAAAACTCAACACCAAAAACAAACAAACAAACAAACAATCCAATTTAAAAAATAGGCACAGGACCTGAATAGATACTTTTCTGAAGAGGATAAACAGATGGCCAATATACATATGAAAAGATGCTCAACCTCACTAATCATCAGAGAAATGTAAATTAAAATCACAATGAGCTATCACCTCATACCTGTCAAAATGGCTACCATCAACAAATCAACGAACAGGTCCATTTCTCCATCTGGAAGGACATTGGTGTTGAGAATACAAAGCACTCCCAGTGCTTTGACAAAACCTCAGATGCGTGGCCTCCTGGCCAAGCGTCTGCGATTTCATCTTGTGGGAGCCATCCTTGTATCCCTGGGGGTTGCAGCTTCCTATAAGTTTGGTGTGGCTGAAAAAAGAAAGAAGGCATATGCAGATTTCTACAGAAATTATGATTCCAGGAAAGATTTTGAGGAGATGAGAAAGGCTGGTATCTGTCAGAGTGCGAAGTGATCTTAGAATGTAAAGAATTTCTCTGGGGTGAATTCCGTGGAAGGCTGTCACTGACTTGTGTTCCTGAACTATGAAACATGAATATTTGAGCTAAGGAAAAGTTTCTCTTGATAAATAAACAATTAAGAAATAAAAATAAATAAGTCAACAAACAACAAGTGCTGGTGAGGACGTGGGGCAAGGGGAACCGTTTTGCACTGTTGGCGGGAATGCAGATTGGTGCAACCACTGTGGAAAGCAGTGTGGAGTACCTTAAAAAATTAAAAATGGAACTGCCTTATGACCCAGCGATTCCACTGCTGGGAATTTAGCCAAAGAAACACAAAACACTAATTCAAAAGAACATGAGTACCCCTACGTTCATTGCAGGATCATTTACAACCGTCAACATATGGAAGCAGCCCATGTCCATCAGTAGATGACTGGATAAAACAACTACGGGACATTTACACAATGGAATGCTATTCTACCATAAAAAAAGAAAATTTTACCATTTGTGACAGCATGGATGGACCCGGAGAACATTATGCTAAATGAAATAAGCCAGTTAGACAAAGACAAATACCATGTGATTTCACTCATATGAGAAATCTAATGAACAAAGTAAACTAACAAGCAATATAGAAACAGACTTACAGAGAGGAGGCTGACAACTCTGGGGGGAGTGGTTAGGGGATAGAAGGATTGAGCAAAATGTAAAAAGGACTCATGGACATGGACAACAGTGTAGTGATTGTGAGGAGGGGGTTATATAGGGGATAAATGCTAATGGAAAAAGTACAATAAAAATATTAAAAATTTCATACATTAAGGTTTACTTTGTACCATAAAGTTCTACGGGTTTTGACAAATACACAGTATTATGTATTTATCATTACTTTATCATAAAAAATACAATATCATATAGAATTTTATTACCCTAAAAAATTCCCTGTGCTTCATCTATTCAACCCTTCTCCCACCCCACCCACTGGCAGTCACTGATCTGTTTATCAGCTCCATGGTTTTGCCTTTTCCAAAATGTCATATAAACAGAACCATACAATACGCAGCCTTTTCAGACTGGCTTCTTCTACTTAGCAATATGCATTTAAAATTCATCTATATCACAAGAGCATGAAGGTTACCAAAGAGGAATGGTTGAGAGGAGGTTGGAGAGGGCAAGGGGAGACTAGACTATGTGTGGTAAGCACACAATGCAATATACAGATGATGTATCATAAAACTGTACCCTTAAAACATATAGTGTTATTAACCAGTGTCATCCCAATAAGTTTAATTAAAAAATAAAATTCATCTAAGCTTTTGCATGGCTTGATAATACATTTCTTTTTATTACTGAATAGTATTCCATCGTATGGCTGTAACACAATTTATCTGTTCACTTATTAAAGAACATCTAGGTTGCTTCCAGGTTTTGGTGATTAGGGATAGAGCTGCTATAAATATTTACATGCACAATATTATGTGGAGTTAAGTTTTCAAATCAGAGGGTAAATACCTAGGAGTGCAATTGTGGATTGTATAGTAAGACTATCTTTAGCTTTATAAGAAATTTCCAAACTTCCAAAGTGGCTGCACCAATTTGCATTCTTACCAGCAATGAGAGAATTCCTGTTGCTTTGCATTTTGCCAACAATTGGCATTGTCATTTATTCGGATTTTAGCCCTTCTAATAGCTGGAAATAAAAATTTAAAGAAAGGATCTTGATATACAAAGCCACATTTCTCTTCAGAAAGTTTGTATTTGAATTCTCTGGAGTAACTTTTGTTCTCATACTTCTTTGTTCCTCACATTTAATCAGACACCAAGTCACTCTGATTCTTTATGCTTGCTGACAGCTCCTTTTCCTGCATTCTGATGGCCACTCTTCTGATCCAGGCCTTCATTACCTCACACCTGGACTAACCGTAACATCACGACAGCTTGTTTCCTAGACTACAGTATCTCCTATTCCAACCCAACTCACACAACGAAGTCAAAATAACAACAAATCGTAATCTTCTTCTAACAGTTTTTATTGCGGTAACTTTGCTCTTCAGGATCTATGGTGGGTAGCCTATTGAACCAAACTGAAAGTCTTCAGTCCAGTCTTCAACATTTATGCAAATTTATTTAATCCCCTTTCCAATTTCTCTGAACTAACCAAGTTAGTCTTTTTACCATCCTGACACAAATTGGAAGACTTTCAATTCTTTA
>CM052546.1:25091911-25122200 GCA_028533065.1 Trachops cirrhosus | reverse complement strand
AAAGCTCCACTTCCCGGTGCTGGGACCCTGAGTTGCGTGCAGTGCCTTGCTTCACAATGGCCGCCTCACTGGGTCTGCCGGTTGCCACCCCCTGGCCGGGGCCCACCAGCCACTGCTGCTTGTGCGCCCAGGGTCTGCTAGGTTTGCCCGTCGCCAACCCCTGGCTGGGGCCCACCAGCCACTGCTGCTTGTGCGCCCAGGGTCTACCTGCTGCGGACTTGCGCGCTGCCCTGGGTGCTCAGCTCTCTGCTCCGCGTCCCTCACCCAGCCGGACTCCGCCCCTCCTACCGGTCTGGATGAAAGTGTCTATTTTTAAATCCTTGGTTGTCCGATTTCCATACACTTCAATTTTCTGTCAGTTCTGGTTGTTATTTTGTTTCTATATCGTTGTTGTCCCTATCTTGGTTGTGCGAGGAGGCACAGTGCGTCTACCTATGCTTCCATCTTGGCCGGAAGTCGAAACTCATATTTCTTATGAGGAATAAAGCCTTTCATTACCTCAGAAGTTTTAAAAATCCTTGGGCTATACAGTGTCTCCTTTTTCCTTTTCCTTCCCTGTCTGAAAGATGGTCAGAAGAGAGTGTTTTGAAACATATTACAATGAGGTCCTAATAAATATTCTCACTCATTTTCTATGGGAATACATTTATTTTAATGCTCATTTCTAACAAATATACTCTTAAGACAGATTTTGCTCTCTATGACTTATTCAGCATTTGAAAAATCAGTGTATTACCTTTTATTAGTAAATATCATCTTAAGATACATTAAAACTAAGGTGACCCACCAAATCACAGTAATATTTATTGATATTTTACACTAAATATATTAAGTGTGATTTTATATATTCACCAATTAGTTTTTACATTTGTAAAACCACATGAATGTGGTATATATGGAGACATTAAATCATTTTTAATACAGAGCTTATATAGCAGTCGCCAAGTCTAGGAGATTGGGAGTTCCTAACTTCCATATTTACTATAAAACTACTGACAGTAAGTGTCTTAGGTAAAGTTCCAGGAGAAAAAAATTATTGCTCAATCATATTTTCCTGGCTAACCTCAGGGTTGGTTGCTAGGCATTGAGTAGAGAAGCATTTTTTTATACTGAGAATATTTTTGTCTCAAATATGCTGGGAAAAATTTCTATACCCAAATTTCCTCTGTGTTGAGATTCATTACATTTGTTTAAAGAATTTAATGAGTTTGTTTAGGGAGTTGCATCAGAAATTATTTTTGTATTAGAGGTAGGAATGACAAGTAGTTCCTTTGTAATGTTGTACTAGTCAATACCTGTTTTTGCCTAAGGATGTATCCATACCAATTCTGGATAATCCAGCTTTGAAGTGGGATGGGCAGTGCTGGCTTTCTTTTGTTGGTGTTATTACTTTGGGCTGTGACCTAGTCACACATGCCTTGAAAACTTAAACAGCACTGAGGACTGAGGATATGGGCTAATTAAGAACCACAAATTCTAACTACAGCCAGTATATACTTGGCATTTACATCAAAATAGTTTTCTAGAAAAGGTACAAGGTTTTTTTCCATTTTCTACATCTTATTTTCTAGAAAGAACATTTATCTAATATGTTCTGCTCTTAGGAAACACTGTCTTTTTTTTATTAATGTGAAATGCCAAAATGAACAATTACCGAACCAAAGAAATTTTCACGATATTCAAAATATTCTTTAAATAAACAGGCAGAATCCATTTTTAAAGTCATTTAAAAAATCATTCGATTCCCAGTCAGGGCACATGCCTGGGTTGCAGGCCAGGTCCCCAGTGAGGACCACATGAGAGGCAACCACACATTGATGTTTCTCTCTCTCTCCTCCCGCTCTTCCCTCTCTAAAAATAAATAAATAAAATATTTTAAAAATCATTATATTCTTTACAGAATTTTCAGATTGTAGTTCAGGGGAGGTAAATATTAAATATTGCACAATCAAGATATACAAAGCCCTTTGTTAAAGTTGCAAAAGAGGAAACAATGCCAAATCGTTTGCTTTTATCCAGCCTCTGTTGGCTAAAAATCATACTGATATTTTCCGGGTCAAAGGACATTTGACATACAGTCCTCCCCAAGCGCCTTTCTTGTGATCTTTGATCAGAGGATTAGTTGGAGCGTGAGCATTTTTAAACGCCTCTTTATTGACAAAGGAGACAGAGGTAGTAGAGGTAGAGTTTCTTAGAGGATAAGAGACCCTCTTAGCTAGCTTTCCACTGCATCAGAGATCTGAGAAGACTCACTTTGGTGGGCAGGACTCAGGGGCAGATGAACTAAAGAGGATCTAACAAATATAAGTTTTTATTGTAAGTCTGGCACTCTGCTAAGCGCCCTATGTTATTATCTAATTTATTTATAACAGCAACAACTCAAAGAGGGAAATACTAACATGACCCGCATTGTACAAATGAACGAATTGAAAGTCACTGAGATTAAACAACGAACACCCAAAGGTCATACAGCAAACAAGTGGCGGCACGAGAACTCGAAAATGCTCCAGAACACGCACTTTTTTTTAACCAGTGTCTTCAGCCCAGAGGTCTGATCCTGCACCCTGGGAGCAGACTTTCCCCCCCTTCCTTCGTGGGACAGTTCCCAGTACTGAGGCTTGGCGCTGTCCAGCCCTCAGGCCTGCCGCCTTTCACAAGAAGAGAACGCGGCCCCGCGGGGCGATCCCGCCCGCAGGTTGTAGAACTGCCGCACCCAGTTGCGTCACTGCACGCGGGCGGGCCGAATATCCTCTGGGTGCCCATCCACAGTCCCCTGAAATTCTCGCGCTGGGTTCTGTTCGGAAAGGCGGGAGATGAGCAGCAGGACGGACACCACTCCTCTCTCTCTCTCTCATAGTCCCCTTACTCCGGTCCAAAGACCTCAGGCAATAGTTTGGACATCCTCACCTGTCCCAGTGGAGCGACCTCTCTAGTGACTGACGCAACGCTCCTCCAATCAGGGTCTGGCGGGGAGGTGGAGTCTAGCTGAGACTGATTGCCGGTTCCTCCAATCCCGGTGCAGCAACCCTCTGGCCGCAGTCTCCGTGCCTGGCAAAGAGCGACAAGTGGGAGCTGCGTTACCTCCGCGTCTTTTGCAAACTTGACGTAAAAGCCTCCGAGCGCACGGTGAATTCTATTCCGAAGCTCACCTATTCTTGCGGGTCGTCACCTCAGCCAAAATTTTATCAGAAATGGAAATTCCCCAACCCTTTCCCGTCACCTCGGATGGGGGCGGGATGAATGGTCCTCTTAGTGACCAATTGTACCACGCGACGTCCTGTGACAAAGTGACCGACACCTTAAGAAACCAATGAAATCTCCCTCTGTCAGAGGTCACTGTGACTGACCACGAGGTCAACTAATCCACTTTAAGGTCGTGACGCGATAGTCAGAGAACTTGACCAATAGAAGTAGAAAAAGACCGGAAGTCAGCGCGGGTAATAGGGGGCGGGTGTTCGCAACCGCCTAGGCCTGCGCGAGTCAACGCAGCTTGGAGGCCCAGAGCCAGCGAGCGGCGCGTGACGAAGAGCCTGAGCGACGGGTCGTCCTGGCCAATGGTCTGCACCCGCTTTGGAGCTATAGCCAGTGGCGAGTGTGGGGGGCGGGAGGCAGCAGGTTAGGCAGTGAGAAGTTAGTGGCGCTGCTGGGACGGGGGAAAGGAGACGCTTCTTCCTCCTGCTGGTCTTCTCGTTTCTGGGATCAGCGGCGGCGGTGGCCGCGAGTGACTCTGCAGTGCCTCCGGCTCCGCGTGCGAATCATGCTGACCGACGGCGGAGGCGGGGGCACCTCCTTTGAGGAGGACTTGGACTCCGTGGCTCCGCGATCCGCCCCAGCCGGGGCCTCGGAGCCGCCTCCGCCGGGAGGGGTCGGGCTGGGGATCCGCACCGTGAGACTCTTTGGAGAGGCCGGGCCTGCACCGGGAGTCGGTGGCGGCGGCAGCGGTGCCGGCGGAGGGGACGCGGCGCTGGATTTCAAGTTGGCGGCTGCTGTGTTGAGGACCGGGGGTGGAGGTGGTGCCTCTGGCAGCGACGAGGACGAAGTGTCCGAGGTACGGCTCCAGGACCCCTACCTTCCATACAGCGTGGGGCATGAAAGCTCTGTGGGCCGGTGCAGGGCGGGGGCCACCCTCCCGCTGCCCCGGCGGAGTCGTTCTTTGACAGCGATCGGCTCCAAGGCGGCAGTGGCACGGTGCGGGCCTAGTGCTCCCTCTGCTTACTCTTCAGCCTGCGGCTCCAGCCGGACCGGTTCCCGTCACCTTTCGTAGATCCGCAATGGTCTCTAAGCTTCGCGCGGGAACAAGGACTCTCCAGGCTACCTCCCGCCCACCCAGCTTTGGAGATGGGGGGGGGGGGGGGCGGGGTCTTGCCAGAGTCCCTGCCCTTGGTACTGAGAGAACGAGACAGAAGAAGGAGAGAGAGACTGAGTCACAGAGACAGGGAGTCAGAACTAGCTAGCTCAAAGAGCATTTCAATTATATGCCTCTCCCCAAGTTGAGTGGTTGGACATTTATTTGCTTTATGCCTTACCTGTGTATTTAAGTCGGGTTCTTAATTCCTGTCTTTAGTTTGAGACAGGTGAGTGTTAAGGATCTCCCTGCCCTTACCCAGAAAAATCACGTGAGTCTTGCACCTGGGACCTTTTGTGAAGTTAGGAAAAGGAAGTTCCCGTAAAACTACAGAGTAGTTGGATAGCTGAATTGTGGAGATTATTAGGCTTGGAGAAGGCGAGGCACCCTATAGACATTTTTTGAAATGAGGGGAATTAGCTAATCAGGCCCTTCTTTTAACTCTTTATGTTTATACTGGGCCTTTTTAGGTCTGAGCAAGCTAGGATAGTCGGCATCATCTTTTGGGCTCTAGGGAAAAAGATATTTTGTATATGTACTTTTTCCCTCTTGACTGTGGCTTGGATATGGTACTGTGCTGTGATAATTATTGTTCCAAGTGCTCAGAGTATTGTATTTGGGTTCTAAGGTGCCTGGTTCATCCCTTATGACTAACTATTTTAACCTCTGATCTTGGTGTTAAAGTACAAGGATTTCTCTGTGTGTACAACTATCCTGGCTGTTGTATTTGAGGGGAATAGGAGAAACTTTGTGGTTTGCAGAATTCAGTTAGTGCACTGTTTTACATTCTAGGTTCTGAACAGGGAGTCCTTCAGGTTTAAAACCTTCATACATTGTGACCCCAACATTTTGCTTTGGGAAAAGCTGGGTGGATTATAAGAGAACTAATCCCTTGAATGTCTGTATCTTTGATGCAAATTGATGAGAGATGAGCTTAGAACACTTTTACCTATAAAATAAACATCTTTAGACTCTAGAGTCGGCTTTTCCTTGAGACTTGTAAGAGAGACTGAAAAGGTTTGCTTTGGTCTAAAAGTGATGGAAAGATGAAGTACTTGATTTTCTGGACTATTTTTACATAGTTATCATAGGTGGGATAAAAGATCACTCATTTGCTTTTACATAAGTGGCATCCTTAAATTTCTTCAGAGGTAGAGTGCTAATGTGTCTCCAAAGTCGTAAATCTCTTAACTCTTTGGGCTCTTGTGTTTTATCTGGGAAGTGAGATTTTAAAGTTACCATTTCTACCATTTTGGTGAGACTTATAAACATACATACACAGAATTTCATTTGCAGTCTGTATACCATGTGGTAAAAGCTATGAGCAGAATCTACATCTTTTGTCTTGTTTGATTTTTATCAGAGAAATTATTTAGACTAATCATAGAAGAACCCCTTACTTAAGTCTCCTGTTTACTTAAGTTTTCTGTGCCTAAAAAGGACTTAAGTATTAAGTGTCTATGTATACCTCATTTTTGAAGTGGAGATTTTGAAGTGGAGACTGGTCTAAGATGATGCCCAGTGTACATATAGCTTCTTTCTTAACCTGTGGAGAAAAGAAATTTTGTTATGTTTTGTTTCTCCCATGTCATATAGAGAAGGAATTCCTGGAGTATCTAGTGTGTGCTGTATAGTACATGTGGTAGGATATAGTCTATGCCTTTGTACGTGAAATGACCTATTTTAGCCAAGCAGATTTCTTGCTTTTTTTCTGCCTGACAAGATGAGCTGTCTTCTCCTATATTATTGCCTTTGAATTTCAGTGTGAAGACCATAAATAATAATCTTCAAAGACACTCAGCAAACTGGCATTTGATGATAATACTAAAATCTTTATTTTAATCTTTCTTAGATGTTTTAGAATGAAGTGTTTAGATCTAGACATTCAGAAAGATAATGAGTTGTTTGTAGTTTGAGAGTAAAGTTTGTTTTTTCCCCTCAATGGTCTAGGTGAGAAATGGGTAAGAAACATAGAGGCCTAGTGTATTTGCTCTAGAATTAGGTGAAGTCATACATTCGGTGTACAAAGGTGTGGATCCTCTAAGGACCTCTTTTCTAGTCATTATCAAAGCCTAAAGCTGAGAAAAAAAAGTTGCTTTTCCTTGCTGGCTAAGTCAAAAGATCTTTTAGTTTGAGGAAAGTGCTTGGGTCTTTTTGAAAATTTTTATATTAGAATTGTGTTATTTTAGGGAATCCCACCATTTGGGCTCTCTGGTTCTTATTTTAAATATTGGGGTAAGTACTGGTATGTGTTACGTATTTCATCACACATAATGAGAATGTTCCTTAGCTGTCAAAGGCCTTTAATAGCAGAACTTGGCATGGATTCTATTGAAACGTGCCCATTGTTCAGAATAGGGATCAGATTGAAAATTTTTTAAAAACAAGTTTTATTTAGAGTTGAAGTCTTTTCTTTGTAGCAAGTTAAAAGGAAAATAAAATTCCTAAAGAAAGGACTTTGGTGAGATATATCACTCAGTTTTTCTGTTATAAGAATGTATGCATACACAGTGTGTATATAGATACAAAATTCTTCTTTTAAAATTATAAAAATATAGTCTTATGGTGTAAAAATAGGTATCTATTTAAAAAGCATAGCTTTATATCATAATGAGGCAAGTGCACACAGATATCATATATAACAATTTATAGCAAATTATTAAAAAGCTTAATAGGGAATTTTTATTCCTGAGAATTACTTTTTGAGTTGAAGACACAGGCCCATACAGAAGTTCCATTCTGATTTTCTTTAGTAGGAGAGGAGATGGATCATTTCCTTTAGGGATATTTATGATCCTATAATCTAGAGCAAGGTTTCTCAACAGCAACATACTAACATTTTGGGCCAGATAATTCTTTGTTATGAGGGCCTTTTCTATGCATTAGCAGCATCCCTAGCCTCTACCCAATAGATGCCAGTAAAACCCACTTGGTTGTGACAGCCAAAACAGTCTCCTGGGGGCAAAATCACCACTGGTCTAAAGGCCACTCTTATTGTCAGAGATGGCAATTTTGTCATGAATACTCTGTATTCAAACTTCAGGTAAACAAGGTGAGTCACTGCTTTTAATAGCATCTCAGGGCTTAAGCTTATAACCAGAACAAGAAAAAAATTAAAAGAGGGTACTGAAAGTTTTAATGCTGTAAATTTTCTATGGTAAATTTATCATTTGGGGGAACTTTCACTTAAAGTGCTATATTATTTTTTAAAAACCCATTCATTCATTGTCCAGGAAAGTGAATTTTTAAAAAAACTTTATGGGGACTTTGCTTAAGGTAGAAAGGGCTTTTATTCCATAAATTAGCATCAGAAGTGATAAATAGGAAATGGAACTTTGTGTTCTAGCAAGCAAATTTTGGAGACATTGGAGATGTTTATTGAAGGAGAAGTTGCATAGTATTAACTGTAATGATTTGTTATGTAGCATGAGTATCAACCATGCACACGTTTTATTCTGTAAAGCCTGCAGACTTCACATATAAAATGATGGGTGTTGATGAGTACGGTATGTGAATGGTGGGTCAGAACAGTTGATTGGTATGGATAGAGGAAAACCTGATTGTGAAACTTGAAGGATGTAGGGGTTTCCTTTTGGTTATTATTTAGTACATTTCAATAAATGATTAAATTCATATAGTTTATAAGTCAAGGTAAAATAAAGACAAATACGGTTAAAAGTCTAGAGGTCACTGCCTCCTCCAAGTATCCTGCCCTCTACACTTTTAATGTCTTCTGTATTCTTTCAGATTTTCCTTATGGAAATACAGATATACATTTTAATTTTCCCCACTGTTACACAAAAGATTCATATGAGATTTTTAAATGGTAAATTACAGAAGGATTTAGACTTTTTATCTAAAAAAGTGATAAAACATGTTAAGAATGAAGCATTGGGGAGGAGTTTAAGGACATTCCTTTCTGAGCCTATCTGATAATAGAGTGATGATGTACTAGATGCTCTCTGAAAGTCCATTCTAGCCTCCTGATTCAATGATGAAGATAAGATAAATAAAATATGTTGCTTCAAAGAAAGCAAAGCAGTTTTTTTAAAGCATTAGTTTTGGGTTGGCAAGTATAAAGAAAATAAATGAGTCTACCAAATTTTTTTTTTGGCCAAATTTACCTTCCTGTAGGACCAAAGTTGTAAGAAATAAAATCAATTCCTTTTTTTTGAACTCACTGCAAGTGAACTATTTCAATATATCTTCTTGGACCTTCTTATTTACAATTTTCCTTTCCTGTTGCTTGTCTGTAAAGTCATAGAATCCTGGTGATAATGCTATCTCATCTCATTTTTAGGTAACTGCTACCATTTATTGAATGCTTATTATATGCCTGTACCGTACTAGATACTTTCCATTATTTTATTTAATCGTTTCAACATCTGTTTGAGGTAGGTATATTATCTACATTTTTATAGACAAATAAATGTAGGCTCAGAGAAATGATGAATCAAAAACACAAACCAAAAAAATGGTTAAACTGTTACACAGCTTGTAAGTGGTAAAACTAGGATTTGAATTCAGTACAGAATCCAGAGTCCATGCTACTATTTCGCTTCCTCAAATTAAAAATAGGCAAAGTTTTTGGTTACGGAATGCTTTTTCTTTAATATATGCTTGCTTAGTCCCTGTTGAAGTTTTCATAGATCTAAAGTGAAATGAGAAAAGTAAGAAGGCCCTGGTTGGGTAGCTCAGTTGGTTAGAGCGTCTTCCTGATTGCCAAAATTGCAGGTTTGATCCCCACCCGGGCCCATAAAAGAATCAACCAGTGAATGCATAAATAAATGAAACAATAAATCTATGCCTCTCTCTCTCTTTCAAAAATCAGTTAAAAAGTAAGAGCAATGTGGTGACTTTCTCATAAAGCTATTTTTTTACTTGTTTTCTGAGACAAACAATGCCCTTCCTACTCTTACAAAATGATTATTTAAAATATCCCTATTTGACAAAATATCAAATTGGAAACTTCATGTCAAAACCCTGGGAAAAGCTTCAGAAGTTTGGGAACCGTTGAGTTAAGTGACTTGCCCAGGATCACACAACTAATTTGTAGTAAAAATAGGTCATCCAACTCCCATTCTAGTTATCCTACTTGCTAGATTGTCCTGCTTACTACTTCTCTTCTGATGCATTGTACCAGTGAATTACTTAGTTGCTTAAGAAATGTCTATTTCAAACTAGCATATAATCCGTAGTTAATGTAGTTGGAAAAGTTTTATATTTAATGAAATTAATGACTGCCATATAGATCAATATATTAAGAAAGAAATCAAAGGTGTACCATTGAACACAGAAGGAGCACTATTCTAAAGTCATTTTGTGATTGAACTTAATTGAAAACTTAAGGCCTTGTCATTATTAATTTTTAAAGAATTAGAAATATTAAAACCACTGGGAAAGACATGTTCCCAACTTTGCACCAACACTTGCAACTTTGCCAATATGGGAAACACTTGTTTTGTTATATTGTTACACTCTAATTTGTAAAATTTAAAACTATATGCTATCCTATTGGTACTTACTGACAGTGTGTGGTTCCTGTGAATGAAGGTCATTTCCCTTACGATGATTGACTCGTTTACCTTTCTTCTGGCCAACTTTACCTAAACCAAGAAGAAAGTAAAGTTGTATGGACAGTAACTCTTTTTTGTTTGCTAGGCTGAAATTGAGCAACGTTTTGTGAAAGAGCACATTTTGTTCTTTCTCCACTATACACACTTCAGTTCTTTGTTTTTTCCTTAATGGATGCTGTTTTCAGTAGTAGAAAGGGTGTTTTTTTAAAAAGTAGATATCCCACTGTATCTAAGTGGTTTGATTCACCTACACTAGTGTGCAATTTTGAAAAAAGAAGGGCCAAGTGTACGCCAGGGATTAGCCCTCAGAACTAAAGAATTGAGCATGAGAGCAGTTTATTATGTTGCCAAGGTAAGTTTTATGTGTTTAACAGTTTGTAATGAGGACAGTTAGGTTGAGAACAAGTGTTTGTATATTATAAAAATGACTGTTTTAACCATTTTTTAATTTTTATACGTTGTGTTAGATATAATTTACCATTTGGAAGTGTACAGTACAGTGGCATTAAGTGCATTGACATTGTTGTGTGACCATCATCACTGCCAGACATCTCCAGAACTTCTTCATCTTCCCAAGTGGAAACTGCGCTCATTAAACAGGAATGCCCCAGCTTCCCCTCCCCAGCCCCTTGCAACCACAATTCCTACTTTTTTTGTCTCTATGAATTTGACTACTCTAGGTACATCAAATAAGTGAAATAATACAGTATTTATATTTTTGTGACTACCTTATTTCACTTAGTATAATGTCTTCAAGGTTCATACTTGGAGCATATGTCAGAATTTCATTCCTTTTAGAAGCTGAATACTATTCCACTTCATGTATATATATTTTGTCTATTCATTAATGGATACTTGGATTGGTTCTACCTTTTGACTGATGTGGATATGCTACTCTGAACATGGGTGTACAAATAATCTGTTCAAGTCCCTGCTTTCAGTTCCTTGGGTATATATCCAGAAGTGGGATTGCTGGATCATATGGTAATGCTATTTTTTTATTTTTTGAGGAATCACCATACTGTTTTTTATAGCGGCTGTGCTTTCCCACCAGGAATGCACAAGTGTTGCAGTTTCTCCACAGTCTAGCCAATACTTGTTATTTTCTGTTTGGTTTTGAGTGATAGTCATCCTAGTGGGTATGAAGTGTTATCTCATTGGGGTTTGGATTGGAATTTCCCTAGTGATTAGTGATATTGAGCATCTTTTCATGTGCTTATTGGCCATCGTATATCTTCTTGGGAGAAATGTCTATTCAGATTCTTTGCCTGTTTTTAATTGGGTGTGTTCTCACTGTTTAACTGTAGGAATTCTTTATGTATTCTGGATATTAATCCCTTATCAGATATATAATTCATACATATTTTCTCCCATCCCATGGGTTGCCTTTTCATTCTTGAAAGTGTCCTTCCATGCTTAAGTTTTTAATTTTGATCAAGTTCAATTTACCTATTTTTTCTTTTATTGTTTGTATGTTTGGTGTCATATCCATGAAGTCATTGCCAAATCCAATGAAGATTTTTCCCCCCAATGTTTTCTTCTAAGAATTTTATAGTTTTAGCTCCTGTTTAGCTCTTTGATCCATTTTGAGTTAATTTTTGTGTATGGTGTAAGGTGAGAGTCCAACTGTATTCTTGTGCATGTGGATATTTAGTTTTTCCAGCACCATTTGTTGGAAAGACTATCTTTTCTGCCATTGAATGCTCTTGGCATCCGTGTTGAAAATCGGTTGACCATGTATGGGAAGGTTTATTTCTGCGCTCTCTGTTCTCTTTCATAGGTCTATATGTCTTTCTTTATGCCAGTACCACACTGTTTTGATTACTGTAGTTTTTGTAGTAAGTTTTGAAATCAGAAAGTGTTAGTCCAACTTTGTTCTTTTTTTTTTTTTTTTTTTTCCAAGATCGTTTTGGCTGTTCAGGGTCCCATGACATTCCATAAATTTTAGGATGGGTCTTTCTCTTTCTGCAAAAAATGCTGTTGGGCTTTTGATAATCAGGGATTGCATTGTATGTGTAAATTGCTATGGGTGAGAACAAGTTTTAATACAAATCTTATGTAATTATTTCATCACAATAGATATTAAAAAATGAAAATGACAAAACATTAAAAAGCACCTGTAACATGGAAAGACTGAGCATTTACTGATGTCCTGCTTGAAGCCATTGAACCCAGTTAATGTGGAATACTATGCTCTGAGTAGGTGTTTCTGTAGTATAACTCTTAGTTTTTTTTATTGATTTATCCTCATATTGACTATTTGTGATTGATTTTGATGCTTCATATATTGATTAAATGCTAGGAAGAATATTCTTTATCCTTTATATGATTAGAGATAAGTTTTGGAAAAGTCATCTAAATATGGTATTAACCTTGATAAATGAACTTATAGTATTTTCTTTAATGATGTAGAATTTAAAGAGTTTTCACATAGGCATTTTATGACATCTTAGTCAGAAGGTAAAGTTCTGGCCATGTCAGTTGATACTTTTGAGTGGTATACTTTGAAAGGACTTCCTGCTCTTATCAGTTTCTAATTGAGTTTTTTCCTGTCCATTTTTCCTTATTTGCTACTAAATCTCTATATTTTATTTTGTCTTTTAAAACTTGTATAATTATTGCCCTGGCCAGGTGGCTCAGTTGGTTGGAGAGTCGTCCCGTGCACCAGAGGGTTGTGTGTTCAATTCCTGGTCAGGGCACATGCCTAGGTTGCAGATTTGATCCCCAGTCAGGGAGCCTGCGGGGAGGGAGCATGTCGGAGGTAGCTCCTCAGTGTTTCTTTCTCACATCCACGTTTCTCTCCCAGTCCTTGTCCCTGTCCTTTTATCTCTCCCTCTCCCTCTCTCTCCCTTCCTTTCTCTCTAAAAAATCAGTAGCGGACATCCTTGGTTGAGGATTTAAAAAAATTATACAGTTGCTAAATTTGGTAATGTGAAACAAACTAGCATCAAAGAGCATACCCCAAAAGGGGGAAGAGTCCAATTATATTGGATACATTTTCTCTTTTTGTTACTTTTTATTGTGATACAATTTCAAACTTAGGGGAAAGTTGCAAGAACAGTACAAGGAACTCTTCCCATATATCCCTTTACCTAGATTTGCAAATTATGTTCATTTTGACCTGTTTTCTTTCTCTCCATAAACCAAAAATAATTTATTTTTAGAACCATTTGAAAGTAGGTTGCATACATGGTGCCTCTTCACCCTTAAATCCTTCAGTGTACATCCCTAACAACAAAAACATTTTCTTACATAATTACAGTATATTTATCAAAATAAGAAATTTAACACATTTGTGAAGTATTTTTCAAATTCAAATTCTCAAAGTTTTAAAAATTGAAATATAACTCTTTAAAGTGTATAATTCAGTGGTTTTTAATAGATTCACAAATTTGAGCAACCATCACACTTATTTGTTTGTTTGTTTATTTATAGCGGGAGAGAGTGAGAAAGAGGGAGAGAAACATTAGTGTGAGAGAGAAACATTGATGGGCTGCCTCTCTCACACACCCCAGCTGGGGACCATACCTATAGCCCATGTGCCCCCACCGGGAATTGAACCAGCAGCCTTTTGCTCTATGGCATGACACCCAACCAATGGACCCACACCGGTCAGGGCTCCACTGTCTATTTTACAACATTTTTATCACCTCCAAACAAAACCTCGTGCCCATTAGCAGTCATTTCCCATTTCCTCCCTCTCTGTAGCCCCTGGTAATCACTTACCTACTTTTTCTCTGGATTTGCCTCCTCTGGGCATTTTTATGTAAATGGAATCATACAGTATGACAATATGTAGTCTTGTGCCTTGCTTCTTTCACTTAGCATATTGTTTGCAAGGTTTCTACATGTATCATTAGAATAATATTCCATTTTGTGAATATACCACATTTTATTGTATTTTATTTGATAACATTTAGGTTATTTCCACACTTTGGCTATTATGAAAATGATGCCATGAATATTTGTGTATCAGTTTTTCACAAACATATCTTTTCATTTCTGTGTGTGTGTGTGTGTGTGTGTACACACACACACACACACACACCCCTGCTAGGACTGGAATTGCTTGGTAATATGATAACTCTATGTTTAACTTTCTAAGAAACTACCAAGGTGTTTTCTACAGCACTGCAGCATTTTATATTCTACCAGCAATGTATGAGTGTCCCAATTTCTCTACATTCTTGTTAATAACCTTTTCTTTTTTTTAACTATAGCCATCCTGGTGGATATGGAGTGATACCTCATTGTGGTTTCAATTTGTATTTCCTTATTGACTAGTAAAGTTGAGCATCTTCTCATGTGTCTGTTGGCCATTTGTATATCTTTGGCAAAATATCTATTCAAATATTTTTCCCATGTCTTGATTGGGTTATTTGTCTTTCTGTTGTTGATTTTTTTTTTTAAGAAAAGGATGTCTATTCTGGATACTAGTCCCTTAGATGCGTGATTTGCAAAATATTTTCTCTCATTCTGTAGGTTGTCTTTTTGCTTTTTTTTAAAAAAGATTTTATTTATTTAGTTTTAGAGAGGGGGGAAGGGAAGGAGAAAGAGAGGGAGAGAAACATCACCGTGTAGTTGCCTCTCACGTGCCCCATACTGAGGACCTGCCTTGCAACCCAGGCATGTGCCCTGACTGGGAATCGAACTGGTGACCCTTTGGTTCACAGGCCCGTGCTCAGTCCCCTTAGCTACACCAGCCAGGACTCTTTTCATTTTCTTGATTGTATTATTAACACTTTAAATTTTGGTAAAACCCTATTTTTATATTTATCTATTTTTTGTTTTTGCATATGCTTTGGTGTCATGTGTAAGAAATTATTGCATAATCCAAAATCAAATGTTTATGACTGTTTTCATCTAAGAATTTTATAGTTTTAGCTTTTACACTTAGGTCTTGATCCATTTTGAGTTAATTTTTATGTAAGATGTGAGGTAGAGGTTTAACTTTATTCTTTTGAATGTGGGTATCCAGTTGTTCCCAATACCATTTGTTGTGAAGAGTGTTTTTTTTTTTTAAAAAGATTTTATTTATTTATTTATTTATTTCAGAGAGAGGGAAAGGAGGGGAGATGGAGAGGGGGAATCATCAATGGTTGCCCCTCCTGTGCACTCCCACTGACCAGGGACCCAACCTGCAACCCAGGCATGTGCTTTGGAATGGGAATCAAACCGGCAATATTTCACTGGCCAGGGAGAAAAGACTATTTTTTTCTCCATTGATTTGTCTTGGCACTCTTAAATTGACTGTAAATGTGAGGGTTTATTTCTATTCTGTTCTATTAATTTACATATCTTATACCAGTTTCATACTGTTTTGATACTATAACTTTGTTAGTAAGTTTTGAAATTGGGAAGTGTATGTCTTCCAGCTTTGTTCTTTTCCACGGTTGTTTTGGTATTTGGGTTATTGGATTGTTATTGTCCTCTTGATTTGGTCTTCAAGAGAGGTTTAATGCGGGGTATTTAATATGCTGAAGAATTTTTGTGTGGTCACACACAAAAGATCCTCTCCCCATTCCTCATAATATTCCAGTTCTTGAAGTTTCTGTTCCTCTTGTGTATGCTAAAGGTAGGGGGGAGGGAGGGAGGGAACTTATGTGATTTAAATTGTGTTTGCTATGCTACCAGAAGAGCACGTTGTCATTGTATCATTTGTGTGAGTTTTAATCCATCTTTTCCGTAACAAAGTCTGGAGAAATGAGAGGGGACAGACTGAAGTGGGAGGAGATGGTTGGTTTGGGTAGTTGTAGTTTGAGTGTGTCTGATGTGGAATCTGGTCTGCAAGAAGAATATGGACAGAATTTGTTTTTCCAGGATAATAAACAAATGGATAAGTGGAATAACATAAAACATAGCAATTAGAGTTTTTGCATCTGGTATCTTCTAATAACTGCTTATGAGGTGTGAATTCGATATTTAAGCAGCATATATTTACTTGACACCCAAGCCAGTGTTATCACCTGTGTGAGTAAACTGCAAAAGCAAATCTTGGATGTCACTGCTCAGATGGTTCCAATTATGTTAAATTACTGGTTATTTTAATTCTATGAACAGTAAGAGTCTATACAGTATTTTAGTATCTGTTTTACTTAGGACTTGACTGAAAGGTTAACAAAGGAAAGTTTATTTTAATTTGAAGATATTATTATTTAAGACTACTTAAATCAGGTACATGGATTTGGCCAATAACTACCTCCTTAACACAATTTAGAATAATATGATAATACAGTATCAAATAGTATGATCATACAGTACTATTGTGTGTAATCTCCTTTTTAATCCGTTACAGTTATTATTCATTCATTCTCTACAGAAGAAAATTAGAGTTTTGTTTGGGATAGGGCCTTTTCTTTGTGAACCCACATCTTGCATAATGAAATTACGTCTTTCAGAGTTAGATTCATTGGCAGTCTGTTTGAGAATTCTGGTTGGTATTGTAGAGTAGATTTATTTATTACACAATAATACATCTAAAGCCTGCTATTTTTTAAGCTTTGGTGCTAAGCTCTGGAATTACAAGGATGAAAAAATGAGGTCCCTGTTCATTAAAGACATCAGTCTCATTCAGGAACTAAACATTTCAGAGGATGTGAAAACAAAGTAAATTATTTATTCAAATTATATTTGCCCTTTCTAAACTCCTTTCAGACATTAACAAATTATATTTGAGTGTTTATTCTAGGCATTATGCACTTTAAATGTATCACCTCATTTAATTTTCTCGTGGTCTTGTGACAGTTCAAGATCCTAAACTAAGTATGGATCATTGACCTGTGTTAATTGGATGATCACTGTAAAGTTTGATGTTTGGGTGTCTTCAGTAGTTTGATGGGGTTTAAGTGGAAGGTTTAAAGGGGCTGTGATTTTACAACATGAAAGGCTACGAAGTCCATCCGTATAAGATCGTGTTTTGCTAATATTTGAGCAAAGCCACAGCTGCTTCATTATGTTCTATAAACTCTCCATGTCTGGGTTCAGGACCTTTGACATTTGCCGTTCACTCTCAGCAGTCTTCTCTTAGATATCCATATTGCTTCCCTGTCTCACTTCTTTTAGTGGTCTGCTAACAGGGCTTCCAACTGCCTAATGTACATATATTCCATAACCATCTCAGGCTCACCAGTTCTGAAACTGAACTTACCATTTTCCCCTCCACCTGTATCTCCCCCCCCACCCCCTCCTTTGTAAATTATATTACTCTAAAGTTAGTCACTGTCCTCAGAAACCTCAGCGCTCACATCTGCTGTTTCTTCTCACCACACACATCTAAGCAGGCATTAAGTGCTGTAGGTGTGTTCTTAACACCTTATTTATGTGTCCCTTTTGCTGTATCCTCACTGCTCCTGCTGTAAATCAAACCATCATCTTTCACTACGGTAATCCTCGGCTCTATCTACCTCCAAGATTAAATGTCTATAATTCTTCCTCTATCATGTTATCAGAGTAAATTCTCTAGTGCCAGTTCAGTCATGTCACGCCTTTGGCAAAAAGCCTTCCCATTCCTTAGATAAAGGGTAAATCCAAATTCCTTAGTATGGCAAACAAGGTTATTTAGGATTTTGCTCCTATCTATTTTCCCAGCCCCACCCTTGCTATACCCTACTTTATTTCCTTTTTGTATTCCACCTGTAGTTCTCTGAACCTGTCAAGCTATTATATGCCTTGGTATATTTATTTCCACTGCTTTGGTTTCTAGAATCATAATAGTAATTACTGTATGCTGAGTGCTTATTGTCCACTGGGCTAAATGCTTACATATTCTCAAATAAATTTTACAACTACCACATAAGAAAGTTATATTATTCCCAACATACAGGCAAGGCAACTGAAGCTTAGAGACATTAGGTAACATAAACGAAGTTGTACATCTAGTAATGATGGAACCAGGATTTAAATCCAGGTGTCTTGGACTGTAAAGCTGATGTTTATACCTACTACTACTATACACTGCTGCTGTCGCTATTGTCCCTCTTCCCGATCCTGTTGTATACCTTCTTGTTGCAGAGTCATCATCCCTAACCGATTTCCTTCATTACTATCCCAGTTGGAATTGACCATTCCTTCCTCTGTGTTCCCATGTTATGTATACAACTGTTATAGTGTCTATAATACATTACTGCATTTCTTTATCTGTCTTAATGAGCAGGAATCATGTCTTATTTATTTTTGTGTTCCAATATATACTAAAATGTCTGGCACATAGTAGATGCTTAATAAATGCTGAGTGAGTGTATGTGTAGTGCTTAATATGCTCAGGTTACTTGTTAGTCTAAGACAAATATAATGGATTCTATATTATTTTTTAAAGGTTTTATTTATTTATTTTTAGAGAGAGGGGAAGGGAGGGAGAAGAGAGGGAGAGAAACATCAATGTGTGGTTGCCTCTCATGTGGCCACCACTGGGGACCTGGCCTGCAACCCAGGCATGTGCCCTGACTGGGAATCAAACTGAGGACCCTTTGGTTCGCAGCTCACACTCAATCCACTGTTGTACCAGCCAGGGCTCTATATTATTTTTGTGGAATAGAGAGTAAGAGTATAGGAAGACAAGGTCCTAAGGCAAGCTGACCTTAATTATAGTATTCGTGGTAATATTAACAGTAATAATAACAATATTTGTTAAGCAATTACCATGTGTTAAACACTATCGTGCAAGTTTAGATATATCGCCTAGCTTAATCACCAATAATTCTGTGATAAAGTTACTGCTGTCCTTTATAGCTGAAGAAAATTAGGCTAAGAGAGGTAAAACAAGTTAGCTAAGATCGCACTGTGAGCTGTGTGGGTTGGTATTCTGTGAGTCCTTGCTCTTAGTCATTATGCTGTCCTCCCCTTATTGGTATTAATTGGAGGTTTATGGGTGTTTGAGCTCTTCTAACTTATTAAAATTGAGTATTCCTTTGGAGTGCTCAATGTTTATTTTCTGTTTAGGATAATGAGCAGAAGACAGGACTTCTTTCTAACTTCAACCTTACCCCTTTATTATGATAGGGAAAATATAGAGTAACATTTCTTTCTTCAACAGTAAGATTTTCTTGTCCTTAATTGCCAGATACTTCATTCCTGTGGCTTTTCTAATGAATATGTAAGCAGTCTTCTTTTTTTAGAAACTTATTGTGGCATAAATTTTGTTATATGTGTGCTGGTTAGAAATAATGTAGATGTAGCTGCCAGAAATTACTAAATAAAAACATGATTCATCTTTTAAGAACTCTGGGCAGAGAGGAGTTAGTGGGCTTGATAATCTATTACATTTAATGTAAGGAACTTTTTTCCTGACATCACTATTACTATTAAACTGTGACATTGCAATACCTGTAGATTCTCAGCTTACTTCACTGTCTTGTATTTTAGTTATGTTCCACTGATTAGGAGATTCACTTAAGACAGTTTTATGTGGTGAAAGAAAGGGCGTGAGCTTTGGAGTCTGAAATACATAGCTTCAGATCCCTGCATAGCTGTGTGATCTTGGGCAAACCACTTACTTTTTCTGAGTTTGTTACTTAAAATGAAGATCAGTTAATTGACTTCATTGAATAGCTAAGATGTTTGAGTGGCATAATATATGGAACATGCTTATACATGTGACACATTTTATTAATGGTGAAATATTTTTAAGTACTTAATGGTAATTATTATTTTTTAAAAGACCTTCCTCTCTCCCATCTTTAGAGACTTCAAAGATCATAGATTTTATGTTAAAACTATAGAAATGAAGTTTTTGTTGTTGAGCGAAGTGGTGTTAATTTTCTCCAGTTTTAACTTAGAATTAGGAGAAGCATGATGATTCTCATACTGTGTGAGGCTAAAGAAATCACAAAATACCATTTATGCTTTGTGAAAAGAGCATTGTGGATCTAAAATTGGGAATACAGTTTTCCTTATGGAAAGAAATTTGAGAAGTTTTTATGTTAAGGAATACAACCTTTTTATTCCAGTGTTTCAGGATGTTGCTGATTATATTGGGCCTTACTGTATCAGCAAAACTCATTCCTAAATTTATTATTTGGTCCTGAATTGCAACTGTGTTACTTTCTCCCTTTGAGTAGTTCTGGGAGCATGTTTGTGGTGGATGCTACTGTTGAAACTTTTGGAGTACTGAGTTTTTTCTTGTAAAAAGGAATTACTGTGTCTTTCAGTAATTATGTCTTGGGACACTGACCCATCCTTTTTGGCTGCTCCAACTAGAAATCAATAGTAAG
The DNA here is from genome assembly GCA_028533065.1 of Trachops cirrhosus. Lineage (NCBI taxonomy): Eukaryota > Metazoa > Chordata > Mammalia > Chiroptera > Phyllostomidae > Trachops > Trachops cirrhosus. The sequence continues at coordinate 25,102,071 of CM052546.1, read as the reverse complement.
CCATCTGCATTCTAAAATTAGTGTAAATGATGATTCTGACTTAAAAGTAGAGGGCTTAATTTAGGTGGAGAAACGCAAGGCATGTTGATCTATCCTATAGATTGCATAAGAGAGGAGAAATAGCAAGTACATTTTTAAAAATGTATATTTTAAAAGTTTAAAATGTTTCATTTAGTTATTTTTATCAAATCTGAATTTCTTAAGGGAGCTTCATTTTTGAAGGTTTGTGAGGAGAGGCAGTGTAAAATAAAGATTTAGCCTTCCCTTAAGCTTTTTCTTAGCTCCTGGTGGAATTCATGGGAGTGACAAGCAGAAGCAAAATTTGTGGTTACTAATATTTTAGTTCCTAACATAAAATACAAAACAGCATGTTAAAAATAAAATTTTCATAATCCATTTGTCTTTTCAAAGTCATTCTATCTAAAACAGTGTATTTTCTACTTATGTTTGAGAGCTTGGTGGTATTCTGTATCATGCTTGTTGCATAATACGACCACATGACTAGAGAATATATAAACAAATATGTAATATAATGTGCATGTTTTATGATAGAGTGCTCATTTTTACTAAGTTCTTTTCTCTTTTAATTAGCAATTACTATTGCAGAAATATCGTCCTAGAGAAGGTAACAATTGGTTATTGACAAATATAGAGGTGAGAATTTTACTGTTATATACTTAAAACATATAAATACTATTGAAAATTTTAAGTATAGCACTGCTTACTTTCACTTGATATAAATTGGTTCTTTAGTGGAAGCATGTTTTGGCCAAATCATAACTGGATTGATAAATGATTTTTCTAACTAGATTTTGGCTAGGGTGACTTTTTTTTTTTTAAAGGTGGTAATAGCTGATTCTGTGGTTAATCTCCCTAGTAACTGTTGCCATCCAGTGGTTCATTTCTGAAATGTCAAGTGGGATATAAAAAAATAGGACAAAATGCTTTTTCCTGTTTTCCTACACCCCTTTGTTTAAATTGTAATTGAAGTGAAAACCACACTTATTTTTTTAGAGAGGGGATTAAAAAGAAAAAATTTTGAGAAGGAAGACAAAGTTTTTGCCTTAAGCATTTTAGAAGAGATTGCCTATAAGAGAAAAACAGGGTTTTTCTTGTTTGTTTGTTTTTTATGGGCCAGATTCTGTCTTGTCCTATTTCTTCCACCTTTTATTTTTCTACCTAGTCAAAGGTAGAAGAAAAATCTGCAGTGTTTAAGACTTGAAATGAACTTTTCTGCCATTAGCAAAAACAGTACCAATCTAAGTGGATGTTTTATGTCTGCTGCTGGATAGAGATGCACTATATAGCTGTATCATCAGGCAGTAAGGACAGTTTTCTGTGATCCTTCATCTAAATGTAAGAAACTATGAGGGCTTTTTATATTCCTTTGCATAATCAAGACTAATTTCATTAGATATGTCATTCATTTGGAATTATCCAATATAAAGACTTTTTGGTACAATATCACCAAGCCTTTATTAAATGTACAGAATTGGTCTTATTTAATATTTTCATGTAGTTATGAATGGTTTCTATTTTGGCCAGCCAGGTATATTTTTAGGTAATGCTGTTGCAATCTGAACTACAAGAGTATGTTTCAGTGGGTTTATCAGTAAGATATTTCTGAACTGCCAAAAGCAATCCCCAAATGTTCCCAAAGTAATAGGCATAACCGTATGTATTTTTTTATTGATTCCACATTAAATCAGGCTTTTAAAATTTTAGAGGGAAAAGGACAAAATAAGTGATAGAATTGAGTGCTTTTTGGCACATCTGATTGACACAAATGTATTTAAATCATTTATGTGTTTTGTTATATATGACAGTAACATCCTGGAAACTTAAGGTTTTTCCCACAAGTGTTGTGGATATTTAATTTTTTTTTATCTTGTGGGTCAGAACTTAAATATAAAATGACTAAAACTACATTTGAAAATTTAAATGATCATCACAAGAAAAAATGTAACTATGTGAGGTGGTGGACATTAACTAAACATACTTTGGTAATCATTTTGCAATATATAAATAACATAAAATCATTATGTTGTATACCTTAAATTTATGCAGTGTTAATGTCTGATATCTCAATAAAAGTAATAGAAAAAATAAAATTAAAAAAAGAAAAGTCAAGTGAATGTTGATTAAAAACGCATCATACTGGATTCTCAGCGAGATTCTTCCAGTTTGAAAAGGCATAAAAGATAAATACCATGGTGAGGGACGGATCAAGAGTTGTGATTACACAGAATTATAAAGTTACACTTTTATAGTGTTTTATTATCTTCAAAATGTTTTTTTTACCTTATTTCATTTTTTCAATAGCATTGTAAGGTAGGTAACGCAGGTATTGTCTTCGTTTATTGAGGAAGAAATGGAATGTCAGAAAGGTTGAGTGATATGCCTGGTGGAACTGGCACGTGAAACTAATTCTCCTGATCTCTAGTTGCAATATTAATTCCATTATGCCTTGTGGTCTGATTGAAATGGATTTATAGGCACTCTGACATTGGAGAATTAAACTCAGTGAGTGGTCTTATGAATTGTAATTTTCAAAGAGGTTACAAGCCCTTTGAAACCAAGGGGCACATACATATCTGTTTTGTGTTTTTCTTCTGAACTGGATTGTTCCCAAGTACTTAGGAATGTGCTCTATATCCTACTGGTAGTGACCAGATAGCCAGTGAGCAGTCTATTACCTTTTACACGGTCTTTCTCAGTCTGTCCCCAGTCGTTCTTTCTAGCCTTAAGCCATAGTTCTCTAAGTACATTACAGTTTTTTAAAAATTGAAATACAATTCACATACCATAAAATTTAACATTTTAAAGTGTACCATTCAGTGGTTTTTAGTACATTCACAAGGTTATGCAGCATTTACCACTCTCTAATTCCAGACATTTTCATCATTCCAGAAAGAAACCTCAGACCTGTTACAAGTCACGCACATTCCTCCCTCCCTGACTCTTCAGGCAACCATGAATCTCCTTTCTGTCTCTATGGATTTGCCTATGCTGGACCTTTCATATGACTTTTTACTCTGGCATGAGTAAATGCCTTTTTACTTTTTACAGTGTCAGCACTACTCCTTTTTATGGCTGAATAGTATTCCCTGGTGTGGATACACCCCATTTTGTTTACCCACTTACCAGTTGATGGACATTTAGGTTTCCATTTTTTGCCTGTTATGCATGATGCATCTATGAACTTCTATGTACAAGTTTCTGTGTGAACATGTATATACATTTTTATGTATATAAATTCAAGTGAATGTTGAATATATATGCATATATATGCATAGAAGTGGAATTGCTATATTATATGTAATTCTATGTTTAATATTTGAAGAACACTCAAATTGTTTCCCACAGTGGTGGCAACATTTATATTCCCACTAGCAATGTATGAAGGGGACCTTATATTTTTGGAGAGTAGACCATTCATCATCTTCCAAATGCATCTTCAAACCTATTTTTAATTTTATTCCCTTCTACCTCTACTGCTATGTCTGACCATCTATTGAAATTCTGTGCATCCTTAAAAGCCTAGCTCAAGTACTACTTGTGCGGTCTTCTTAGATTACTGAGGCTAGAAGTGACTTTCCGCTAATATATATAGTTGTACCATTTATTTTTCTTTAGATCTTCTGTAATAGTTGTTGGAGTCTTTGACTTATTTCTCCTACCATATTTTTGTGCTCTCATAGTGATTTGTATAAAACAGGACTTCAGTACATATTGAAGGAACAAATGGGAGAGAATTAGAAATCCTTAATTCGGATTTTTAAAATATTACATGATACATATAATTTGTATTTGTCTCTATAATAATGTATAATACACATTAGACCAGTGCTTTTTATAAAATAGAAGTGTAAACATCTAAACACCATCTTCAGTAAAAAATCCCAGAATTTGGAATGATAGTTTTATCTATCCTCACAACTGGCAGGTAAATGTATCTACAAACACCTACTGTCATGGACTTGCAACAAGCTCTTTGTGGTATAGTTACCTTTCAATATCTTTTGACAACTAGTAGTTTACATTTATCTATAGGCATGGATCTAGAATGCCATCTTTCTAATTACATATTAAAGAAGCTATATTGCATTGTACTAAGTACATACAATACATAGTACATGGCTCAATGTTACTAGATCTGAAGTTAAAGATTTGTTTTGTAAAATTATGGTATATTAGATAACAATTACATCTAAATCATTTTAACTTTACTATCTTTATTAAGATCTTTATTTGGTGTTCGTTTTGAAAGCTGATGACCAACTAGCTAAATATGCCAAATAATCTAGTCCAAATACTGTGGTTCTTTGTTTATAAATTTGTGAAGTAGTATTGCCTAGTGTTTAAGAGCACAGATTCTGTAGCTTAATGACCTGGGTCTGGAACTTAGCTTTGCCAATTATTAGCTGTGTGACTTTGAAGAAGTACTTAACTTTTCTATTGCTGTTTTTCTATCTACAAAAAAATGTTAACTCCCCCTGGTATACGTATTTATATATTATAGACATACATAGTTATATAAATATGTACTCATGACTATATATGTGAGTACCCATGTTCATGTTTACTTACATGTACATATATACTTTTAGCAAAATAAAGACCATACTATTTTGCATCAGGTGGTTTCTCTTAGTTTTATGAATGTTTTCTCATGCCATTCAAGGTGCTTTAAAAACAGTGTATAATGACTATATAATATATGAATGTACAGAATATGTTTATCAAATTCCCTATTGTAGTTTTTTCCTCTGAATTTTGGGATTTTAATTAATGCTGCAGTAAACATCCTTGCATGCTTTTGTTTGGCTTTCAGATAAATTGTTTTAAAGATGGATTCCTTAAAATGGAATTACTGGGACAGAGGGCATGAGCTTTTTAAAGCATTTTGACACACATTTCCAAATTTCTTTCTAGAAGCGTTGTGCATATTTTATTTAAGAAAATTTATTTAGAATTAACTTGATTTGAAATTAGAAGGTTGTATTTATTTTCATAATTTGATTTTGTTTATACCATTTATTCATTTCAGCGAATATGTATTGAATACCTACTATTTGCAAGGTATTTTTAGGCCCAGAGGATAGAGCAGTGAACAAACAGGTATGGTTCCTAATCTCATGGAGCTTTCTTGTCTGTAGGACTCCAGATATTTGACAGTGGATTAAATGTTGTTTTTTTAAAAGAATTAGAATTGGATAAATTAATTAGAAGCAAGGAAAAACTGTGCCTGAATGACTTATCTATGCTATCTAGTCTTTTTACTATGTAGTCCTGTATACATCATCTTGGGGGCTATGTTTATATACTTGTTTCATTGAAAAAAATGCTGCTTTTCAAGCTCTGTGTTAGGCACAGAAGATACAGTTCTGTCTAGGAAACCTGAATTTGATGTGTCTGTGTTATACCTCTAGTCAGATCTAAAGATAAGCAGCTGGTTGGGAGGCTCCCTCAAAGTCCCTTCCTATTGCCCCATAGTTCTACAGTAATTTTTCTAGTTATACTTAAATTCCAAGTCAGAAGACATATTACCTTAAATGTAGTTATTCTCACAATGAGATCAGTTTCATGGATATTGCATCTTTAATTCATAAACAGGTTGAATCATTTATTTTGGACCAAGAAGATCTGGATAACCCAGTGCTTAAAACAACATCAGAGATATTCTTATCAAGTACTGCAGAAGGAGCAGACTTACGCACTGTGGATCCAGAGACACAGGCACGACTAGAAGCATTGCTAGAAGCAGCAGGTACATTATTTTTTGTTTTCTCTTTTTCATCTCTTTAAAAGGCTAGATTGTTATACAAAGTTATACAAGATCACCCCCAAATTTTATAACATTTTATGGAATTTGAAATCTCTATAAAAATTTCTAATTTTTTCCTAAAGCAAATGTTCACATTTTATATTTTAAAAATTGTTGGTTGAAAGTTTTCTATGAGTGATTTCTGGGCTCCATACTAACATTTTTAAGGTATTCCATAATCTAATTATCTAGGAAAACTTAATTACATTATAAAATAAAAATGTGAAAGAAACTTAGTTCCTCAAATTATGAGTCTTTTAACTGATATAGGGAATTCATGATTATTTATTTGTTCACTTTACATGTATATATCTTGTAATAGATAGCTATTTTTTACTTAGAAGTCTTTAAATAAAAATTGAATGCAAAATTGGACCAACTCTAGTTAGATATACCAAGCTATGTCAACTTGTTCTAAAGTAGCAGAAAATAAAAATATGTGATAAGTGTGCTTTCTCAAAGTAATATGTACTTATCAATATTTTATTTTATAACCTGCTCATTATTTGCTCCACAAAGTTTCCATTACACTGTAATGAAGACCTTTTATCTTCTAAAATTGTATTTTAGCAAGGAAGTTAACTTTTTCTGATACTTGCGTATTGCTTTTGAGACGTTCACTTTGTATGACACTTTCTTAAAAATTTACTTATTTAATATAAGTATATGTGCATATTATGCACACATAAGGATTTAATCTGGAAGAATTTACAGCTTATTTTACTTTTTATTTTTTTAAGGTTTTTTAAATTTAATTTTATTTATTTATTTTAGACAGGGGAAGGGAGGAAGAAAGACTGAGAGAAACATCAGTGTGAGATTGTCTCTCACGCGCCCCCTACTGGGGATCTGACTTGAGCAGCAACCCAGGCTTGTGCCCTGACTGGGAATCGAACCCATGACCCTTTGCTGGTGCGCAGTCCACTGAGCCACATCAGCCAGGGCTACAGCTTATTTTAAAAAGTAGTGCCTAGACACTTGTTAGGTGTGTCTATATATATATATATATATATATACCGTAGGCCATATTAAAGCTATTAAAATACAGAAAAAACAAAATTCAGAGTTTTTAAAAGTATAGAAAATTTCATTCAGCTTCTTAGTACAGTCAGTTCTAGAATAACGTGTGAAGTTAAGGGTGGTGCCAACCTCCACACAGTAAAAAATCCACATGTTACTTTTGACTCCCCCAAAACTCTCAGTATTTGTGGGGTTTTGGTCTTGGAGATCCCAAATCCATGGATGTTCAAGTTCTTACATAAAATGTCATAGTACAGTGCATGCAGTTGGCCCTCTACATCCGTGGATACAAACCCTAGGGATATGGAGGGTCAACTGTTTGTTGAAAACAATTTGTGTTTAAGTGGACCCATGCAGTTTAAACCATGTTGTTTAAGGGTCAGCTGTACTTTAATAAGCATAATATTAAAGATAGGTGTTTAGAAAAATCACAGCAGCCTTTTAACAATTTCATCTTGAAGGAAATAAACAATGTTACATTTAACCAAGTAATGACTAGGGGAAAAGTTGGAGCTAAAAGAAAATGAGTATTTCTACATTATTCTTGGAAAGACATAGTATGTTGGGAATATATTCACTTAATATCATCTTGTTACTCCCTTTATCCTGTTACGAAAAAGCATAGCTATGAATTTTAACAGATTGGTTTTTAGTCCTTCTAATGTCTCTTTTTGGAATTGAGACTTAAAAATGGATTGAACAAAACATGTAAGTATCCAGGAGTAGACTTTAATGTAGGGCGGGACTAGTAATTACTGAAAAAAGGTATGAAGATCACATCAGTAATTATACATCACATCAGTAACCTTCCCTTTTAGTCTGGTTTCTTGTAAGTCTCCTAGTTGTGATTTAGGGATGTATACGATTTCTGAAATGGGAGTGTCATGGCCATCCTCTTTTTCTTTTTTCCTGCTTTGAAACCTTACATTTTGCTTAGAGCAGACAGAAATGTGGAGAGAAGGCACGTGTCTTCCAATCTACTCCAGACTAATTTCCTTTCCTTCTCCAGAGCAATTTTTTTTTTAATGGTACTAGGTAGTAGTACGTCTTTGCCCTCTGGTTTAGGCTGACACTTCAGACCTTCCGATTAAGGGTTTTAGATTCATTTCTCTCTTTTTTTGGACACCTTGTGATTTTCACTCAAGACTGGCTCTTTTCTGGTACATTAAGCATTTTTCTTTTCCCATTTTCTTCTTTTGGTTCATGAAGATACCGTAGAATTGCTTGTTTTTCATACCATTATTGTTAGAGAGTAAACCTTAAAAATCATGACTTCCTTTGTGTCATGAGGTGTCAGAAACTGTTGAATTTTAAAATTTTGTGTATTTTGACAATTTAAACTCCAGACATTGTTGGATATAATATTTTATCCAAAGAAATTGTCAGATGTATTTTAAGATGATGTGCTCCTTTCTAAGCCCTGTTGTAAGTCAGTTGTTTAATAAATAGTTTCTTTTTGTGCTTCAGTATTTTCATTTGCTTTTTGGACACTGTTGCACCTGTAACAGTTAAGAGGAATTTTTAGATATATGTTTGTGTTTTTAATTATGTGAATGTATTAGACATTACTAGCCTCCTTAAGGAAGGTAGAATTCTTGACACTATTTTAACTGAAAGATTTAGGTGAAGATATTTTTTTGAGATTCTTTGAGATTCATAGAGAAAATTAAAAATTGAGGCCATTTTAAGAATTTTTAAAAATTCTTTACTAAATCATAAATGTAATGCATATTATAAAATAGCTAAAGCAATATGAAATGTATTAAGCAGACTATAAAGCCTTCTCATTGTCAAGGTTTACATATATGTCAACATTTCCCTTGTGGTTGTTAAAGACATCTAAGTGTTTGAACAACATAATTTTTTAAAAGTGAAGTAGGATCATTCTATATAAGATATAATTTTCTTTTTTCAGTTAATTTATTATGGGCATCTTTCTACAACATGTATGTTGATCTTTTTCATTCTTTTAAGGGATAATATTCTGTTGCTTGAAAACACCATAATTTATTTTACTAATTTGTTGAAGGATATTTCGATTATTTCCAATTTTTCCATGCCACAAATAATGCTATAGTTTACATATATCTATAATTTCTCTTACTTGTATAAGTATCTTTATAGGAAAAATTCCTAGAAAGTGGTATCACTGGATCAGAGGATATTTATGTTTCAAATTTTTTTTAAGATTTTATTTACTTACTTTTAGAGAGAGGGGAAGGGAGGGAGAAGGAGAGGGAGAGAAACATCAGTGTGTGAGAGATACATCAATGGGCTGCCACTCTCATGCCCCCAGCTAGAGACCTGGCCTGCAACCCAGGCATGTGCCCTCACTGGGAATTGAAGCAGCGACCATTAGGTTTGCAGGCTGGCACTCAATCCACTGAGCCACGGGAGCCAGGGCTGCATTTCAAATTTCGGTAACTGTTGTCAAATTTGTCCCCCAAGTTTATACCAGTATACATTCCTATCAACAGTTTTTGAAAGGGCTTCACACTTCAGTCAGATTTTGTTCATTTCATTGTTCGCATTTATTTATTATCAGTAAATTGTATGGTAACTGTTTATAAATGATATAAATTCATTGGGTGTTAATTTTTCCAGTTTTGATTTTGTCTTAACTTTATTTATGGTGTCTTTATGCAGAAATTTTTACTGAAATTAAAAATGATTAATATGATATGTACTACTTTTACTTCATGGCTTTTAGGATTTGGTCTCATGCTTAGGAAAGCCCTACCCCCGTCCCCATGAGCATTAGAAAAGTCCTACACAGCATAATAGTACTTTCCAGGGTTTGGTTTTGTTTTGTTTTTTAATTTAGATCTTAAGTCTACCTGGTATTTATTTTTGTGAATGTTGTGAATTAGAGATTTTACTTAATTTTCAAGTGGTAGCCAATTCTGAACAGTGTTTATGAAATAAACCCTACTGTCTCTACTAATTTGAAACATCACCTTTATCATATATTGAATTCACAAATGATCTAGGATCTCTTGTTTTGGCCTCTATATCCTTGACATAATTATCTTTTCTTCTGTGCAAGTGTCATAATGTTGTAATTTGTATAGCATCATGATGCTTTTTATATCTTATTAGACAAGTTTCCCCTTTTTTTTTTAAGATTTTATTTATTTATATTCAGAGGGGAAGGGAAGGAGAGAGGGAGAGAAATATCAATGTATGGTTGCTTCCTGTGCATTCCCTGCTGGGAACTGGCCTGCAACCCAGGCATGTGCCCTGACTGGGAATCGAACCGTGATCTCTTGGTTCACAGGCCCGCGCTTAATCCACTAAGCTACACCAGCCAGGG
>CM052546.1:25059175-25091411 GCA_028533065.1 Trachops cirrhosus | reverse complement strand
TTTTTTTAAGATTTTATTTATTTATATTCAGAGGGGAAGGGAAGGAGAGAGGGAGAGAAATATCAATGTATGGTTGCTTCCTGTGCATTCCCTGCTGGGAACTGGCCTGCAACCCAGGCATGTGCCCTGACTGGGAATCGAACCGTGATCTCTTGGTTCACAGGCCCGCGCTTAATCCACTAAGCTACACCAGCCAGGGAAGTTTTCCCTTTTTTTGTTTTCCAAAATTTTACTATTTTTCTCTCATTTTCAGTAGTAACAGGCAGTGATATTGTCAACAAAATTTTCTGTTACAGTAGTCACTGATTCCTAACTGATTCTAGAGAAAATGATTTGTTGTCAACTTAGACACCTGATGGGTACTGCTTGACTGTGAGTGCTGTAAGGACAGGAACTGTACCGTATTTCTTTATGTCTCCCTTTTGTCTGGCACATCATAAGCAAATAATAAATATTAAAAATAAGAATGAGTTTATTGCAATTTACAATGTGGTCCTAGAAGATGGTTCTAAGTAGCCATTTGGCCAAGTGAAGAAACTATTGGATTGTTTGTTGTAATGTTACAGAATATCCCCTTCATTACTACTGAAAACAGTTTAGACAAATAACGATTCTGCTAGAAATCTTATGGCACGACTATATACTTTGAAAGAAATCTCATTTATTTGCTAATATTGGCATCATATTCATTTACATTTGGAAGACAAATTAATATTATTTTGCATTTTGATATTAGTGGCAAGATTGAAATCATCAGTCTAATAGTCTATCGGCCTTCTCTATGGAGACTGTGCCATTTTTGCACTAGCTAACATGTTTAGAAATATAATTACAATTTACACTTTTATGCTTTTCTTCCCCACACGTTTCATTGATTGACACACACCGAAGGAATTGGCAAATTGTCAACTGCTGATGGTAAGGCTTTTGCAGATCCTGAGGTGCTCCGAAGACTGACATCTTCAGTGAGTTGTGCGCTGGATGAAGCTGCTGCTGCACTGACACGAATGAAAGCAGAAAACGGCCACAATGCAGGACAGATAGACACGTATGTATTTAATGACGTCTGCTGGATATTAGGTGTTTTCTTGAGTGGATTTGGGGGAAGTAGCAAATTTTGGTTAAATATATCTTTTGGAAGGGCTTATAACTTTAGCTAAATGGATATTATACAGGAAGGGCAAAAGAAGGTTTTCTGTGCTATTGTGACATTCTTTTGAGTTAATAAAGCTATTGTGATTATAACCTGCATGTCTTTTTCCATACGAACAACTGTAAACCTGCTTTCCCACTCCTCTATTTTAAGTTGATATATAAATATATTCATGATATATGAGTATAAAAATGGATATTATATTTTTATTCTTACATGCTACCCATATTCATTGAGCATCCTTATGGGATGTATTGTGCTATAACAGAGTGAGAAATCAAACTGAGTGAGACCTGGTTTCCATTTTTAAAAAAGTAACTTTTTCTAACAGAGGAGTAAACTCTCAACTGATTGCTTGAATAATAATAAAATGCTTGAAAGTTGCTAAGAGAGTAAATCTTAAGAGTTCTCATCACAACACAAAAAAACCCCGCCTTTTTGTGTCTATAGGAGATGATGGATGTTAACTAAATTTACTGTAGTCATTTCCTATTATGTGTAAGTCAAGTCACCTTAAACTTGTACAGTGCTGTATACCAATTATAGCTCAATAAAATTGGGGGAAAATAATAAATGAAATAGGTTGCTAATGCAATAATCTAGGTGCTTGCTACATGGTCCATGGTCCATGTACTAGCAGAATCAGCATCACCTCCGAGCTTATTAGAAATGCAGAATTTTAGATCCCTACCTTGGATCTACTGAATCAGAATCTGCATTTTAATAAGCATGGGTGATTTGTATGCACATTAAATTTGGGATTCACTTATTTTGTTAATCATTCTGCAATAAAATTTTTACTTAGATTTTCACCTACTGTTACTAAATAAAATTGTAAACCATGTGATTATATGCCAAATGCCTTTGGGAGTCATTACACTAGTATAGTATGGTTTAAAAACCTGTGCATCTAATGCTTTAAAAAAACTTTATTTAAAATTTAATATGAAAATGTGTGTTTTAGGACATTTTGAAAGATAAAAATGACAGCTATTTCATATTCACTTATTCTGACTTAGATGACATCCACGAATAAGTATTGCACACAAGATGCTCAGTATATAAGATATTCATACAATTTTTTTTACTATATCATTATTTGTATGCATGTGACTACTTATATTTAACGTAATTTATTATCACAGGACTCTAGGTCTTTCTGTGTTGGTTAATTGTCAGTGATTTTGTTTTCAGTCGAAGTCTGGCAGAAGCTTGTTCAGATGGGGATGTAAATGCTGTTCGTAAATTGCTAGATGAAGGCAGAAGTGTGAATGAACATACAGAAGAAGGAGAAAGCCTACTGTGTTTAGCTTGCTCAGCAGGGTATTATGAATTGGCACAAGTAAGCAGAAATAATTTCTATCTATTAAAATTGTAGAAGAGTTTTGATGTTTTCTTTTTATCATTAATAAAGAATTATAATTAGAGGCCAAGGTCTTTCCCTTTTGGCTTTAGGTAAAATAGAAATTGACACATTAATTTATTGCCTGTACATGCAACTAAGCATGGTCCATTTTTATGCCACTTACTCAAAACCAGTACTAATGAGTAAAAAACATAGAAATAATAATAGTATTTTAAATTTGTCTTTGAAAATAATACACAGCTATAATAGAAAGAAATGATTTGTTTTTATTTTGCAGATTACCCCAATTAATTTTTTTCTTCTGTTAGAGCAATGTTGATAAATAACCATGTGTTTATCAGTTTCTATTTTGTGAGTGTAGTTTTGCTGTTATCTTACTAGATAATCCCAAGCATAACACAAAAACTTTCACAGGAGCAGTTTCAGTTTTATAATAGGATGGCAAATGTGATTACCTACTTAGAGATTAATATGTAATGATATTATAAAATATAGCATCTAAACTTGGTGTTTTGAACAGTGAACACTGGCATATTTTCACAAAGATGATTTTTTCTTTTTCCTCACTCCCCAGTGTAAAAGAATATCTTCCCATATGCAATATATTCTCTAGAAATACTGTTAATAGTAAGAATTGATAACTTCTCTGTGTGTATGTGTTTTAAAGGTATTGCTTGCTATGCATGCTGATGTTGAAGATCGAGGGACTAAAGGAGATATAACTCCGCTAATGGCAGCATCCAGTGGAGGTTATTTAGATATTGTGAAACTATTACTTCTTCATGATGCAAATGTCAACTCCCAGTCTGCAACAGGTATATAGAAAATGATGTGTGAAGGGAACTAAATGGTAATGAAAAAAATACAATAAAAATTTTTTAAATTAAGAAAAAAAGAAAACGATGTTTGAATTTGAGGAAAATAAATTGATATAATTAATTATAACCTGAGAGATAAAAATTTGATTCCTAGGGAAAATCAGTTGTAAACCTGCAGAAAAATATTAGCCCTTGTTTAGAATCTTTGAGGAAAAAGTAGATTAATTTGATGTCTTCAAAAGTCTTTAAAACATACTTAGATTCTATTTGGTAAGAGGGACAACTTTTTGGTATGGGATGATTTTTTTTTCCACAACAATATACATTGTGTAAAGAGGCAAAATTATGAACTGTATCTCTTATAATTTCTTTTTCTTTTTCTTCTTTTCTAAAAAAGATTTTGTTTTCATAGAGAGGAGAAGAACATTAATCAGTCACCTCTTGCATGCCCCTCACTGGGGACCTGGCCCATAACCCAGGCATGTGCCCTGACTGGGACTCATTCTGGTGCCCTTTCAGTTCGCAGGCTGGCACTCAGTCCACTGAGCCACACCAGCCGGGGCTCCTATAATTTCTTTATTTTATTTAAGTGCAGTTCCCTTGACTTTCGATTATAGATTAACCTGAGATTTACCCTATAGGGTTTTTCATGTCAAGTGTACTGAATACATTTACTAATAAGATAATGTATGAAAGCTATTCTAGTAAGGACTGCTACTCTTTTATTTATTTATGCTTCCCAGAGTCATAGATAGGAAGAGCGTTAGTCATATGTCTTGAGTTATAGGTATAGTTTTAGCAATGAGATTCCTTGGATTTAGTGAGACAACCAGATGGTTTAAAAAGAAATTTAAATAATGGAAGCCTATCATTGTTCCATGCCATTAAGTAAATGTAGCCTGGTTTATTTTTAAAATGACCAAGACTTTCCAATAAGAGGTATTAGGCCATTTTGCTGATCATTTTGGCTTGTTGTAGTAGTATTAATACACATAAAGTCTGAGAGGTTAAATGTTTGAAACTGAACAAATTGGGTTCTGAAATGATGGTTTTCTCATAGAACCTTTAAAACAATCTTCTCCAGTGTCATTCTCTTGGATGGTTAAACCATCTACCCACCCCCTAGGGAAAGAAATAATTGTCAAACCAAGAGATACTGACCTTTTAAAGAAATTTTTATTTTGAAGGAGTTATGCTGAGGGGAATTTATATCTGTTTCACTAGGTCATATAAATACAGGTTTCAGATATGAAGCCTATATGAAGATATGTTTCAGAAGGAAAATATACCTGGAACAATGAATTGTCTTATGAATAAATCTGTAAATAAAGGAGAGGTAACGAAATGAAGAAATGAATATACATAGAAAGAAAATTAAGTGTTTCTAAGTTGTACAGTGTTAAAAGAAAAAGTAATTTTAAATGATATATTAGAATATTTTACTTTTTTTAAGATTTTATTTTTACTTATTTTTGGAGAGAGGGGAAGGGAGGGAGAAAGAGAGGGAGAGAAACACCAGTGTGTGAGAGAAACATCCACTGGTTGCCTCTCACATGTCTCCAACTGGGGACCTGGCCTGCAACCCAGGCATGTTTCCTGACTGGTAATTGAACCAGCCACCTTTTAGTTTGCAAGCTGGTACTCAATCCACTGAGCCACACCAGCCAGGGCTTATATATTAGAATATTTTAGAGAAAAATATGTTGAAAGTGATTTTTCAAGATGGTACATAATCTTGAACTAAAGAAATGTGAAGAGATGTAAAAAGCTCTGTTTAATAAGTCTTTTAATTAGTAAGACAATTAAGATGATGCTTCTAACCAATACAACAAAAAAACTTGAGATGATAATTAATTGTGTATGTAAGAGGAGTAGTATAATCATAATCGTATTCATTCTGTCATAATTTTGTATTTCTTTTGTTTTTGTTAGGAAACACTGCATTAACTTATGCCTGTGCTGGAGGATTTGTTGACATTGTGAAAGTGCTACTTAATGAAGGTGCAAATATAGAAGATCATAATGAAAATGGACATACCCCCCTAATGGAAGCAGCCAGTGCAGGTCATGTGGAAGTTGCAAGAGTTCTTCTAGATCATGGGGCAGGCATCAACACTCATTCTAATGAATTCAAAGAAAGTGCTCTTACACTTGCATGCTACAAAGGTACTCTATATATGTATGACTATTTAGGGATTTTTAAAGTAACAACTTTGAATATTTGAGTATTGAATATTTGAGTTATTTTTATATTGCTTATACATTCTTTGTAGTATAAAATTACTTAGCTTATATTACATAGAAAGTCCATTTTAGCCTGTATTTCCTGAAGTGTAGCTTCACAATGTACATTTATTTATTATTTTAATTTAGATTTATTTAATTAGCTATAAAGTCAACTAACTCTTAGCACAGATTTAGAGGATTTTCATTCTTTAATGGCTTTTGTTTTATACGATTTTTCCAGCCTTTATTTAAACAATAGGACACACTTATATAATAATCACACTTGCTAGAGAAAACCTGAAAAACAGAGAATAAAGAAATTTTAAAATGACATGTAATGCTACCATCTAAAGATTTAAAAAGCATGTAAACAATCTTTTAGTGTATTTACTTTCAGTGTGTTTTTAAAGTATATTTATAAGCAAATATATATACACACAGGCATACCTCGGAAATATTGCGAGATCAGTTTCAGAGAGCCGCAGTAAAGCAGTCTCGCAATAAAGCAAGCTGTAATCTTTTTGCAGGTGGAGGGTCTTGCCTTTAATTTGTAAAAAATGCAACATCTGTGAAGCGCAATAAGACGAGGTATGCCTGTATTTTTAAATTAAACCATCATACTCTTAACACTTTTATAGTCTGATTATTTTATTTAGCAGTACATCATGAACATTCTGTCATCTCAGTGTTTTTGTAACACAACATTTGATGGTTACAGAGAGTTTCACTATTACTGTTGCATTTAGTAGTGGATTTGGCTGCAAGACCTAAATTAATAATGATCTGAACAAAAGAGAAGCCTTTTCTCTTTAAACAAGTCCAGGGATAGGCTGTCTAGGACTAGTATGGCAATTCCATTGTTATCTAGATTTCAGCATTGTGTTTTTCTGCCTCACCACCCTAGTTTGTGGTTTCTGTTCTCAAGGTCACCAAGATGGTAGCTATGGCCCCAGCAATACATATTCTAGGAAGGAGGCAGAGGGTAAGGGCAAAATGGGGAGTGCCTTCCAATTTAGTAAGTTACCTCTGAGAAGTATTCCTAGAGGTTCTGCCTTTAAACTAGCTCCCACTTTACATGTCATTGGCTACACATAGCAACAAAGGAGTCTGGGAAATGTGGTCTTTTAGTCAAGCAAGTTGCCACTCAGATAAAATGAGAGTTCTTTTATTAAGGAACATTGAGAGAATGGATATTGAGTAGGAAACAAGCAATCTCTGCTGAATACATCAAATGGATGCACCATAATTGCCTATTGTTGGACACATGAATTGTTCCCAGTTTTTCACTATTTTTTAAAGCACTGTGATAACATCCTTGTGCAGACATCTTTGCCTAATCTCTGATTATTTCCTTAGGATAAATTCCTGGAAGTGGAATTGCTGGGTCAAAGGGTATGGACATTTTTAAGGCTTTTGATACATATTGCCAAATTGCCTTCTAGAAAGGTTGAACCAATTTACACTCCCACCAGCAGTGTCTGAGAGTGCCCTTTACCCCACCCTACACCCTCACCAACACTGGGTATTATCATTCTTTTTAATATTTGCCATTTTGATAGTAAAAAAATGGTGTGTCATTTTAATTTGCATTTGTTTAATAGGAAGGTTTGATACTTTTTCATCAGTTTCATACTCATTGGCATTTCTTTTTTGAATTACCATTTTATGTCCTTCATCCATTTTTCTACTGGAGTGTTTGTCTTTTTTATTGACTATTAAGACTTTTTATATATTAAATATATCAAGAGGGTTAAAATTATTTTGATGGAGTTTTCTGTGCCTGTTCATTGCCACAGTGAGTTTATGGTTATTATTTTAAAGCTGTTTTTCTGAAAAATGATTCAAACGTACTTTACCTGGCATTCAGTTTGATTTCAGCGTTTTGATTTGATAGTTTATATAGATGAAATCAAAGAATAAGTATTATTGCTTTTCTTAACTTGAATTTTGTGCTTTAGACTAATTTAATCTTTAAAGCCTAGACACATTGCTGAGGGCCTGCTTATTATTTTGGATTGGCTTTGTAAAACTGTCATTTATTGAATGCAAAATAAGTTCTCCTAAAATTTTTATATAGACTTCTGAAAGAAAAAGATTCCCTATTTTAATACTTATGTGTTAAATTGATACTCAGTTCTTTAGCAATACAGTTTTAAAATTTGTGTTCTTTTTTGAAGGCCATTTGGATATGGTTCGCTTTCTACTTGATGCTGGTGCAGATCAAGAGCACAAAACTGATGAGATGCACACGGCCTTAATGGAGGCTTGCATGGTAATTTTAAATTGCACTCACTTGAGATTTTTTTGAGAAGAAAAAGGTCATATGTGTTTAAATCTTTAAGGATTAATATATTTTTGGAAAAATACTGTGACATCAGATTTTGAATATTTTGTGCAGTACTAGAGAGGGAAAGGGAAATATGTAATATTATGTTTAACTTTTGATAGTAAGTCTTTCAATGTAGGAAACAGTATAGAAGGCAGTCTTGGCTATGTCATTTCCATCATTTCCATCTCATGGGTACACTTTTATTTATTCCCATTTAAAAAAAATATTTTATTTATTTATTTTTAGAAAGAGGGGAAGGGAAGGAGAAAGAGAGGGAGGGGAACATTGATGTGAGAGAGAAACATTGATCAGTTGCCTCTACACTCCAACTGGGAACTGAGCCTACAACCCAGGGAATCGAACCAGTGACCTTTCACTTTGCAGAATGTCCCCCAACCAACTGAGCCACACTGGCCCAGGGCCAATTTTTTTAATTTGGTAAAATATACAACATAAAATTTATCATCTTAACCATTTTTAAGTGTATAGTCATTGGTACCAAATACATTCATAGTGTTTGCAACCATCACCACCATCCATCTTCGTAACTATTTTCATTTTGTAAAACCAACTCTATGCCTGTTGAGTAACAACTTCCCATCCCTGCTCCCCCCAGCCAATACCAATCACCATTCTACTTTCTATCTATGATTTTGACTACTCTAAGTACCTCACGTAAGTGGAATCATACAGTATTTGTCTTTTTGTGATTAGTTTAGTTCACTTAGCATAATGTCCTGAAGGTTCATTCATGTTGAGGCATGTGTCAGAATTTCCTTCCCTTTTTAAGGCTGCATAATATTTCATTGTATATATATACCACATTTTGCTTATCCATTCATTTATTGATGGACACTTGGGTTTCTTCTATGCTTTAGCTATTCTGAGTAATGCTGGTATGAACATAGGTGTATAAATGTCTGTTCATGTCCCTGTTTTCAGTTCTTTTGGGTGATCATATGGTAATTAATTTTTGGAGGAACCACCACCATACTGTTTTCCACAGTGGTTGTACAGTTTTACATTCCCATCAACACTGCACAAGGGTTCCAGTTTCTCCACATACTCACTAGGCACTGGCCCTATTTTCTGTTTTTATTTTTTTCCATCCTAATGATTGTGAGGTGGTATGTCATAATTTTGATTTGCATTTTTCTAATGATTAACATTGTTGAGCATCTTTTCATGTTCTTATTGGTCACTTGTCTATCTTTGGAGAAATGTCTGCTCAGATCCTTTGCCCATTCTTGAATCAGGTTGTTTTTTATTGTTGAGTTTTAGGAGTCTATATTTTG
This sequence comes from Trachops cirrhosus, assembly GCA_028533065.1. Taxonomy (NCBI): domain Eukaryota; kingdom Metazoa; phylum Chordata; class Mammalia; order Chiroptera; family Phyllostomidae; genus Trachops; species Trachops cirrhosus. Next base: position 25,082,224 of record CM052546.1, on the reverse strand, counting down.
GATGCTAATCCATTATCAGATATAAATGTGCAAATATTTTTCCTGTTATGTTGGTTGCCTTCTTACTCTGTTAGTGTCCTTTCATGCACCAAAGTTTTTAAATTTTTTGACTTCAAATAATTTTGTATTTTTTAATTACAGTTGACATACAATATTATATTAATTTCAGGTATACAACCCAGTAACTAGACATTATGTAACTTACTAAGTTATCATCCCAATAAATCTAGTACCCATCTGACACCATACATAGTTATTAGAATATTATTGGCTATATTCCCTATGTTGTACTTTACATCCCTGTGACTGTTCTGTAACTACCAATTTGTACTTCTTAATCTCTTCACCTTTTTCACCCACTTTCCCTTGGGTGAGGATTTAAAAAAAAATACTTTTTGCATTTTGGAGCTCTGTTGTTTGGTGCATACACATTTTTAGAATTTCTGTGTCTTTTTCATGAATTGACTTTTATGTTATAAAGTCTGTCTATCTCTGGTAATTTTCTTTGTTCTGAGGCCTCATCTACTATTAAAAGCTACTCCTACTTCCTTTTTATTAATGTTTACCAAATTAATATTTTTATTCTTTTTTCAAACTTTGAAATGTTTGATATCATTTTACTGAAGTGAGTTTATTAATTGGTTTGTTTAGACCATTTGCATTTAAATATATATTGATATGATGTTTCAGTATTCTGTTCTATATTGAAATTTATTTTTTAGCCATTTTCTCCATTTTTTTCATCTATTCTTTATAATTTATCATTAACAGTTATTTTGAAGTCCTTTTTTGCTAACTCCTATCTTTGACTCAGTTCTGGGACTATTTTTATTGGTTATTTTATATCTTCATAATTGGTTTCTTTTTCCTGCCTCCTACCTTTTCAATATTCTAGATTATCCTGTCCTCTTTCTGAGACTGTTAACTTTTGTTCTAGCAGGCACAGTACCAGTGGATCACTCTGATCCTATTGAGGCTTAATTCCAGCTTTACTCTTAATCCTAATTCCTTATTCTTTGATCCCAGACTAAGAGACTTGAGGTTCTTTTTTTCATTATGGCCTTCTATTATCTCACCTGATAGCCTGAGATATTCACCAATGTCTTTTCATTGTGCCTGAGTCTGAACTCCCAGTGTCCCACTTTTCTTTTTCTTTTTTTAAAGATTTTATTTATTTATTTATTTATTTATTTATTTTTAGAGAGAGGGCAAGGGAGGGAGAAAGAGAAGGAGAGAAACATCAGTGTGTGATTGCCTCTCCTGCACCCCCTACTGGGCACCTGGCCCACAGCCCAGGCATGTGCCCTGACTGAGAATCGAACTGGCAACCCCTTGGTTTGCAGACTGGCACTTAATCCACTGAGTCACACCAGCCAGGGCCCAGTGTCTCACTTTTCAGGAGCCATTCTCCGCTAGGCACCCTGGAGTCTCGTCCTTGATGTGTTCAACTCAGAAGATGCCCAAGTATCTGAGGATGATTTTACATAGATTTTTGAGAATCCTTCTCTGTGTCTTCTTTTTCTTAGGTATCCTGCCCACACTCCTCAAGTCCCAAGTATTTTGGTTGTCTTGTGTTCTGACTTTGTTTCCCTTTGCCCAAAGAGATGTTCACTCTTTCTTTGTTTTGGCTCTGTTTCCTCTGGCCAGGGTTTGAAAGATGCCCAAAAAGCTGGAGTGAATGTACAGTTCGTCTCATTGCTCCCTTCTGTCAGTGATCATAACCCTAACCCCTAGCTTGGATACTGTCTGGTGCCTCCCATTGCTTTAATTGTTTATTCTAAATTTTATAGTTTTTTATGATAAGAGAGTAAGTCCAATACCAGCTACTGTGTTGTGGCTGAGACAGAAGTCTTAGAATAAAAAAAAAAATCTAATAATAATATTAGACCTTTAAGAGTGGATTATTTATTTATTTTCCTTTTGGCAAAATTAATATTGTTCCTTAATATCAAAAAGTGATTAGTACAGAGTCTCTCTTAATGTATGTACTCAAGATACGTTAGTAGAATCCAAAAAGAATCTTCAAAAATTCAAGTAAATTCAAGCAAAACAATTGATTGGGATCCTACAGGAGATAGGCACACTAGTAGTTCCTTGATCTGTGAACACTTATAAATCCTAATTTTCTGTTCAATTAGAATTGTTTTTTAAACACCAAATAACTTAATACAGTAATTTGGTTAAAATATATTTTATTTTACATATTTGTGAAGAATTAGTAAAACTGAAATTTTAATGTGAAGTTACTTGTCTTTGGCATTGTGTCAAAAATGATTAAAACTAGGCTGGTCATTTAAGTATAATGAAACTCTTGATGGATGCTAAAATGTGACATTAATTAAAATTTCTTTAATTAATTCTTTAATGAAAGCATTGCCCAACCTTATAGAACACTGTTTTTGTACCCAGTCTTTACTTTTCATTAGCAATGTGTTGGTCATTTTTAAAGTATTGAATGGGAGGGAGGAGGGGAAGGCTGGGTGGGTTGGCTAGAATGGGAGTAAAGGATAGAAACTGTACTTGAATAATGATTAAAAAATAAATTAAAAAAATAAAGTATTGAACAGCACAGTATATCCACAATAAGTGTGAAGGTCTACATAAATTTTTTAATTAAAGAATTTGAAACTAACAAAGGGCATTTATGGTGATAGAGGTATAGAATGGATACCCTCTATGAGAATGTTTTAGGTAATTGCTTTACAAGATATTTACTTTTTCATTTTTGTAAAAATCTTTGCCTCATTGCAACAAGCTAGTTAGTGATGAGAAAAAATATAGGGTAGTTTAAGTCCGTAGGGGTTTACCTTGGTAACATAATCCCAAGTGGTAATGACCTCACAGAATTTGTTGTTATTTTTTGCCAAGTCTTTGTTTCTTAAATAGATCTAACACAGTTTCTACACTGAAACATGACAGCTAAATTTGAGGATATAGCTATATTTGACCTGGCAGTAGTATAAACATTATATTGAGGTACTGTCAACTATCGATTTAATGGTTTTTTTGAATTTCAAAGAAGATAGAAATTCAAAATTATTTGGAATTGTAACTGTATATCACAAGTATGATTCTTTTGGAAAATTTTGGGCTTGCTCGAAAGTAAGGTAAAATAATTTTAATGGACTTTTGATAAGACAGATCTCAAATTGTTCAGATAGGCATGATAATGTATATGCATCTAAGCTGCATCTTTCTTTCTGTATTTCCTCAATCTCTTCCTTCTTTTTTCTCACTTTAAAAATCTCCAAAAAATTTCCTTCCTCTTGCTTTACTTCTGAAAATCTGCAGGATGGACATGTAGAGGTAGCACGTTTGCTTTTGGATAGTGGTGCTCAAGTGAACATGCCTGCAGATTCATTCGAGTCTCCGTTGACACTAGCTGCCTGTGGAGGACATGTCGAATTGGCAGCTCTACTTATTGAAAGGGGAGCAAATCTTGAAGAAGTTAATGATGAAGGATACACTCCCTTAATGGAAGCTGCTCGGGAAGGACACGAGGAGATGGTGGCACTACTTTTAGCACAAGGTAAGGTAGTTTTCTTCTTTAATTAAAATATAAATTCCTCTTGGATGTTTTGTGTCAATATCAATGAAGTTTACTATAACTAAAAATTTTTTTGGCATCTATGATAAATTATCAACACCCTGGAAGGAACCCTAGAGGCAGAGAAGATAGAGATGATTATCATTATTCAGAATGATTAACATCTTTTCATAAGTCTTTGTAATTAGTTTTATCTACTTTTATGTTCTCCCCAGGAGCAAATATAAATGCCCAGACAGAAGAAACCCAAGAAACTGCCCTGACCTTGGCTTGCTGTGGAGGGTTTTCTGAGGTTGCAGACTTCCTGATTAAGGCGGGGGCTGATATAGAACTTGGCTGCTCCACACCTCTAATGGAAGCTTCTCAGGAGGGACACCTGGAGTTGGTGAAATATTTATTGGCTGCTGGTATGTGGCTTTAAAAAAATGCCTTTTAGAAAAAGGCTTTTATATTGCTTTCATAACTTTAACAATTAACCTTAACTCTTCATTTCTACAAAAGTTGAAGGGCAGCTGTGCTGCAGTTTAACTGCTCTTCTTTGGCTCCTAAATCTCCAAAAATGTCATTTTTAAAAAGATTTCTTATTATTAATGTTTGCTTGGTGACCATAGGCTTCTTATTGACTTTCTCTCTCCATTGAATGGTTTTATGGCTTCTGGAAGGGAGAGAGACTAATTTCTAGTCTCTCTGCTAATAACAGGAGGTGGGGATGACACAATAGAGATCATAATTTTGTGCCTTTAAACCCGTTCATTTCTTGACATTTCTGAATCTGCACATGCACACACACACTTACACAAAAGAACAAGTGGGAATTTTATATTTTTGGCAAAAGTACTTTTAAAATAAATTGTGATTTATACATTGTTAAGCAATAATAATAGAACAAAGTAAGAATATACCAAATGAATTAAGGTAGATGTAAAACTTTATATATCATTTAGAAATCATATAAAATAACTTTTTTGTCCACATCTGATATATTGCTTAAAACTATGTAAAGGAAAATGAGATACTTGACAAAACCTGATGCATCCTTTTTGGGCTTTTTCTGCTACATTAATTTGACTTCCGCCCAGCCTCAATTTTTTTTAATTACAATTGAAATAATTTCTTAATCCAGATGGTTAATAGTTCAGATGGTTGTTTAGATTTTGAATTAATGCAAAACCAGCCATTGAGCTGACCTCTTCCCTGACCCAAACACTATTAATCACTATCACTAGTGTATGCGTCATTTAGTCATTGTCCCTTCATCATTTTTGGTAACTGTCTGTGTCCCAATGAAGAGTCTTTTTCATATCATTTATACCTCAATTAAAAAAGACTTTCTACCAATGGTATTACCACTGGTCCCTACACAGTAAGAAATTACTAAACACATTATTATAAATATGGAAACAGATGCACAGTCTTGTTACATAATTTCCCTAATGTACAAAGCAAATAAGTGACAGAGCCAGCATTCAGACTTAGAATTCCTAACATTATTTTTCCCATTACATCATTATTGATTCTCATATTGAGCCACTTTTGCTAATTTGAAGCATGTAGTTTCCAAAACTATCTTAGGGGTTTGAGAATCACTTTTTTTATATGATCATTACCAAACATTTTTTTCCACATTAGAGTGTAATTTATTTACATAAAAGTTCTTTTAGTGTAGCACTAAAGAAAATGCCATAGGTCTTACACATTGTCTATACAATTTTTTAAAATTGAAAAACCTTGTTGTTACAGAATTTTTTTCCAACACACAGAAAATGTAGTTTAAATGAACCCTAAGAACCCATCAACAACATTGACAACTTTGAATTTATGGCCAATCTCATTTCATCTGTATGTTCTTCAGTCCCCCATTATTTTTATAAAATTATTTTTGTTTAAAATAAGCATTTAAAAAATTTTGCTGAGAAAGTCTGGTTAACATCTCTCACCATACATAGTTAACAAAAACATTTTTAAACTCAAATTTGAATTTTTTAATCTGAAAATAAATTAGTTTAAAATAAATTTATTTATTTATTTATTTATTTATTTTTAAAGATTTTATTTATTTATATTCAGAGGGGAGGGGAAGGAGAGAGGGAGAGAAATATCAATGTATGGTTGCTTCCTGTGCATTCCCTGCTGGGAACTGGCCTGCAACCCAGGCATGTGCCCTGACTGGGAATCGAACCGTGATCTCTTGGTTCACAGGCCCGCGCTTAATCCACTAAGCCACACCAGCCAGGGCAAAATAAATTTATTTTTATAAATTATTAATAAATATTTCAATATGTAATTCTAAAAGATAATCTCTTAAAAAGTAACAGTACTATTTCTTCCTAAATTTTTTAAATAATAACTTTTAGTATCATTAAATATCCAAAAAGTTTTCATGTTTTCCTGATAGTCTTATAAATGTGTATGTTTGTGTTTAATGACTTTTCAATCAGTATTCAGATGAGATTCATATAACTATTGATTAATATGTCTCTTAAATCTTTTTTAATCTATTGGCTCTCCTTCTAGTTTTTCTTATTCCTTATAAGTTTTGGTTGAAGAAATGGAATATTTATGTTTTAGGCTTTCTGTAGTATAGATTTTGCTAATTGCCTCTCCATGATTTCATTTAACTTGCTTGTCTGGCCCTTGGATTTCCTAGAAAGTAGTTGTTAAATTTAGAGACTTGATTGAATTAGATAGTGTGTGTGTGTGTGTGTGTGTGTGTGTTTAGTAGAATATTGGTAGTAACTGTTATTTATATTATTTGTTATCTTGAGATAATAAATATTTGATTGCCTTTCTTTTTGTAATGTTATTAGCCATTGATATCATTGCTTAGATCTATTAATTTAGTAGGGGTAGCAAAGTGGTGATATTCTAAATTCTATTATTTCTTTTTTATTTACTATCTGGAATAAGTCTAAAGAGAAACTTCCCCTCTTGAACTATTTGATTACTCTTAGATGTAAATCATGTAGGAATAGCAATATAAATGTTTGATTTTTTTCACCCTTTATTTATGTTTCCAAAATAATAATGTGGTTCCCTACCATCTTTCAGTAGTGACCAATAAAGTGGGGTTTTTCTGATATGAACATTATTTTGAACTTGCAGGTAAACATATGGTGACTTTCACTTCATCACAGTCCTCATTTTTTATTGATGCAAAAATTGTCAGAAGGCAGGGCAGTTTGACTTTGTTTGGTCAGTAACATTACCTCCTAAATCCTTTTGCTAGGGTCTCATTGTAGTCTTTGAGGTTTCTTTGCTTTCTGATATGGCACAGTATTTCATGCTTATCTTACACAGCTTCTGCCTCAGTCTTGGAACCAAACATTTTCTAAGAAACCCTTATTCTACTTAGTAGGAAGTGGTACTTAGAGATTATGGTCTAAGTCAGAAGTACTCTTTCTTCTTGGTATGTCATTGTCTGTGGGCTTTTTTAGTTGGTCAGAGTTAGGAAATTTTTTTCTTTATGGGTAAAATACATCATGAGTTCATGTCAGTACTTCCAATTCAGAACAATAGAGTTTTTACTTAACTATAACAGTCTTACATATTTTCTTTCAACCATGCCAGAAACTTCACTTTTACTAAAGGATTACTTGATTTTTACCACAATACCAATAGAACTGTCTCAGAACACAGTCCGACACTACCACCGATATGGTTTCTGGAAACTGAAATTTTTTTGTCTTTGTAGCTCTTTCTTAGGGTATATCTTACTGGGGATGTGTAGGTAGATTTTACTGTTTATTAAAACCATTTGATATAATTCCTTTGGGTGTGGCTGAAAGCATTTTTACAAAGCGTATTTAAAGGAAAATTAGGACATTTAAAATACATAGCAATATTTTTATACTTCACATTTATCAGTTTCACCAAATTACAAAATTGAACTGTTTAATATAAGTTACAATTCACAAAGCAGATGTAAGATTTTGTTTGTTTGTTTTCTAGGTGCTAATGTTCATGCTACAACAGCGACAGGAGACACGGCCCTAGCCTACGCTTGTGAGAATGGGCATACGGATGTCGCAGACGTTTTGCTTCAAGCAGGAGCCGATTTAGTAAGATACTTTTAATTTCAGATAGTTTTGTGTGAATTCTCATTCATGTTTAACATTTAGAAAAAACTAGTAAAGATCTCTAGTTGCATGCTTTGTTTTTAAAAAGATTGGGTATTCTAGTTTTATTGCATTTATTTATCGTATTTAAAAATACTGAGTTTTTAATACCATTTTATTTCCTGGGTAAAATTACTGGTTTGTTTCTTCCCTTCACCCCACCCTGACTGGCATTCCTAAACTTTTAAACTGCCCTTTATTAGACATATTATACATTCAATAATATGTTTACAGAATAGAATAACCTGTCAAATCAGTTTGAGTGATTTTTTTTGTTTGTTCCTCTAAGTGAACTTTAAAAGCAAAGCTACTATCATCTTCTTAACATTACTAAAGCATTCTATTATTTTTCTGTTTGTTTGTTTTTTAGCATTTTCTACTTTGGCTTTTCGCAGTTTCAAATTAGATGGTAGATTCGTATTTGTAATATTCTTTACAACTATGGAAATTGTAAATCATATCCCACTTAAAGATTTATGCTTCTTGCTGAAATGTGTGCTTTGATTCATTTTTATTTTGTGAGGGTACTTTAAACTGTTTTTAGAGTTTCTCATAGAATTCCCTTATATATTTCATAAAAATTTATGAGACATTATAATGAATCAAGTTTATTAGTTTTATTTTTTTGGAAAATACTGTGCAAGTATTGCATTTTAAACCATTTATAATTACAGACATTCCAAAAATAGATACCTGAGATTGTTGGAAAGTAATTATTGATTAAGGTAAATGTATAATTATGCCATTTATTATTACTTCTACTAGTACTAAATATTATAACACTAGCATTCATTCTCATTAATTAGGATCTTCCCCATCAGTTACACTTTCTGAGGTGTACTTTTTTATTTAAGAATTATGACAGATATTATAAGTAGAGCTCAATCTTCTGCCTTCTTTCTATATCTTTTTCCTTTTTTAGAGTTGCTTTGGGTCATCTATAAAAATTAAGAATTTGAGTATTTCAGCACTTGAAATAAAGAAATATGGTAGAGTATAAAAGCTGAGATGCTATAAACAAATTTAATACTCATATCTTCCAAATTCTTACCTGAATTCTTTTTCTTCTTCCATTTTTCTACAGCAAAGTCACTTTCTCAACCTGTTGAGTTTTTCTGAAAATATTAAATAGGAGAAAGAGGAATTATCTGTAAACTATGCTCTAACGTATAGCAAAATCTTACTGATTTTGACTGAGTTAGAAATCTATTATGAAATATTTTCAAATGTTTTATTTGTATAGTCTTCTGAAATTAGGTAGTATTTGTGATTAGAGTTCTTTAGAAGAATTGCATTAAGTGAACGAATAGAAAGATTTTACTTTTCCATATTATTTTATATTCAAAATCTAAGATTTAAAAATTGGCTCAGATAAATAGATCTCTTAATTAAATATAAAGGTAATACTGTTATTTTAATATAAGTATTAATATTTATTTTTATATTTTGCAATCTATCTCTGCATTCATATTTACATATAATTATAATATAGTTGTCTTCTATTTTTCCAGTGTGTTTTTTCATAATCTTCATATTGTTACATAGTCTGTGTTTATAACCCTTGCATAATATTCCATCAAATTAATGAACCATAATCATTCACTTATTATGGAACTTTTGACTTTACATTTTTCAGTTATACTATTAGATTTAATAACTTCATTTGCCTAAGTTTCTTTTTTTCTCATTTTGAATCATTAGATTGATTTTTAAAATATATTGCTTAGTCCGTGCTTTTGCATTCTACAGAAGACATTTCAATTTTAATACTATTTCTTTTCCTAATTATATATTCTTTATAAAGATGTGGAAAGTATGAGAAAGTGTAGTAAGTTTGGTATTCAAAATCTAAAAATAGCCCTGGCTGGTGTAGCTTAGTGGGTTGAGTGCAGGCCTGCCAACCAAAGGGTCGTGGTTTGATTCCCAGTCAGGACATATGCCTGGGTTGCAGGCCAGGTCCCCAGTGGGGGGCATGTGAGAGGCAACCACACATTGATGTTTCTCTCCCTCTCTCTCCTTCCCTTCCCCTCTCTCTAAAACTAAAAGTTTTTAAAAAAATGTATAAATAAACTTTGTAGTTTCAGGCTTTACTGTAAAGCGAAGGAGGGGAAAAAAGAACTAGTAAAACACAAGAAGCAAGTAAAGCAGGCCTGTCAGTTCTTGAGTTCTGAGAAAAATGATTAATAATTATTATTAACTGGACATAAGAGGCATTAGCGTCTTTCTTGCCCTTCATTCTTTGTTGCCACCTCCTAGGATCTGTCTTGGGGCTATAACAATTTCCTCCAGTGGTTAGCAGATGGAAGACTCTCCACTAGCATTGCGTGGAGTGGAGATGTAGTCCATTCCTGGCATTTCATAGGTGTGTTCTTGATATCTAGGTTTGGTAGTTCTTTAAGTTAAATAGATGTTTTTGTGGGCTGGTTGAGAATCTTCATTTCTGAGAACTGTTTTTATACTCAGTTTTAAATAAGGAAGTACAAAAAAAACTTTGACACACAATCGAGGCCAACCCTCAAGCCTTAATTAGATTTTAGAGTTTAGCTTTTTCCATGATTCAAGGTTTTGGTACTATAATTTTTAAAAAGGAGCTTAAAAACTGTTTCCCATTCTTTAAAATATTCTGCCCCAGACTTAGTTAAGATATGATTTGTGATTTAAAAATGTTTAATGCAACAGTTTGGTTTTCTTGTATTGTTTCCTGAGATGAAACTGAGAAGTTTTAGGGCTTTTCATTCTAAATATGTAGTGGGTGTAATTGATAACTTAGTTTTAAATGAAATGTAGAAAATTTCGTATTTATTACTTTTAAAAAAATTATAGCCAGAACAAATGGCATACTGGGGCATTTGCGGATAGATTCTTGAAATAGTTACATCTTCTAATTTGAAACTTCATTTTTTCTAGTTTTAAAACATTTATAGATAGTTCCAGTTAAAAGCACACTGAATATCCACCATATTTAGAGATTGATATGTAGCTTATCTAACTTTTTAATAATTGCATAAGTTTGAATAATCTTTTATTTAAGATCTTTGGGCTGGTTTAGTTTTTTTTTTTTAATCCTCACCTGAGGACATGCTTATTAATTTTAGACGGGGGAAGGGAAGGAGAAAGGTCGATGTGAGCGGGAAACATTGATTGGTTGCCTCCTGCACTTGCCCCAGCTAGGGACCCAACCTGCAACCCAAGTGTGTGCCCTTATAGAGCATGGAACCAAACCCACGACACTTCAGTTTACAGGGTAACGCTCCTGAGCCACATGGGCTCTTAAATAGACCACTTAAAATGTTCTTTTTGAAAATCAATAATTAAATTAAAAATTGTTCATTGATTCTAGAGATTTTTAAAAGTTCTCCCTGTTTAGCATTCAAAATCACTTTACTCTATAAACACTGAGCTTACTCTATAAGCAGAGGAATCCTGAACAAATGACCTATTTCATATCTTCCTGCTATTTGCATCTCTTGTTACCACCAAAATGGGACTCATGAATTGAAATAGTGTTTCTTATGTTTTTTTCCTCTGTGTAGCATTTTGTTTATTGGGCTCAGGTGTGTTTTTAAGTATTTGGTGTGATTATAGGTATGGTATGATGTAAACCCATTATAAGGAAGTTTGTATTAAAACCTATTAGTGCTATTAGTGCTAATACTTAAAATCCATAAGAAGTATTTAGAAAAAAACAAACTTTTTGGAAGCTGCTTAATCTAATTTCTCTGAGGAATAACTTTGCTGGGTGTCCTTAGGGAAGTCACTTAAATTCTTACAGGATTCTTTTGGGATGGATGCTCTCCATCCTTTTACTTTTTTTATGAGGGGTTTGGACCAAATGATCTTTCATGACCTAGCCTAAGAAATCTAACTTTATGATTTCTAAAGAACAAGTTAACCAACTATGTGGTTAGATGGACTAGATGATCTTGAGTGCCTTGTTAGCCTAAGAATGTGTAAAGTGCTATGAGATCCTCTCTGAAAATGAATTTTTAAGATAGAAATCATTATTACTAATAATGGTGATAAGTGTTATATAAGTTACTTTATCTTTTAAAATCTATATATCTTAAATGACCCAAAGCATTATTTTGGAGGTTGTTTGTAATTAATAATTAGCAGACTTTACATATTACAAAAATGTTTTATAGATTATTATAATAGATAAACGTTATTAGTCCCTAGAATTCACAGTTAATTTAGTAAGGCTACCCCAGTAAAGAATAATCTGTTATTATAATGCTAAATCATTATCTCTTCCACCATAAGTCTTTTTAGTATCAATATTTTATCCTACTTAAAAATTATCAAAAAAGTAGGAAGATTTTTCTCAAAATGGACTTTTGTTTCAAGTAAACTATTTCCTCTTCCCTTGTGGAATACTAAGTTAGTCAAGAATATAGTCTCTCCGGTTATCTTATTCAATTATAAATTTATTCTTTTTCTGCAAGTAAAGTTTATTTCAGGCGGCAGAAGAAACTTATGTTACATCATCTTCCCTTCATGTTTTGTGTCTTAAGACTTCAAAATTTCCTTTGTTTAGAATTGTTTTTTTCAGCTTTGACTTTCAAGTATACATAAGAACTGAACAACAAGGAATTTAGAATACCATTTTACTTTAAGATGTTTGTCGCCTTGAAGATAGGGGTGGAGGAGGAAGGGCGTACCCAGGGACATGAGATAGAACATAGTTTCTTTATGCTCATAATGAAGCTGCTTTAAATATAATGGATCAGAGAAAATACATGGAACCAACTTGAAGAAGTATGGTAGGCACACAGTGTTGCTAATTATGGAGTCTTTTTTTCTTTTAATTGATTTTTATATAGAGAGAGAAAAGTGTCATTTTGTTACGCTTTCATTGGTTGTCTTTTGTATGCACCCTGACAGGGCATTGAACCCACAATGTTGGCATATTGGGATGACGCTCTAACCAATTGAGCTACGTGGCCAGGGAGTCTTTGCTATATTGAATAATAGTTGGTCCTTTTCCTCATTATTGTGACTAAATTTTTGTTTAACAAAACCTTAAAATTACTTGAAAAGTACATGTTTTTAAATTTTTTGGATAAGTAATACCTTTACATGGTTCAAAACTCACAAAGCATAAAAATGTTCTGTGGGCACCCAGTGTCTGTCTCTGTTGGCAGTTAATGTTTTTTTATTTCTTAAATTGTTCCAGAGATATTTTATGTACATATGATGAAAAGTCACATATATTGAAAGAAGCATTCTTATCAGTGTTTAATTCTTCATATAATTTCTTACTGAAATAGAATTTTGGTTTTTATTATACTGATTTTCTCTGTAGTGTTGACCATAGCTTTTAAGGGTTTATTATTTTTAATGTTTTAATAAAAATTGCAACACTTTTGCACCAATGAGGAAATTGGGTCCTTTGAATATATTGCAGTGGCCTGTCACTGATTTTCTTCCCTAACTGTAAAGTAAGCTCTTTGACCCTAGCTGCTGCATTGCATTGTATTCTCTCAGCCAAATGAATTTTGGGGAACATTTTCTTGGAATAATTGAGCTAATGGAAACATTAGTACCCTCTGATTCTTATTCCTGGAATTTATTTTCTTAAAATGAAATTTGATATGGACTTCCCTTAAAAGAGAAAAAGATATGAAGGATCATTTTTATATTTATATTAAATCTTATAAAATAGGAATGTGGACCAGGTCCTCTTGTATAAGATTGTTTTTTTAACTTAAGCAATATGTTGTGTGTTCTTCTGGATGTTTATATACACCCAAGTATTTGTATCTTCTATGTATGTGGGCTATATGTCTTTTTTTTATATGAGTGGATTTGTTACCACAAAATACCACAAAACTTTTTCCTTATTAGTAATATTTTTCAATGTCAGTTCCTATGGACTCCTCATTCCTTTTCATAGTTATTTATTCCTTAAGTAGTTATTCATGAACATTTGCATTATTAGGGTTAATATTACAAATGGTGCTGCACTAAATATTATTAAACACATTCACATTTTTTCTGCTTTTGTGAATCTATCTATAGGGATATGTTCCTGGAAGTGAAGTTTGGTTATCAAAGGGCACACATGTAAAATTTTGATAGCTGCTGCCAGATTGGTCAAAAATGCTAAACCAGTCTATATTTCTATTAATAATTGAGACTTCCTAATTCCCAGCATTCTCATTAACATGAATTAAATTGATTTATTTATCTACCTACCTACCTACTTCCTTCTTTCCTTCCTTCCTGTCTTACCTTCTTTCTCTCCTTCTTTTTTGGTGGTTTAATTTTTTAATCTTTGATCATAGGCCAGTGTTGGTTTTAACTAAAAATTCACCCCGTGTTCAAGTAGCCCTAGGAGCTGCTCCTTAATTGCTCCCAAAACTTTGGTAAACTATAAAACACATGTATAAAGTTGCTTTCTGGAAGAATATTCAGATATTTACAAATGCAAATTTTTTAAAAATCAAATATTCAGACAATATCCATTGACTTCATTCTGAAAGAGGAGATTAAATGTGTCTTCCACCATTTTATTTTTTATATTACTATGGTTTTATAACTTTGACATTCTATTTTATGACACTATTTCTGCCAGTTGTTTAACTTTAACTGTAAATTTAGGTGGAGTCTGTTTACTAGTCTTCCATATCATGAAGCTTCTTAATCCTTGAGTGCCTGAATTGACTCACCTTTTGGCTGGCAGATGCTAGTATTTTGATTTGAATTTACTCCCCTCCCCTGGGGGGAGGGTGGGAAGGAGTTCTCATGTGCTTTCATTGTTGAGATTACTGTATGTTGTATTTATAAATGAATATCACCATATATAAAATTCTCAAATCACTTGTTCTTTCCCCTAAAAATTCTACAACTCTATTCTCTGTCTTGTGGTATTGAGCATGGCCAAAACCTGCTAGACTATTCCTCGTTATATGTAATTTCCTATTTCTGCCTGGATTATCCTAAGACTCTTTCATTATACTTAAACCTCCATTATTTCACCAGGATGTACCTTGGTGTTTATTATTCTTTATTAGTTTTTACCTGGAAAATAGTGAGTGCTTTTTAACTGAAGATTTTTGCTGCTGCTCCTCTTCCTCTTCCTCTATCTCCTCCTCCAGTTTTCTTTCATTACATCCTTGAATACTTCTCTTTCTGTTCTGTTTTCATCCAGGATATTTGTTAACCATTGTTTGGATCTCCCCTATTTGTATTATCTGAATTCTTTTTATTTCTTCTCCTTTTCCTCTGCATTGTTTCTCTCTTAAGCTTGTCTTCCATGTCACTATTTTTTCTGTATACTTGTTGCGTCTAGTGTGGTTGTCATGCTTTTATTATTACTTAGTTTCTTCTGATCTTCCAACTCACTTTTAAATCTGCTCTTGCTGTTATATCACTTCATTCAGCTATTTAAAGAATTTGTTCTCCTTCATTTATTTGAAAGTGTAGGACAATTTTTGACTTAAATTTTATTGTTTTCATTTTTGTAAGAACTTAATAGGCTCTATGTTGGATATTTTTTGCTTATTATTCATAGTTTGAGTGAGGCTTGCTATTTGTTGAAAATCATATAGGGGTGGGGTAGGGAGAGGAAGTCAGCTTCTTCAAATCTGTAGTTGTCTCAAAATACTTTCTTGCCAAATCTCTACTATAGGGTAGAGATGTATCCCCTTAGAGTAAGCATATCTCCCAGGTAGGAGGTAGGAGTGACTTAGAATAAAGACTTCTCTAGGCTACATTTTTATTTGGTGACTTAGTTGACTCTGGCCTGTGACTGCAAAGCATATTACTGTTTTATTATTTATATCTTCAAGTACTCTCTCTGTGTCAGGAGTCTAGACCTAGCGAAAATACAGATACTCTGTCTCTCAAGTTCTTTGAAGGTTCCCACTTTAGTTGAAAAGAGTGAGCACTAAGTACATTTATAATGGGGGGGGCTACCTAACTATATAATTATCTTATAATATTTTCCTTACTTTTTCTCCCAACTTGTGCAAATCTTTTAATTTTACTCTTTGGTTAGATATTAAAACATACTGTTCTGGATTCTGTAGCTTTAGTGTGTTTGGAGACAAAGGCATGAATTCAAATAATTCAGCAGCATTATATCTGCATTTGTTAAGCTTTATATTGAAGTTATATTGGTAGAGAACCACATTATCACACCCTTTAAAAAATAATGCTCTGCTCCTGAGATTATGGTCTCTACAGATGAGAATCTTTTAAATTGAAGATCCCGAGTTTAACAAAGCCCAACATCTGAAGTACCAGTCACAAGGTCTTCATGGCCAACTGTGATTTTCATTTTTGGAATAAGATCCGTGAGTTCTTCTTTTTCCTTTCACAGGACAAGCAGGAGGACATGAAGGCTATTTTGGAGGGCATAGATCCGGCCAAGCATCAGGTGAGCGTGGCCTTTGATGCTTGTAAGCTACTATGAAAGGACTAGATGTTGTAGGTAACCAGAGTTTTGGATATCTGAATTCCAGCCAAGAAGTCCCAGGACCCTGATGTGTGAAAGAGGAATTCCTCTTCAAATGAGAAAGATTATGCAGTTTAAATAAAAAGAGATTTACATTACTAGTAATTTGCTTCCTTAGAATTCGTTTAATGTGATATTCCTGAAAAATCTTGTGGGTGAAAATAGACTTTCTTATTCAGATAGTTCTTTTGTATTATCCCTTATTGGGAAAGTTAAGAAACCCCAGAGGAAAAAATCTCAATTATAAAGTCCTTTGCATTCAACTATGTTCATCAAAAAAATATGAAACTTAGATTTAGGGGAACATGTTGGATTTTTTAAATATAATCCTCTGATAAACAAAAATATTAGCATTTTTTACTATATTGTTCATTCCCTAATTTATATAAACTTAAATTTTTTTTCTTAAAATTATCTCCTGTTACCTCATTCTGAAATTGGTTTTTAAGAGGGTGAATACTTGTTCATAGGCAAACATTTCTTTTGAAAAAATGTGTGGAATTTGTGCCTGATGGTTTTAAAAGTCAAGCAGAGTAATATCCATTGTAATCCAGAGAGATTTGTTTAAACTCAGGAGCAGTGCTTAATTTATATAAATAACAAATAAATTGTGATTGGATCACAATTAACTTAGGTCACCTAAAATAAAATTTTCAGTATCAAGGCACTCTTAATTATAACACTTATTAAAATATCTTCATTAATGGTTTATTGAATAAGCCGTTATATTCTAATTTGAACAAAGGAAATCAATTTATTTCACAAAATATGTGAAAATATGAACTTTTACTCAGTTTGTGTAATATCTCAGGCTCCTATCTAGAATACAAAGCTCAGTGGTACTTCAGATAAGGTATTTCTTTCTTCCTGGAATTGTTAAACGTAATGTGATTATCAATCTGTCTCTCTCTAGCTGTAAGTCTCAAAACTTGGGATACTTTTTATTATTTTTAAAAATTCTTTATTGTTATTTTTCAGTACCATTTAGTCCCCTTATACACCCCTCCCCCCAGCAGCCACCACACTGTTGTCCGTGTCCATGAGTCCTTTTTACTTTTGCTCAATCTCTCCACCACTAACCACACCCGCACTGGCTGTCATCTGCTCTCCATCTATGAGTCTGTCTCTGTTTTGCTTGTTAGTTCAGTTTGTTTGTTAGATTCCACCTTAGTGAAATGATATGGTGTTTATCTTTCTCTGACTGGCTTATTTCACTTAGTGTAATGTTCTCCAGGTCCATCCATACTGTTGGAAAGAGTAAACTTTTCTTCTCTTTTATGGCTAAGTAGAATTCTATCGTGTCAATGTCCCATAGGTGTTTTATTCTCTCATCTATTGATGAACACTTGGGCTGCTTCCATATCTTGGCAATTGTAAATAGTGCTGCAGTGAACATAAGGGTGCTTATGTTCTTTCGAATTAGTGTTTCAGGTTTCTTCTGATGTATTTCCAGAAGTGGGATCACTGAGTCAAAAGGCAGATCCATTTTAAATTTTTGAAGTATCTCCATATTGCTCTCCACAGTAGCTACAGCAATCTGCATTCCCACCAACAGTGCAGAAAGGTTCCCCTTTCTCCACATTCTCACCAGCACTTGTTTGTTGATTTATTGATGATAGCGATTCTGACAGGTGTCTCGTTGTGGTTTTACTTTGCATTTCTCTGATGATTAGTGATGTTGAATATCTTTTTACAAGTCTATTGGTCATCTGTACATTCTCTTTGGAGAAGTGTCTATTCAGGTCCTTGGCCCATTTTTTAATTGGGTGGTTTGTTTTTTTTCATATTGAGTTTTGTAAGTACTTTATAAATTTTGGATATTAACCCCTTATCAGCTGTATCAGCAAATATGTTCTATTCTGTGGGTTGTCTTTTTATTTTGTTGATGGTTTCCTTTGCCATGCAAAAACTTTTTAGTTTGATGTAGTCCCATTTCTTTATTTTTTCATTTGTTTCCCTTGCCTGGGGAGATACATCTGATAAAAATATTTCTATGAGCCATATCCGAGATTTTGCTGCCTATGTTTTCTTCTAGGATTTTTATGGTTTTGGGTCAAACATTTAAGTATTTGGTCCATTTTGAATTTATTCTTATGTGTGGTGTTAGAAGGTGATCTAGTTTCATTTTTCTGCATGTATCTGTCCAGTGTGCCCAACACCATTTATTGAATAAACTATCTTTAGCCCACTTTATGTGTTTGCTTCCTCTGTTGAATATTAATTGACTATAAAGGTGTGGGTTTATTTCTGGGTTCTCTTTTCTGTTCTGCTGATCTACGCCAGTACCAGGCTGTTTTGATTACTGTGGCCTTATATTATAGTTTGATGTTAGGCAGCATGATTCCTTCAACTTTGTTCTTCTTTCTCAAAATCACTGTTGCTGTGTGGGGCCTTTGGTGGTTGCATATAAATTTTTGAAATATTCTAGTTCTGTGAAATAATGTCATTGGAATCTTGATAGGAATTGCTTGAATCTGTAGATTGCTTTGGGTAGTATGGACATTTTAATGATGTTAATTCTTCCTGTACATGAACATGGTATGTGCTTCCACTCATTTGTATCTTCTTTTTCATTCTTCGGTGTCTTATAATTCTCTGAATACAGGTCTTTACAACCTTGGTTAGGTTTATCTCTATGTGTTTTACTCTTTGTTGTAACAGTTGTGAATGGGATTGTTTTCTTAATTTTCTTTTGTTAGTCGGTTATTGGCATATAAAAATGCAACTGATTTCTGGATATTAATTTTGTATCCTGTTACTTTGCTGAACCCATTTATCAATTCTAAGTTTCTTTGTGGAATCTTAGGGGTTCTCTATGTACAGTATCATGTTATCTAAATAAAGACAATTTTACTTCTTCCTTTCTAATTTGATTGCATTTTATTTCTTCTTTTTGAATAAGAGAGGTGAAAGCTGACATCACTGTCTCATTCCCAGTCTTAAGGGGAATGCTTGTACTTTTTGCCCTTTGAGTATGATGTAGGCAGTGGGTTTGTCATATATGGCCTTTATTATGTTTAGGTAATATAAATGTTTCCTCTATTCCCACTTTGCTGAGAGTTTTGATCATAAATGGGTGCTGGATTTTATCAGAATCTTTTCTGCATCTGTTGATATGATCATATGATTTTTATCTTGTTTATGCAGTGAATCACATTTATTGATTTGTGAGTGTTATACTAACCTTCCATTCCCAGAATAAATCCCACTTGATCATGGTGTATGATCTTTTTGATGCATTGTTATATTCAGGTTGCTGATATTTTGTTGACGATTTTAGCACTTACATTCATCAGGGATGTTGGCCTATAACTTTCTTTTTTTGTAGTGTCTTTATCTGTTTTGAAATTAAGATAATGCTGGCCATGTAAAATGAGCTTGGGAGCCTTCTGTCCTCTGGAATTTTATGAAATAGTTTGAGAAGGAGAGGCGTTAGCTCTTCTCGGAATGTTTGGTAAAATTTACGTGTGAAGCCATGTGGTCCCAGACATTTGTTTGTTGGGAGTTTTTTGATTACTGCTTCAATTTCACTAGGTACAATCTGTCTATTCAGAGTCTCTGATTCTTCCTGATTTATTTTTGGAAGATTGTATGTTTCTAGGAATTTATCCATTTCATCCAGGTTGTCTAGTTTGTTGGTATATAGTTGTTCATAATATTTTCTTACAATCCTTTGTGTTTCTTTGGTGTCAGTTGTTATTTCTCCTCTTTCATTTCTGATTTTATTTATTTGGGTCCTTTCTCTTTTTTTCTTGATGGGTCTGGTTAAAGTTTGTCAATCTTGTTTATCTTTTCAAAGAACCAGCTCTTGGGATTCATTGATCTTTGTATTGTTTTTTAAGACTCGATTTCATTTATTTCTGCTCTGATCTTTACTGTGTCTTTCCTTCTACTCTCTTTGGGCTTTGTTTGTTATTCAAGTTCCTTTAAGTGTGAAGTTAGATTGTTTATTTGAGCTTTTTCTTGTTTTTTTTTTTTTTTAGATAGGCTTGTAATGCTGTGAATTTCCCTCTTAGGATTGCTTTCCCAGTGTCCCACAGATTTTGGAATGTTGTGTCCTCATTTTCATTTGTTTCAAGGTATCTTTTGATTTCTTCCTTGATCTCCTTGTTGACCCATTCATTGTTTAATAACATGTTGTTTAGCTCCCATGTCTTTGCGTGTTTTTTAGTGTTCTTCTTCTGATTGATTGATGTCTAGTTTAATAGCATTGTGGTCAGAGAGGATGCTTAATATGATTTCAGTCTTCTTAAATTTATTGAGACTTGTTTTGTGTCCTAATAACATGTGGTCTATCCTAGAAAACATTCCATGTACATTTGAAAAGCATGTATATTCTGCTGCTTTGGGGTGAAATGCTCTGAAAATATCAATTAAATCCATTTGATCTAGTATGTAGTTTAAGGGCACTGTCTCCTTTTTGATTTTCTGCCTGGAATATCTATCCATTGAAGTCAATGGGATGTTAAAATCCCCAGGTATGACTGTATTTCTGTCAATCTCTCCTTTTATGTCCAGAAGCTGTGCTAACCTCCTCCCAGGACCAATCTAGAATTACAACAAAATTGTAGAGAAATCATGCAGAATAACCAACTGAACACTAGCTAGAGAGAGGCATTATAACCAAGGGCAGACAGAAGAAACCACTTCACCACAAGACTGAGGCAGTGAAGGGGAGGTGCGAGAGGGCTGGCTAGGCTCTCACAGGTGGCCGCTGAAGTTCGGGAGGGATAGGTCAGTGGCCAGGTGTTGCCCCGAGAAGTGTGGGTTCTAAATCCCAAGCTGGGCTCCCCTCCCTACAGCACTGGAGCCAGAAAGGAACCCAGATAATATCCAGCTGTGAAAAGCAGCCGGATTTCTTTCTGTTAGGGAGAGACAGCTGGAGATAGAAAGCCTTTTAAAGGGCCAATCCACAGAATTTTGTTTGTAGACATTTACCCTGGGCTCCGCCAGAGGGAGGGGAAAAGTGGACTGGAGACACTTGAGGAGAGCCTAGGGCTGGTGGCTCTGGGGAGAAAACTGAAGGAACTGCTACCAGGTTCCCTGCGCTGAGTCATTCCCCATACTGCACAAGCCATCTTTCTTCCGCAAAGCACTTCTTCCTAGTGGCATCAGCTTGAGGGGAAGCAATAGCCCTGCCCACAGTAATTACTCTGCCTTCCCTTGCATGGTGCTTAAGCCAGACAGCTGATTACAGTTGATTATATTAACAACTGATTGTTTAACATCTAAGGCAGAAGATACAAAGAAACAGACCCCAAATGGTTTAACATCTAAGGCAGAAGATACAAAGAAACAGACCCCAAATGGAAGAACATGAAAATTCTCTAGAAGAACTAGATGAAATGGAGGCAAATAATTTATTAGAGAGTTCAGAGTAATGATTCTCAACAGCATGAGAAAAAATACATAGAAACCATAAAATAGGACCAGTCAGAAATAAAGAATGCAATATCTGAGATAAATAATCTCACTGGAAGAAATAAACAGTAGGATAGATGAAGCAGAGGATAGAATCAGTGTTTTGGAAGACAAGGTAGAAAAAAACACCCAGGCAGAACAGCAAAAATAAAAACTAATTAAAAGAAAGGAGAGCTTAAGAAACATTTTGGACAATATGAAGTGTAACAAAATCTACATCATGGGAATACCAGAAGGAGAAGAGAGTGAGCAAGGGATTGAGAACCTATTTGAAGAAATAGTGAGTGAAAACTTCCCTAATCTGGTGAAGGAAAAAGTCACACAAGTCCAGGAAGTCCAGAGAGTCCCAACCAAGTTGGACCCAAAGAGGCCTACACTGAGACACATCATAATTAAAATGACAAGGCTTAAAGACAAGGAGAGAATCCTAAAAGCTGTAAGAGAAAAGCAGGTAGTTATCTACTAGAGAGCACCAATTAGACTGGTATCTGATTACTCAACAGAAATATTTCAGGCCAGAAGGGAGTGGTGTGAAATATTCAAGGTGATGAATAGCAAGGACCTACAACCAAGGCTGCTTTACCCAGCAAGGCTATCATTTAAAATCGAAGGAGAAATAAGGAGCTTCCTAGACCAGAAAAAGCTAAAGGAGTGTGTTAACACCAAACCAGTACTGCAACAAATGTTAAAGGGCTTGCTTTAAGAAGAAGAAAAAGAAGAGAAAGAATAAAAATCAGTGGTAAACAGTCTAACAATAAAATGGCACTACATACATATCTATCAGTAATCACCTTAAATGTAAATGACTTAAATGCTCCAACCAAAAGACATAGGGTAACTGAATGGATAAGAAAACAAGACCCATATATATGCTGCCTCTAAGAGACCCATCTCAGATCAAAAGATACAAACAGACTAAAAGTAAAGGTTTAGAATAAGATATTTCATGCAAATGGAAAAGAAAAAAGAAGCTGGGGTTAGTACTACTTATATCCGACAAAGTAGACTTTAAAACCAAGGCCATAGTAAGAGACAAAGGACACTTCATAATGATAAAAGGAACAATCCAAAAAGAGGATATATCCCTAGTAAACATTTATTCACCTACCATAGGAGCACCTAAATATGTAAAGCAAATCTTGATGGAATACTTTTTATTTTTATTTATTTTTTTTTTAGAGATAGGGTTTTTTTTTAAATATATTTGATTGAGTATGCTATTACAGTTGTCCAATTACCCCCCTTCATTCCCCTCCACCCTGAACACCCTCTCCCACCCACATTCCCCCCCTTTAGTTCATGTCCATGTGTCATAAGTTCTTTAGCTTCTACATTTCCCCTACTATTCTTGCCCTCCCCGTCTATTTTCTACCTACCATCCATGCTACTTATTCTTCGTACCTTTCCCCCCTCTCTCTTCCTCCCACTCCCCTGTTGCTAACTCTCCATGTGATCTCCATTTCTGTGGTTCTGTTCCTGTTCTGGTTGTTTGCTAAGTTTCTTCT